>ML677376.1:11253668-11371982 GCA_007922305.1 Dermatemys mawii | reverse complement strand
CGATCCCAGTCACCCCTCAGCTCCCCCCCCCCGATCCCAGTCTCCCCGCCCCGGGGTCGCCCCGTCAATCACGCACATCCCCCCTACCGGGTCCCCCTCACCGTCCCGTAGCACCCCGGGCCCATCACACGACACCCGCCGGTCCCGACTACCTGCCGCTGCCGGCGCCCCGGGCCGAGTCTCAGCGGGGCCTGGGCCGCCCCATATCCCGGCTCCAGCGGCCGCCGGGCGCCGCCCACCGCCTCCCTCCTGCTGTCACGGCGGACGGAGCCGTGCACGCGAGTAGCCCCGCCCAAGCCCATGCCAGCCAATCAGCGCACGGGAATACCCAGACGGATAGACATATCGTCCAATCGCGTGCCAGAACCGACTACAGACGTCACGGTATTACCTTGATGGACATAGCCTCTAGCTACTAGCAGCCTGGGGAAGAGCGTAACCCGGCCACGGAGGCGCAGGATGCCGAGTGGCGGGCTCAGGTCAGGCTCAGCCCCTACCGGGCTGGAAGAGGCGGGGCCTAGAGCAGGGGCGGGGCCTGAACCCCTCCCTCCTTCTCCTCCCCATCTAGCCCCGCCCTGCACTGCAGGGGGAGGGGCTGCCTCAGGGAGCCCTGGGGTGGGAGCGGGACCCTCACAGGGAATGGGGGTGGGCTGGGCCCTGGCTAGGCCCACGCCTGGGCTGCAGCCGGCCTGCGCTTGAGCCCCCGGCATTGCGGCCCAGCTGTGGTTGAGCCGTCCCCTCCCCCGCGCCCTCCGCCAGCCCCCAGACCCGGGGCGGACCGACCCCCGTAGAACCTTCCGGCAGGACACGAGAAGGGGCGGGCTGGTGACCTCTGGGCCCGCGGAGCTCTGGGGGCGGGGGGCAGAGGGCTCTGGGTGCCTGAGAAGGGGTGTCGCACCGAGGTGAAGGAGCTCCAGCTGCGGCACCTTGCCTGGGCCGTCGAGGTGCTCGGAGCCGGAGGTTAACGCTCGCCCCTTGGCTCCGTCTAAGCAGCGTTTTGACGATTAGAGGTCTAGGCGGGTTCCTGTCGAGCGGGGTCAGGATATTAGAAACTCTCCCAAGGAGTTGCTGCCCCATCCTCTGTTGGAGCAGAGAACTGACTGTTCGAATAGTTTATTTCTCACTGGTTGGTGTTGCAAAGAGTCTACCTGTGTGAGGCCCCAGGTTTAGCTGATGCTCGGTTCTGGAAGACCATCATTGAGCTCCCACTCGTGGTCCTGATGGAAGTGTGGAGGATGTGAGAATGGGCTCCCACACAAACCTTCAGTGGGTCTTTCCATGAGTTGAGACTCTGTGATTAGTTTGGAGAGACTCTGTCTATTTGGGGTCTACACAGTCCTTACCCCAGCCTGAAGACATCAGAGGTGCCATCTCACATGCAGTGTAACAAATATGGTTAACAACATGTGGCCGAGGAGTTGTAGGCAGGCCATTGCATTTGTTTGAGGGCTGTGCTTTAGAGCAGAGATCAGGCTGGTCATAGTGAAGAATCTTTCCTTGGGGAGATAAGCCTGATGGATAGAGAGTCTAGTTTGGCTCTGATTAAGTCTATCCACTGGATTGGGGTTAATGCAGACTTCCTTTGATTGAGGCAAAAGCCCAGGGATTGAAATAGGGCTAGGGCCTTCTTGGTTGCTGACTCAGTCTCTTGGGTGGAGCAGCCCTGGAGGAGTGAGTCATCCAGATATGGAAGGACTGCGATGCCCCACTGATGCAAGTTAGCCACTATGCTGAGAGGACCTTTATAAAAACCCTCACCACAGAGAGCCCAAAAGGGAGGGCACAACATTGGTAATATTCCGAGCCTATGACAAAGCATAGAAAGTGCTTGTGGGAGAGGACATTAGCAATATGAAAGCAGATGTCCTGAAGGGCAAAGGAGACAAACCAGTCCCGTGGTTCTAGGGATGAGATTATGGTGACTAGCGTTACCATCCTGAAGTGCTGCAATAGAACATAGGTGTTCAAGTTTCTGACATCAAAAGTCAGCCTTCAGCTTCTTTCTTTTGTGAATCAGGAAGCATCTGGAAGAGAACCTTCTTTGGACAAATTTGGGGGGAATAAGCTTCATCACCCCAAAATGCAGGAAGGACTAGACTTCCTGCTTATGGAGATTCATGTGAGGGGAGTCCCCGATGAGAGAGTTGGGAGGGGGAATAGAGTGGAAATGAATGGAATATCCCCTAGCAACCACCTCTAGGATCCACTTGTATGAGGTGATATACTCCCGGGTAGGTAGTAAGTGGGACAGGTGGTCTCCAAAAGGCAGAGAGATAGCAGAGTTGTGCAGTAGAGATTTTTTGAGGCCCTTGATGAGATTGTCAAAATGGTCTCTTAGAGCAGTGACACAGCCTTTCCAGACTACCGTCTCTCTTTCAGGTTTGAGACCTGCTGAAATATCTCTTTGTCGCAAGCACATATATTCCCAGGAACCACAATGGGAACCCCTGAGACTTTAAGGAAGTGGGGTAAGGAGTCTATGTCGCTGCTGAAGAACTTGAGTCCTTCAAAGAAGTCCTCGCAGAGTTTTGCACCCTCTTCAAGAGGCCAGAACTCTTGAGTTAGCGTGCTCACTGCATAACCACTGTGGTGGCTAAGGACAAGAAGCCGTGTCGGCGGCATCGAGAGGGACCCTCCAAAATGAGGGCTTGAAAATATTCCCTTTGGTCTTCTGGCAAATGTTCAATAAAATAAGTGAACAATGAACAGCTCTTAAATTCAAATTGTATGCATGTACATATCTGAAGTTATGAATATTGGCTATGTCTCTGCATTTAAAATGTAGTTACACCTGGGTAATGTCCACTAAACAAGATGCTTTCAGTCTAGATAGTGGGTGGGGAAGGGGCTATTCAGGGTAATGGGCCATTAGGAAAAAAACATAGGCCTTAGGAGAAGCTTATCTCCTGCCTGGTGAGCCTTCCTGTGCTTGCTCCAAATAGCCTGTAAGTAATGGCTGATATGACTCTGCAAGGACATGTGATCAGACTTCATCTTGGGATGTCAGTATTTTTCCACAGACTGGTCTGGGAACCAAGCTTCCCACTATACACAAAAGCCGTATAAGGGAGGGAGTCACAGTAACACTATCTGTGGTTCTTTCCTCCCCACACAAGAAGACTGGGAAACACCTCAGGAACAAAGACTGAACTGGGGGAACTGCTGGATCCAGGCTAATAGGATTTCTAGCATGTGAATGAGATATCTGGGTATTCTAAGCTGTAAAGCAAGTGCAGCTTACCCCTTAAGAAGCTGCAGCCTGCTTGTATCATCTCTTAGGGTGATAATCTGCTATTCATATCCAATCTGTTTAGTATATGAAGTACAGTGTGAGAGGGAGCCCAGGTTAGTAGGTCAGGGGCTGTGTTCCCTGTAGGCTGTGCACTTGCACAGGAGAGATTCAAAGCCTCCCAGCTGATCAGTAGCGCAGGCACAGCCAGGACCATATGTTCAGGTGCCCCTCTCCTCGCTTTGCTCCATCCTGCAGCTGCTTCCAAGACCCTTCTGCTGGCTGTGCAGAGCAGGGGGAGGGTGCTGATGTCAGGATGTCCCCCTGCCCCTGTACCCCATCTCCACAGAGCAGGGGAGAGGGGGGACAGCCTGTGTCAGGACTTGGAGTGGCTGTGATGAAGGATTGAGTGCCCTTCTTAAAGAGACAGTGCACTGTTTCTGAGACTTCCCAAGCAGCCAGCTCACATAGTCTCTGTCTCTGGGCTTGGCTACACTTGAAATGTGTGTGTGGTTGTGCAGGAGCGCAGGGGATTAGCTCTGAGCGCTCGGAGCCTGTCCACACTCCCGCTTTAAAGTGCTCAGACTTTCTCTTTCACACACACACACTCACCTCCCAACACGTACTTGCGTTATTTCTTGGTACTTCCTGCAATGGACATATCTTCTCTGTAATTTTATTCTTTCAAAGTGTTAGTTTAGTATTTTCACTGGTCTGTGCATTTCATAATTTTTATTTCTCTTACACTTAACGTTCACTCTTTGAGCAGTGACTTCTAAAACGCCTGACCAGTCCTGGCTGAAGTAATATCCCCATGGTAACTTTTAAAAAAGATATATAGTATCTAGGTTTTCTGTTTCTACTGGTGGCACAAATCTGCACCTACCTCGGTGCACATAACACAATTTATTCCACACACAAAGGGAAAAAATTAGAGGGAACATTGGTTGAGGGACTCAGTGGTGCCCCAGGCCCAGGTAGCACCTGGGGAGAACCTGTCACACAGGGAATCTTGAGGCTCCTGGACCTCCTCTAAAGGAATCTGGAGGGATTTCACTAGATGGCTCATTACGTCCTGAAAGTCCCCAAAGTCAACATGGGTGGGGAGTGGCAGTATTACTGGCTCTTCAGGGAACAAGGACTTGTCCAAAGAGGGCAAGCTTCCGTTTGGTGGCTTCTGCTCCTCTTGCATCTCATTGGAGAGTAGGGTGACCCGATGTCCCGATTTTAGAGGGACGGTCCTGATAGTTGGGTCTTTTTCTTATATAGGCTTCTATTACCTCTCACCCCTTGTCCCGAGTTTTCGCACTTGCTGTCTGGTCACTCCGTGGGGTAGCACAGGTACACGTGGTACTGCAGGTCATCTTGCTGGACCTGTGAATGTTGTGGTGCTGGCTGATTGTATTTCCTCCAGGCCAGTGCTCTACAAAATCGGTCTCTGTAAGATGCCATGGGGTTCCAGTAATCGCACTGGAAGGGGAAGGGTCCCCTATAGTACTAGTGTACAAGGGACCTAGGACATCTGAGTGAGTGAGAACCACTCACTCTCAGCACTCCAAACCCCCCCCACACACAACACACTCCACCCCACCCCCTCATTTGAAAAGCAAGTTGCAGTCACTTGAATGCTGGGATAGCTGCACATAATGCACCGCTCCCAGTGCTGCTGCAAGTGCCACAAATGTGGCCACGCCTGTGTGCTTGCAGCTCTCAGCGTGGACAGACGGGAGCGCGTTTCCTAGCGTGCTCTCTGAAGGCTGGTTTAACACAAAGCACTCTACAGCTGCAAGTGTAGCCAAGCCTTAAGTTTGTAAAGACATTGAAAGTGTTAAGAGCAGCTTAGACTGCATTTTGCTTTTATTTCATTTGATCCAATCTGACTTGTTATGTTTTGACTTCCAATCACTTAAAATGTATCTTTGGAGTTAATAAATCTGTTTGTTTATACTACTTGAAGCAGTGCGTTTGGTTTGAAATGGGTCAGAGACTCCCCTTGAGCTAACAAGCCTGGTACATATTAATTTCTTTGTTCATTCATGAACTCATATAAGCTTGCTGCCTACAGCAGGTATAAGTGGACACTGCAAGACAGCAGTTCCTCGGGCTGTGTCTGGGACTGGAGATAATGGCTAGTGTCATTCAGTACAATTAGCTGGGAACAGCTTACATGCCAGATGCTGGGCGTGAACAGCCCAGGAGTAGGGGTTCTCACAGCAGAGCAGGGTAAGGCTGGCTCCCAGAGTCAAGAATTAGAGTGACTAGCACATCACTGGTCCAGATAACACCAGAGGGCAATGCCACAGCCTCCCAGGTCCAAATTTCCCCCAAATCATGTGCCCAGTAGTGTCTAGCTCTCTTGCTGAGCACTTACAGAAGTTATTCATTTGTCTCTTTAAGGGAACAACAGTACCTAGCAGCTTATTACCTTAAATGGTATTAACACACATTCTTTTAATCAAAGCACTGAATTTGGTTTATAGTAGAAGTAAAACAAGTTTGTTAAGCAAAAAGTGGAGGTTTAAGTGGTACCTGGTATAAGGAATGAAGACAGAGTGACAAGAAAACAAAAGTAAAAATATGCAACTAAGACTAAACCCTGATAGAACAAACTAGTCTCTTGGTAAGCTTAAAGATGTTTCTTACCAAGTCTCTTTTCCAGCCTGGCTGACTAGACTCTGGCCCTCATTCTCCACTGAGCTCTGAGGGCTTAGTGCCTTTGTCTCCTCCAGTGAAGGCTAGAATTGCTTTTTTCCTCTCTCCTTTTATCTTTCCAAAATCATTGACTCTGCTTCCAGGGGCAGGAAGGCTTCCTGAGGGTGGAGTTTCCATCCCCCATCGAGATTGTGAAGTGGGCATCTTTTCCACTTTCGCTCCTGACGACTTTTTTTCCTCTTGCATGTAAATGTGCTTTTCTTTGGTCACCTTTCTTAATTATATCAGAAGCACACTGAAGCAGGTGAAGCTGCACTCCTTTGTCAGGAACAGGCATTCCTAGGGCTGCTTGTCAAATACATTTTGATAACTTTTTCCAGCATATATTTATTGTCCTTTGAGTTTATCATATTTACACCACAAGATAATGAATCTTATCAGTGAGTTATTCATTTTCCAATGATATATGCCCGAAAGGTGGCATGTAATAGCAGGACAACTGTGTGCCAGCTGGTATTGGGGTGCTTTGAGGGTCACAGCAGCAGACAATGCAACTGCTCCATTCTGAGCCCCACCTGGTTGAGAAGGAACTGGAGCCCTTCATGCAAATTTCAGACTTGCCCAGGAGGAAACCACCTGTGATGGGCTGGCTTCCCTACTTCCAAAGGAAGAGCAGCCAATGACAGCTAGTGCCTGAGCCCAACAGAGCACCCTACCGCTATGAGCTCACAGAAATTTGGTATAGGGGAGAGGAAAGCACAGCCAAAGCCACTTTCAGAAAGGGGAAGCAACTCCTAGGTGGTGGCAGCGCCCTTCCTTCATTGTGTGTGACCAGGCGTGGGAAGCTGAAGACGCAGCCCCAGTAGAGTGACCCCCACCTCAGATCCAGGAGAGATGACCAAAGACCCCTGAAAACTGCCCCCACCCTCACAGGAGGCTGAAGGATTTTCACAGCTGCTGGAACCAGAGAGATGTGCTGGAGGGCAACAGGTTCGCTATCAAGGAGGTCCATGCACATAAAGTTGACATGGGACTGGGTGGGTACCCTTGATGGTGGTCTGGGGCAAATGAGAAGGTTGGAAAGACAAAGCTAATTGATGTGGAGTTTGGGGTGCATAACTACTACCGGGGATTGAGGCTGGATGAGGGCAGGAGCAGAGAGAATTCATTAACTGGCATTTGAGGAAAAATGGGGACCCTACCACTCCACCAGGCAGCACTTTGTAGAGCTACCCAAATTTGTATAAGCTAGAGGTCTGTTTTTGGCCATAAGAGGTTGACAGATGGATTTTGGAGAAGCAAGGTGCTAGGATCGATGATGTGTGTGACACACACACACACACTCAAAACAAGCCAAAAAAGTCTCTAAGCTTTCCGGCCCTCTTTATCTATCTTAAAGAGGGGGAAGGGTAGAAGAGAGCATAAAATCCCCAGGCAGGTTCTGTTCAAGACAGATTCTGACTCTACACTAGCTCTGTATAAAATACACATGGAGTGTGAAATCATATTTCCAGCAGCAGAACCAACTAAAAAAAAAACCACCACAAGACTGAATTACTTTATCTGAACAAGCGTAAACGACAGACGGAACATCTTCCTCATGACTCTGCACAGCTATAGCTGGATTCCGTCTGACCCACGGCAAGTCACCACAGGTTAACATGCTCAGTTCCTCATTGAGCGGGAGTGTCTAGTATCCTTCAGCAGCCTCACTGGTCAGGCTGAGGGATCACAACTGGTTCTAAGGCTCAGCTGGAAAGGGAGTGGTACCACGTAGAGAGTGGTGGGATCCCTTCGAGCAGTATGAGAAGGGTCAATCCAATAGCACCTGAAGGAATGCCATTAGTCATTAATAGCTGTGGGCCTTGAACACCCATTGACTCAGTACCACATACTAATTAGACATCCCCCCACTGTTCAGATATCTGGCAAAGTCAATATAATATCTGTTAACCTCAATTCTGGTAGTTCAGTCCTGCTACCTTGCCAATTCCAAAAGCAACAGATTCCCCATCTTATTCTAAGAATGTTTAGAACAAAAGAATTTACACACACACAGAATCTGGTATGGCAATCTTTATATCCACAATACATAATAACCATGCACAAAAATCAAGTGATGCATATATATTTACAAAAGTGAATTGCACTTAACTGAACGCATTAACCATGAGTAAAAGTAAGTGAAAGGAACCTCTTCTCAGTTGCATAAAAGGTCCAGTGTTATACCCCACAAAGCCTGATAGTGTAAATAACTGTAATGAAGCAGCCTTGGAGTTCACAATGTTTTTCTGGACACACCTCACTGCTCATCCTTCTGAACTACAACATTCTACATGACAATCCTGCTAAGGGTCTGTTCTAGAAACCCAGAGCTCAGCCTTAAACGGGCTGTAGATCAATGAAGGACAATTTCAGCTTTCACTCCAAATTGCCTGACTTCTGCCTCTTTAAAAAGAGCAGGCCCTTAATTAGTGTAGGTTCCTTTATTGTTAGGAGGGGGTGGGGGGGAGAAGGCTTCAGTCGGTGCCCATGAAACACCTTATTAGATCTGTACTTTTCTACAGAGATAAAAATGCCTAAGGAAAGTATTCTTCCTTTACGCTCAGAATGGAGACTCTCCTACCACACATCACAGATGGACACTTTCACACCACTGAGAGATCAAGGCCATGACAGCATCCTGTGCCCACAGGGCTAGCACACAAATCAAAATAGTACTGGCCAATTAGAACAGCAGATTTCCAAAGCAAGTTGGCTTCTTTCAAAGAGTGACCTGTTCAAATAGCAAAGGCACAGACCTGTCCTCAAAATATAGATGGCAGCCTAACAATTCCAATTGAAAGAGCAATTGGCTTGCAGCGTGAAGATCTCTCTTGATTCATATGTACTTCCCACTTTGATCTTTTTTAAAAAGTGGACAAATACACTAGGTCTTTTCCCACAGGGTGGGGGATCTGTAGAGGCATCACATATAGTCAGTTCCCTCTGATAGAGCTCTGATGAGCTGTGGCAGGAGGAAAGAGAAAATCATATTCCTTTCCCCTCTGCAAACACATCTACAGCAGACACACACAGAGTCCTTTTAACAAAGAGATTCAACAATTCCAGCAGTCAGTCATTGTGGAGTTTTGCAACAACAATTTTAGGGATTTAAACTTTCCCTTGGACCATACTTGCTTGCTTTGCACATCAGAGGTGAACTCCATAGAAACAGGCTGAAAGCTGAACTCAGACATGTAGGCAGTTACTGAAACTTCCCCATCTGTGACAGAAACAAAGGTGAGATTTAACAATAAAGAACCCTGCTCAGAATAGGATGAGCCAATGTAATGAGGTTCCCATGTGCATGTGCTCAGTAATGAACACCCAGTGTTTGTCAATGTTGGTTTTTTGCCTCTTCTCCAAAACAGCTTTAATAGACAGTGATTAGCTAGTTAGTTAATTAGTAAAAGATGCTATCATGGCCCCACCCAAGGGGGAAACAAATTTAAAATCAGCTGGGAGCTTCAAAATGGAGACAACGACCAGACCATCCACACTAGATGGTGCAAGATGTTTTTAAAGTTTGGATGAAACAAGGGCTTGGGAACAAGCTTTGCAAAGATTTAACTAACTCCCACAGAACTGGTTTGCTTTCTTGAGCAGGCAACTTTCTGTAAAAAGGAGTTTTGATTTATGGAGACAAATTTTGCTTTCAGTGCTGTGCAAATGCCCCTACTGGAGACAAGTGACTGAGGGCAGAATTGTACCTCTTCTTGTTTCTCCTTGAACTGCAACTTTGGGATATGGAGCTAATGAGGTTACACCAGGGACTCCTATGGAGTTTGAGCTCAGCTTAGCCACAACCTATTTGTTCATGTCAAGAAAGTGTAGTAATAGTCTGCACCACTGCACAGCTCATTTGAAGGTTTGTTCTAGCTGCTCCAGGTCTTACTATCAGAAAATTTCCTTGGAATTCCTTTGTCCAGCTCTCTTCTGCATGGACTCCACTTGCAGGCACCTGAAGTGCTTTCTAGTCACTACACTACATTTCAGAAGCGTATGAGGATGGCATGGGGGAGAATCAAGGTACTTTACATTACACAGTAACCCCATTAAGGTTTCTATCTGTGCATGGGAAGACATTTAAGAGCTAATAAGAGTTAAGCCTACAGTAAGTGCCCTTTCTCTAGTGCTAATGGCCTCTAGCATATCTTAGGTAAAATTATCTCATCCTCACAGGATGAGAAAGAGTTTTGTGCTCTGCTGACTTTGCAAACAATTGCAGAATTGCCTGTGGCACACAGTCCAGACCTAGTCTAATGAAGCAATCGACCAATGCAGACAAAAACCAACTTCATGTCACGTACGGGCTGGAGAGCAGCCAGAAAATTAAGGATGTGTCTACACTGGCCACAGCAGCTCTGTGACGTGGGCAGTGCAGTCCCGCTTTATCGCCAGGGGCGAGCACAACTAAGCAGCTCATTATGCCAGGACCTCTTAGGGCAGGCGGAAGCAGCACAGGATCTCTTCAGTAAGTCAGCTGTACTTGATCCCTCCACAAGGATTTTTTTTATTTGGGCTTTGAGCCAAATCCTACAGCTCTGCACAAATAGAGGAAGGTTTCTATTCCAGAGCCTAGGAATTTAACCAATGACGACACCTACAGCTTCTGTCCACTCTTCTCAAACTAGCCAGAAAAACCCTCCCCAGCTAACAAGAGGAGGCAGGTGACATTTACCTTTAGAAACAGAGGCTTCGCAGGGTTTTCACCATATTAGTAAACTACCCTGGCTTCTTAAAAGCACAATTCTTCCTCATGTCATCGAAAGTACTGAGGGACTGCTCCCCACTCCTTTACACGAAGTGCTCTCCTGAAAGAGCCCCCCTCTTCCCTCAAAAAAAGGGAGAATCCAGTCCCAAGAGTGGCTGCCTGCTCTTGAAAGGAATATTTTCAAACCTTTGTGAGAGTGTTTTCAATATATTATGCATGAGGTGCATCCCCTGCCAGATACTAACTGCAAGTCACACAATGGCTCAGACACTCCAGAAGGGAGAAGGTTCCAGTTCAAGCTTGCTAGGAGTCCTGTTCTCAGGATTGTATTAGTGCTAGTGTCATGTGCTGGGACAGCACCCCGTCAGTTCCCAGGAGGGGTAAATACCTTCACCAGGAGATGGGACTGTTCACCTAGAGCACAATCCCAGCCTGAAATCAACGCTGGCCAGTGACTGCAGTGAATGGTTAAGTTTAAAGAATTTACGTTAAACTATGAAGTACTGAGACCATGTGACTGCTTAGCCTAAAACCTCTGGCCTTCTATTGCATTTGGCTGGACACTTTTTAAAGAAAAACCATCAGAGTTAACTGCCCTTCATTTTATTACATAACCAGATACAAAACAGTTGAGACTGGAATGTCGACTCTCCGCCATCCCCAGCACGCAATGTACAGTGTCAGATTCACTTTGTAACAAAAATCAACAACTCACTGACATGCAAGGTAAGACTTGTCAAGTGAGGTGTGGACTCAGTTTGGAAGCAAGTTGCTTTACTAGCCTCCCAAGAACAGCTGGTGCTCCCAATGCCTCATTTTGAGCATTTCACCTGGTCTTCTCTTTCAACACCACCACCACAACACTGTTTACTGCAAAGATGCAACAGTACCAGAGCTGGTGACGGATGAACCTTTCCCCACAGAGGATTTTCACAAGCAACTGACAAGTTTGTGATATAAAATTATTCCCATACAAACAAGTTTTAGTTGTTAATCAGATAATTAGTCATAGCATGTGAATTACTGTCATTTGGAAGTTACAACCTGCAACCCAGAAAACAGGCTAAGAAAGAATGAAGCAGCGGGACTGTGTGTATTAGGTGGAATTTTATACAGTTTAGTAGAGGTCAAGAAAAAAAAAAAAACTTAAGCACAAGGTCAATAGTGAAAGATAATGGAAAGAAAACCCAAGATGCTACAGTTCTGCATAAGTTTTACAAAATGTATAAAGAATTGTGTTTCTCTACAACAACCAAAAAAACCCTTACAAGTGCAGGTATGTACATGACATGAAAATATTGCTTTACTCTCACTCAAATGGAATTAGGGATAGACCTAGTGAGAAAGCAGCATGCAAAAAAATTCTGGGACTAGAGAGGATTTCTCCTCCAGACACTGATCTACAGTATAAAATGAACCTAGTTCTACAGCTTGCAAAAAGACCTTAAAATTAATATGCTGGCACTTACTGTACATTAATGTTAATTAAACAAAGCCAAGAATAAATAGGAAGCCACTTCATACTGCCCGCATAGAGCTGAACAGGCATCCATCGTGGCAAATAATGCAATGCAGACATAATTCATTGATCCCAAATAAAACAAATTAAGAGTAAAGATTTCCCAGGCAGGAAACAGTAAACTGCACAGCCACACTAACTCTGCATTCAGGGGAATTACATAATAAGTAAGGTTATTTTCAACACCACCTGTGTGTGCAGCCACTAAAAACCTCACTGTGATACTTCATCTGGACAGAAAACAGAATGTTTGGTAGAATAGGTATTTTCTTTTCATTTCTCCCCCATGTTTACAGAAACATAAGGGGCTGTGAAAAAGTCTGACTACAAGATAAAATGAAAACCTACATGTAGTTATTTCTTCAGCTGTTCTAACCAAGTCCCCATGCCTCCTCTCCCACACAAAAATATACATTTGAGGAGAGTGCTTCACGGGATAACATCCAGCAGCAGATGTTCCACAACAAAAATGTCTACCAGATCAGTGCCTACATTTCAAGCCCAAAAGTCATCACATTGAAAAGGGAATTTCAGAGGCAGGGGAATGTTAGCCCTACAATTAAAGCTCTAAGATGAAAGAGGGGATTTGGGGAGGGGTGTGGAGAAGAGGAACACAAGGAGTCACTGAATCACAGGAAATATTTGAAAGAAGCCCACACAAAAGTTTCTAACTGAAGCACAGATGATGTGAGGGGCACAAACAGCATCTACTGGTCACAGGTTCTGACAGCACTGGAGTTTGTTGGATTTCTGTCCATCGGTGGTTGGCGGGACGCTGATGTCCACTACATTGTTGCCAGGAGACTCATCATGTGCAGATCGATCTGCGATCTGCTTCTGTGAGACGATGCGGTAGATTTCTGTAAGTGAGAACAGAATCAGTGAGAGCCTAGACTTAAACACATGTGCTCCAACAAGGTATTTGCACATTCCACAGAAAGGACACTGTAGAATGTAGTACTGAAGAGTTTTAAGGGTAGTCTAATCTGACCAGCCCTGGTGTTTACCCACAGCAGACCCTTTTGGTCTAAAAAGAAGGCTGTTTGCCTGCCATAACAAGGTTTATAGAGTGTTATCTAGCAAATCTCTTCTAGTTTAGTCATAAATTCTGGTTTTGCTTCATCCAATGCAGGGCACAATATTAATATCCACTGACACCTGAAAGCCACTGCTTCTGAACAGCTTCCTCATCAGCTGAATAGCTGTATTCTTCTGCCCAGGCCCTGTTAATAAAGACGACATCATGAAAACTAGATCTTTGTTTAATGAATTAATCTGCTCTTGCTGCCACCTCCTCCTCCAAAGTGCTGCTTGATACCAGTTTGCAGAGGATATGGTCGATGGGCCTTTAGCGGGGTATATGTAGAAACAGGAGATTAACTCCCTAAACAAAGATCCGATTTTCAAGGGCATGTCCTATATCAAAAGAGAAAGTCACACCACCTGGAAGCATTATTGTTCAACAGGATGTTTGTTAACCTTCTATTGATGTATCAGCAGCTCTTTCCAGTGGTCACTGCACACTTCTACTTTGGTCAAATGCTACAAGATTATCAGAATGTTGTTGCTGCTGTACTGTAATAGCCATTGTCTCTCCCATGGTGATCTATAGCATACAGATCAGTGGAAGCCAAAGAGTCCCATAATTCAGTACTAGATCATAAAGTAAAGTAATTTCTTTACAATTCAAACTAACCAATTATGGAGGATTAAGCAGGAGGCTTAATGGCCTTGTAACACTTCAGAAGGAAGACAGTCAGGTTAGAAGCTTTTTCAGAAATAAGCTTCTTTCTTTGTGTTATTATAGATTCATAGAATTGTATGACTGGAAGGGACACAGATCGACTAGTCCTCTGCACTCATATTGTTATCTTCTAGACCATTCCTGACAGGTGTTTGTCTAAACTGCTCGTAGAGGTTTCCAATGATGGAGATTCACAACCTCCTTGGGTAGTTTATCCCAGTGCTTAATCACTCTGGCAATTAAGAAGTTTTTCCTAATGTCTAACCTAAACTGCCCCTGCTGCAATTTAAGCCCATTGCTCAGTGTCCTATCCTCAGAGGTTAAAGAAAACAATTTCTCTCTCTCCTAATTGTAACAACCTTTTATATATACTTGAAAACCCTCAGTCTTCTCTGAGCTAAACAAACCCAGTTTCTTCAATCCTCCTTCACAGATCATGTTTTCTAGACCATTAATCATTTTTGTTGCTCTTCTCTGGACTTTCTCCCATTTGTGTGACATCCAGAACTGGACACAATACTCCAGCTGAGGCCTAATCAGCGGAGTAGAGTGGAAGAATTACTTCTCATGGCTTTCTTACAACACTCCTGCTAATACATCCCAGAATGAGGCTTGCAAAAACCAAAAAGCAAAAGCGTTACATTGTTCACTCATATTTAGCTTGTGATCCACTACGACCCCTACGTCCCTTTCCACAGTACTCCTTCCTAGGCAGTCTTTTCCCATTTTGTGTGTCCAACTGATTGTTCCTTTCTAAGTGGAGTACTTTGCATTGTCCTTATTGAATTTTATCCTATTTACTTCAGACCATTTCTCCAATTCGTCCAGATCATTTTGAATTACAATCCTATCCTCCAAAGCATTTGCAACCCCTCCCAGCTTGGTATTGTTCACAAACTTTACACGTGTCTTCTCTGCGCCAGAGGTTCTCAAACTGTGGTCTGCGGACCACCGGTGGCCCACAAGCTCCATTCGGGTGTTCTGCGGATAGTTCCCTTTAAGGTGAGTGCCTGGGCCGCCACACACAAGAAAATGAAGGGCCAGCCACCTACTCAGTAGAGCCACATAGGTGTGGCTTCACTAATTAGGTGCCTGGACCCTGGACAAGGCACACAGGTAAGGGGAGGTGGTGGCCTTGGGAGGAACAGCAGATAGGTGGGAGGGGGCAGTGGGATGAAAAGAAGGGGTGGGGGAATTTGGGACATGCAGGGCTGTGGCAGTCAGAGAAAGAGGTGACCTTCCCTGCTGCGGCGAGGAAGAGAGAGCAAATCCAACGCATTAGAAAGTAACTCTACTGAAATACTAGGTGTGTGCTTTTATTTGTAAAACAAAAACAAAACAAAAACGTTAAGGTTTTTTTATATAGTGCTTTTATCCAAAGCCCTTTACAATAGTTGGCTATCAGTACAAAGTACTTTTGGAAAGATCATTAAGTGGTCCGCCAAGACCCTCAGCAATTTTCAAGTAGTCTGTGGAAAAAGAAGTTTGAGAACCACTGCTCTATGCCATTATCTAAATCACTTATCTTTATCAGTGATAAAGATACTGGACCCAGAACTGATCCTGTGTAACAGCAAATCATTCAAGTTAAAGGCCTTTTAAAATCAATTTTATTTCACCCCTTGTGCCAGATGCCTACCATGGTGGTCAGACAAAGTAGTGGGGGTCTGCTTGGAAGTCATTCTTCACTCCCCATCATTCTGTTCAGAGGCCATCAAACTCCAAGCAGGAAGAGCTGAGAAAAATCACTCTCCATCAAGCACCAAAGCCAGCTGGGCTGCCTGTTCTAGAGCCTTTCAAAAATCCACCAGGGTCTCTAAGCTGAATATACTGGGAACTTTGAACCCATCCAAATGGCCCATCAGCTTCTACACACAGCTCCTGAGTGTAATTCAATAAGGCTACAGAAATTAAGGTTTTAAAAACCCCTCCAGATTACATCCCAGGCCCCATTCCCTGTCAATACTTTGAAGCCCCTATATATTAGGAAAGATGCCAGCATTCCAGTCCTTCTAGGCATCTGACACCAGGGAAGGAAAGCATTAATATCAAATAGCACAAGGTGGAGCAGAGCTGGTCAGAGAAAAGCTTAGGACAGCTGGCTGGGATCGACCTTGCCTTTTCTAGACGAGGGTGACTTTATACGCATCAGCAAGGCCTAAAACTCACAATAGAAGTATCTCAGATTCAAGCATTATCACATTTCATCTTGCCGTTGGGGCTGGTGTTGGCTTAGCAGCAGGGGATGTCACAACTGCCTGCTTTTGCATAGCCTGGGGGAGCAGTTCTTCCCCCTCTGGAGGACAGGCTCATGAAGGACACCACTGGCCAAAGAATATTAATTTTGCATAAATTCTGCATTGTGGAGTGGTGCAGGTTTCCCCCACCAGTAATTTGTGCTTTGGAGCAATTGTAGCAAAGTAAATAAGTGGTAGAGAGAGTCCTACCAGATATAGATAGATAGATATAGATATATATATATATAATTATTGAAAGGAAGGATAGCCTTATATGTAAAGGACAGCTTTATGTTGTTTTACTAGTGTTCCTACTTCTGGCTTCCCTTTCATATGTCTTATGTCCCAGACATTCACCAGCTTCCCAATTACAATAGCAAACCCGAATCCCAGTTTGGTATGGAACTAGAGCACTTGAGAGACTAGCAGCACTTGCAGGCATGACATATTTTATGATGTGCCAGGAATGTTGACATTAGAGAGAGTGCAGGGGATCCTAAAAGTCACCAGCACAGTGGAGGAAGACATAGGGCTTGTCCTGCCTTTCCCAAAAGAGCTTTTAAATGAAAAAATGTTAGAAATTCAAGTCTCCTTGACCACATTGAATTACAGAACTGGTACAATGATCCTAAAATGAGAGTGAAACATGTTTGGGAAGGTGCTTTTGTGAACATTTCACCTTCAATAGTGTTAATCACTTCCTGTTTGAGGCCAGGTCTACACTAGAAACTTGGCCTGTATAGCAACAGTGGTTAGGGTGTGATATTTTACTGGCTTTTTATACCAGCAAAAGCCCTAGAGTAGATGCATGTATACTGGCATAGAAGTGCCTCCACCAGTATAGCTTATTTCATTTGGTGAACTATACCAGCAAGAGCACCCTTCTGCCATGTCTCCACTGAGAGGGTTTGCTGGTCTGGCTATATTTAGAAAATCTTTTCTAGTGTAGACTGGTCTAAGATTCAACACTTCCTCTGCTTCACCAGTGCCGTGTCTCCCAACCCACCAGTGGGTCACGGGAAGGGTCTAGGTGGGTTGCATATGCCCCAGAGGCGCTTCCCCTGGGCAGCAGGCAGCCGTGTGAGAAGTGGGATCTGGATGGTAGCAGCTGCAGCACAGAGGAAGTGCCTCCAGGGCATGCATTGGCTGTTGACAGTCTGGTAAATGGCTCTGGCTGCAGCTGTCACCACCCAGAACCCACTCTCAGCAAATAGCACCCTGAGCAGTGGGATTCAGGGAGCAGCAGCAGTTTGGAGCACATAGCCAGAGCCAGCCAGCAGTGATCACAGCCCAGTCACAGGGACAGAGGTGCTGACTGGAGCTGCACAAGGGGACAGAGGCTGAGAGAACAAGAGCAAAGCATTCGGGAGAGCCAAGCAGAGGGTCTGGCAGCAGGAGCACTCTCATCCTGATGCAGAGGGAGACTTGCATTGTGTGCCTCTCTCCTGGTTGTTTGGTGTCTGTTTCAGCTGGGTCCTCCAGACATAAAAGGATCTTTAGAGGCCAATGCTCTCCCAGGATCAGGACAGCCTGCAGGCTGTTGTGTGTGTTCCGTTGTATGTAGCCTCTCCGTCACTCCCCCGTAAAGGGAGCAACGATGACCTTGAACTCCAGAGAGCACAAGCCCTAAGTGAGTTCCCTATCCAGGAGAGGGTGGGGCTGAGGGAGCAAGAGCAAGGGGACTGAGAGGAGCTGAGTGTGGGCAAGGCTAAACTGGAGGCTGCCCCACTCCCCCTTTTAAATGGGACTCTGCACCCCTGTATGACAGCATGTAGCGTGCTAGTGTGCATAGCACAGAATTGTCTTTTCTTTTCATGTATGAATTAAAAAATATTAAAAGATTCAAATTAAATTCAGATTAAATTTAACAACAGTGGTGTGTGTACGCACTGGCACAGTGTGTGTGCGAGCGTGAGAGAGATATATAATGGTGGGCCTCCAAAAGAGAAAACGCAGGTGATGGGTCCCCTTAAAGAGAGTTTGGTGATTGGTGCCAAGAAAATATCACATACCCAACTTCAAGCAAAACCCAAATCCAGCCCTTAGTGCCCACATTTAACACAAAACAGAACAAGCCCTTTTCTGTTAACTGGTATCCATCAGCAGCAATTGCAAGGGTACAAATCCCTTCCAGGTCATCTTGGCATTACAGAGCAGCAAAAATGTTTCAGAAGCTGAACTGCTGTCCCTAATGGTTTGTCTCCACTGTACCCATCATCATGCAAGACTCCAGTCTTGTATCTGGCAGCTGGGTGCCTTTCCTATAGAGGTTCTCATTAGCTTTTCCCTACATAAAACCCTTTAAGTGTGTCATACTGCAGACATGCAAGTCAAAAAGCAAAGCCCTACCTGTGAGGATGTTCTTGAAGGCTTCTTCTACATTTGTGGAATCCAGGGCAGACGTTTCAATAAAAGACAAGTTATTTTTTTCTATAAAAAGGAACAGATAATTCAGTTAAAGACTTTAGCAGCACTTTTGAATTACAGACCTTAGCTTAGATTTCTTGGTTTAGATGGCCCAGGTTTGAGTGGTTTTGTGTGTGACAGGAGAACCTTCGCTACCTGCTCAAATGGATTTGGCACTCCATTTTATTTAGCTATAGTCCTATTAGCAGCAGCAAACCCAGAGTCTGAACACACCTCCCTCCTTTCAGTCCCTCTTCTGCCAAGCAACAGGGTCCCCTGCCCAGCACAGTATTATTCCTCTACAGTTGCCAATAGCAGTTTAAAACTACCAGTGTGATGCAGCTCCCAGCAGCACAGAAGTACCTCTGAGAAATAACACAGTCTTGTAGATGGGTAACTGCAGGATTAATCCTCACTCCACTCCTAGAGACTGACTTAGAAAAAGCAGGACTTCTGTGATCCCACATTCAATAATTCCCTGGAGACAGCACACTTGTTTCCTGCCCCTTCAATGAAACAGGAGTGCCCGGGGCAGCAGGTTTATATAATTTTTGGTGGTACTCGGAACAGGTCCAAGTGCCTTCCGCACCTGCCTAATGCCCTCGGAGGGAATCTGGGTGTGGGAGGGGTGTGGTCTCTGGGCTGGGACCTGGGGTTGGGGTACAGGAGGAAGTGAGGGAGAGGGTTTGGGGTGCAGGAGGGAGTTGGAGTGCCAGCTCTAGGAGGGAATTGGGGTGCTGGGTGTGGGCTCTGGGTTGGGACAGAGGTTGGGGTGCAGGAGGAGATGTGGGGCTGGGTCAGGGATAAGGAGTTTGGGGTGCAGCAGGCAGGCTGGGTTGAGGGGGCAGAGAGGACACCCCCCCCCACCCCAGCCCTCTCCCCACCGGCAGCAGTGAGCTCTGGGGAAGGGGCAGGGCCCTCCCCAGCATGACTCTCACTCAAGCCCCCCAGGCTGCTGCTCAAGAGGTCCAGCCAGGATAAGCCTGCACCTGGAGTCACCTACAAAGGGGATGGGGGGTGGGGCTGCCATGCACCTTCTCCCTCCACAGATGCAGCAGCCCCCTCAGCCTGCCCCCAGCACTGCTTCCTTGTAGCCAGCAGCTACAGGCAAGGGAGCGCAGTGCAGAGCAGCAAGGCAGCTGCCCAGGGCAGACAGGGACACTTGGGGGAGGCGTGTAGGGGTGGGGCCGGGGAAAAGACCTGGCCCATAACATTGATGGAGCCGGGCCCTGAATTTGCTGGAGCCCAGGCATCACAGACCCATACAACTCGCCGCCCCTGGGAGGTCACGTACCACTGCCACAATCAACATTCAAATGCTGCTCATTCGATGTGCCAGTACTGCCTGTCAACATGCAGACTGCCCGTTGAAGGTCTCACATCAGGGACCCTGCCCCATTATTAATTACGGCTGAACAGCTGAGGCAGGAGCTGCAGCTCTCATTCCATACTGCACTAGTTTCAGAATCACATGCAGGGCAAAGACTCATTTTGTCTCTCGAGATTTGTGACTTGTTCAGTTACGTTGCATTAGCCAACACTAAGGCAGGGAGGGGTTTTAAACCATTTCCACAGCCAAAGGTAAAGCTCTGTTCAACTAGAGTGAAACGTTTGGGTTGATGCAATACTCAGAGAAAGAACATAAAACAACAACCACCTAAACCTTCTTTATTCATCCCTCAAGATCCTCTGGGATTGGTTTTTACATCAGCAACACTTTTCATCCAGATTTTTGTTACTCTTCGCAGCCTGACAAGGAAATAGGAAGAATCTATGCTTCAGATATCAGGCAGCCCAGGGACAGGATCATCACTGGTTTGCAAGACATCTTCTAGCCTGGGTTTCTAAAGAGAGTTTACTCAAACATTGTTGTTCAGCCTTTAAGTGGACTTTTTCCACTGCTGGGTGGTTTTGTTTTTTTTTTAAATACATCACCCCTCAAGTCAGAGCTTTCAAGAGGAAGGCTGCCCCTTGTCCGAGATGGAGCACTTGAGTCTGCTACACACTATGTGCTGAAGTTAAAACGCCAGCTTAACAGATAAAATGCAGTCCACAAACCTGCAAAAGCCCGAGCCTCATCGGTGGGCACAGCTCTCAGATGGCGCAGATCACTCTTGTTTCCTACCAGCATGATGACAATGTTGTTGTCTGCATGATCCCGTAGCTCCTTTAACCAACGCTCGACATTCTCGTAGGTCAGATGTTTGGCAATGTCATAGACAAGGAGGGCCCCAACAGCACCACGGTAATAGCTGAAACCATAAAGAATACACTGCGCTAGAAGGAATTCAGGGATTGACAGAGAAACATTTTACAGTTAGTTTTCCTAGTTTAATGCTTATTTTCAAAAAAAGGGCACTCAGGGTTTGTCGTCTTCTTTAAAAAGAGAAAAGCAAGTTTTAACTCTAAAAATGGGATTTTCAGAAAACAAACATTTAACAAAACACTGAAGAATCTAGAGGCTATTTTAAGCAGGACGTATTAGCAGCATAAAGGGAAACTCACTATTGTTTCAAAGTATAAGAAAAACAGGAGACTTCTATTCAAAAATTTTGCTGAGTTTATGTAATAAATCTTTCCACTATGAAATGTAACTATGAAAAAACGACGAATATGGACAGTTAATTAACTCCTCCCCATCTTTTCTTTAATTTCAGAGATTCTCTGGGGTATTTGGACTCTTTTCCTTTTGGCCCATTATCCCAGAATCTGCACTGCCCTTTCAACAAGTTTGTCCCAACAGCCAATTTCAACTCAATTTCTTTAATATTTAACTTTTACAGGGCAAGTGACTTCAGTGGCTAAAAGGGACACAACACAGGGCTGGAAAAAAAAAACAAAAAAAAAAAAACCACACACACAAAAAACACAAAACAAAAAAAACAAACAAAACCACCCCACACCACCATACACCACCTGGCAGTTGGGGCAGGGGTAGGATTTAAAATAGTCACTCCCTCCTTTAGTCAGGGGCTCTTTGCTCCTGCAACTTCCTTTCTTCACACCTATCCCCAAAGAATGCCATCACTCCCAAAGCCCTACACCCATCCAATTGAACACAATTGACATGGATGCTTTTTGTGCACAATTCAGTGACAGACTCCATTCATGGCACCAGAAAGGTCCAATCAGCTCATCAGAATGTGGCTTCAGATAACCCGTCTCTGAATCACATTAACTGTCTCCCTCTGAGAGAGGAAAGTCCTGTGTTTTGAGATGCCAGCACTCTGCCTGTATGAGACAGACAGACAGACTGGGATTTGAACAGTTTACTTATTAAACAGAACATCCCTCCCACCCCCAGGAAATTCAAGTCGAAGTCTTTAGGCTGAGTTTATTTGTTTCTCTCATGCTCCATTTCAGAACAGTAATATACGCCTACATGCCACCAAGGCGCAGCACTCTGCAGTAGTCAGGATCTAGTTTCTAAAGCGAGGCCTACAGATTCTATTAGTTTGGGGCACGTGAGAAAACACCACTAGAAGAAAAAAGTCAGTGCAGATGGCAATTTTCACTTATCCTCTTAAAAATACAACAGAAAAAAATGCTGCCTGTCTTTGGGGGGAGGGAATGGGAGGTAAGCTCACCTGGGGAAGGGACCATCTTTTGTTGTGTGTGCATGCTCAGTGCTTAGCATGATGGGGCCTAATCCCTGATTGGGTCTCTAGGAGCTACTGCAATACAAATATGTAAGTTTAATATTAATGGATAAATCACTCACTTCTCAATAGTGTGCACCTTCAGCAATGCCAGCAGATAATATCAAGACATTCTTCACTTTTGAGAAGATCTCTTATTTGAAAGGATCTCAGAATTAAGTGTCTAGAGGGACATGCCCTATACTTAGAAGGCAACATTTTCAAAACCGGCTTCCAGTTTTTGGCTGCTTAACCCAGTGACTCCAGAGGTTTAGAGCACCCACAGCTCCTATGGACTTCAAATGAATGTGTGATGGTTGGCACCCCTGAAAACCAAATGTCAGGTTTCTGAAATTGGAAACAAAGTCAATGGGAACTTTTGAGTTTTTCTGGCATGCATGCCTGGACTAAAGGATCAAATAATGCCCATTTATGAATGGAGACTACTATTAATGTGACTGAAACACGTAACTAAGGCTGTGCGTTTTAGGCAGCAAGAGAAACAGACAATTTTCTGGGCGTCCTAATGGCATTAGGGATGTAAATAACGTGTGAAAACAGTAACAGTGTAACCGATTAAAAATTCTATCGGTTACACAATTAAATGTTTACCCGGGGAACTAGGGGTGCTACAGCACCCTCACATTTTACTTAGGGCTCCCAGCTGCCACTCTCACACCCAGGGCTCCCCAGGAATGAGAGGCCAGCAACCACGAGGGAGGAGTTTAATTATTAACAGAAACTGATAAGCATCAACATCAGTGGTTAACCCCTTAAACTCTTACATTATAGAAGAGCAGAAGGGGTGAAAGGAAGTCATCTAGTCCAACCCCCTGCTTCAAAAGCAGGACCAACCCCAACTAAATCATCCCAGCCAGGGCTTTCTCAAGCTGAGCCTTAAAAACCTCTCAGGAAGGAGATTCCACCACCTCCCTAGGGAACCCATTCCAGTACTTCACCACCCTCCTAGTGAAAAAGTTTTTCCTAATATCCAACCTAAACCTCCCCCACTGCAACTTGAGACCATTACTCCTTGTTCTGTCATCTGGTACCACTGAGAACAGTCTAGATCCATTCCTCTTTGGAATCCCCTTTCAGGTAGTTGAAAGCAGCTATCAAATCTCCCCTCATTCTTCTCTTCTGCAGACTAAACAATCCCAGTTCCCTCAGCCTCTCCTCCCAAATTGTGTGCTCCAGCCCTCTAATCATTTTTATTTCCCTCTGCTGGACTCTTTCCCCAAATGGCAGAGTCTTCTTTATATTCATCTTATTTATGGTGTGTTTGTGCTCTGAAAAGTGACTGTAGACGTAGCATTGTACTGGTTCTCAGCCAGGGATATGGAGACACCTGGGTGTATGCAGGGGTCTTCCAGGGGGTACATCAACTCATCTAGATATTGGCATGGTTTTACAACAGGCTAAATAAAAAGCATTAGCGAAGTCAGTACAAACTAAAATTTCATACACAAACAAAAAGACAGTAAGCAATTTGTCAATAGATATGCTGTGACACTGGTCTTTTTAGGTCTGATTTTGTAAGCAACTAATTTTGAAGTGAGGTGAAACTTGGGGTACACAAGACAAATCAGACTCCTGAAAGGGGTCCAGTAGTCTGGAAAGGTTGAGAACTGCTGCTCTATTGAGCCTCACTGACTGCGGATTAAGTCTGCAGATTAACCCTGGGAGTAGAAAAGTAAAACTGGTTTCCTTCCTTCTCGTGCATCTCCACCAACAGGAGAAGTGGCGCAGAAGAGAACTGGTACTGGGCAATACTCACGCGGAGGTTATGGCACGATATCGTTCCTGCCCTGCAGTGTCCCAGATCTGGGCTTTTATCGTCTTCCCATCCACTTGAATGCTCCTGGTGGCAAACTCCACCCCGATGGTGCTCTTACTCTCAAGGTTGAACTCATTACGAGTGAAGCGGGACAGAAGATTACTCTTCCCTACCCCAGAGTCTCCAATCAACACAACTGGAAGAAATCAAAATTAATCCTTTATCTTGAGATTTGTAGAAGGAATTAAGGATATTTTACGACTCAGGAAACTTGAATTCATTGCATGGGAAACATGACAGAAGATTACTCTTCCCTACTCCAGAGCCCCAAACACCATTTATCAGACCACTCACTGCCTGCCCACATGCAGAGTACAAAACCCCTAAATCAAACAATTATTTGCAATCCCTTCCGTGCACGTTTCATTCTAAGAAGTTTCTGATCCTTACGCATCAGTGAGAGCTTCTCAAAGTTAGGCAGAAAGAAAGATAGTCAGACACTTACCACTATGAGCAAGATGGGAAAGAAACCCACATTTCATAGTAAAAAATTGTAATTCATCCAGCAGCCAGTTTCTGGTAGGTTACATCATTGTTGGTAAATGGACCATTAGAAAGTCTCCACCTAAATATGGCAAGGTTCCAACCACACCTTGTAGAGAAATGGTATAAACCAGTGGCTCTCAACCTGCGGCCCAATCAGCACACAGCTGCAGTCCATGTGACATCCTCAGGGCCATACAGGTCATATTGGCTATGGCCCGCATAAAACACTTACCACAGTGGTAAACAGGTTGTGAACCACTGGTATAAAAAGCACAGAAGAGATCTTTACTACAAACAGCCTTATCAATTTTACAAAAATACTTGCAATTAGATGAAAATTAAATGAATGCCAGATGCCAACGCCATTTCCTAAATCTAGGACCAGTCACACTTAACATTATATGTATTCAGATGCAAACCCAGTCCTGGCTTGCACCTGTGTTCGCAGTCTAAGGAGATAAACAGATTGCTCCTTTATTCTTTGGTCAGTTGCTCCCAATACAATCCCCTCTACCCCAAATCATCAACTTCTTATTTTCTCAGCCAGATTTGTCAAACAAGTTTCTTTAACAGAACATTACAGGGACTTTGTGAGCAATTGCCTAAAATGTCTGTCAATCTTTGTGAGATCTTACCATATTAAGTTCATGTATCATTATGGGACAGGGATTATATACAATGCCATGGGGGAGGGTAACCAGATCCCTTTAGGAACTATGAACAGCAGGAGGCAATTAGGAAAATTCCCTCATGTTGTAACACCTCCAGAGCAAGGTATAAGTGCCTGGGGAGGCTCCTTTTATTAATTCAAACTGGATTCTCCAGAGGCCAACAGACAAAGGAAGGACAAAAAAGCCAGAATTTAAAACTGACTCAGTCTTTGTTCTGATCGAGCAAAACAGACAAAAATCAGACTTGCTCAAGGGTTCCTTAGGGAACGGTTGAAAGGACTGATATGAACTGGACCTCCTGGGTAGATGAACTCTGTTAAGCTTATTGGTATCCATGTAAGATGGTTTTTTATTTTTAAATCTTCTAATGCTTTTACCTTAAGAATAAATGTACTTACTTAGAAAGAGCTGTGTGATAACTTAACTGTGGTAATTATACTGTTTATAGCCTGAGGAGGTAACAAAATGCAGAAACAGGCCTGTTTAGGCAGTCTGCCTTCCTGGAACAACTCTCAGTGCAGGAAAGGAACTATGAAGCCTGGAAAAAACCCTGGTTAGGATGGGCAAAGACAAAGGTCTCCACCCAAGAGAGGTGATGGCTGAGGAGCCTAGAGCTGATGCTCTTGTGGGAACATGAGGGGAAATTATAGGTACAAGGACTACTCTCTTTTTTTTTAAATCCCTTCATTAGGGAATGCACAAGTTAGCAAGCAATAAATAAATGGAAACTCACTGTCAAATCAACAAAAGCCACTCTCACCAATCACAGCAAAAATATATAAGCATCATGGATCCCTTTTCTAAAAAAAGAGGTTACTGAAGCTGAAAAAGGTTCAAAGAGACAGACAGACTGTATGTGGGACATCCCGTTATTGCAATCATAAGGGTGAATTATAGTGGGTGGGACCTAGGTTGCCGCACAGACTTCTTCACTAAATGTGGTACTTCTGCCTGCTAGCCAGGAGCACACACCATATCCATACATATTTAAGCTATTATATTACTTAACGTACATTTAAGAATCTTAATTTTTACATTTTTGTATTGTTTGAAAATGGGATTTGTTATTTATTAGATCAGTGGTTTCCAAACTTTAACAACCTGCAAACCCCTTTCACTAAAATATCAAGTCTTGCCCTCCTGCCCCCCCTCCCCCAACAAATGAATATTGCCAGGGATTTTCTCCTTTACCTGAGTATAAATTATAAAAGCAGTGAACTGAAATATGAAATTTGTTTTTATGACATGCTTATTATGAAAATAGCAACACTCATCCAAGATCTCACTTTTGTAACTTGTGTCACTTTGAATAAGCCTGTTGCAAGACAAGGTTCCTATGTTTCACCAAGGAGTAGCAAATGTGAAACAGCATGAAGGTATTTAAGAAGCCAGATCAGAGTTCCTCCTACACAAGCATTCAGGTCTTGAGCAGTCCAGGCAGACAACACATGTTACAACAAAGCTTAAAACTTGTTCTTCACAATAATTTTAAACACAAATACTAGCTGCCAATTTAACTTTAAAATCATCAAAAAATATCCACCTCCCTTTCCATTCCTTATAAGGACTCTTGAAGTTTAAATCTCCTTAGTATGATAGATCTGCTTGCTTTGATCTGCTTAGCTCTTGGAAGTCCAGAGGCTCTGGGCTGCTGGCCCGGTGCTGCCCGAGGTCACTAGGGACTGTTCTGTCTGCCATTAGGGAAATCCCCCACCCTGAGAGCCCCCTGTAATATTTCACAAACCCCAAGGGGCTCATCAACCCCAGTCTGGGAACCATTGTATTAGATGATTAATTTCTCTACTCATGATCTGTGTCAAGCTGCATTTGAACAGTATTTAAATTCAATTAAAAATGCACAAGACATTTAAAATCTTTTCATTAGTTGAGTAAATATTTCTGGACACAAGAAATTTGAGAACATATTTTGTACTTTAATAAATTAAAGAACATATCTGTAGTCAGTGACTAAACTTATCGTTTCTGGTCCCCGTACTCATGAAGATTTTAGAACTAAAAAATATTAAATTTCATTGTCACAGACCTCTCTAATTCAGAGACTGGACGTGGAAAATAAGTTTTCCTGCTTTTTTAGCTTTGAATGATCTAGTTGAATACTTTTCTTTATTTCAGTTTATTCTTCTGCACGTGCAAAGACTATTGGTATGAAAAACTGGTTTAGCACTTCAACACACTATAGTTCCACGTGCTTAACTGTGACTTCCATCAGTTCGGTGGTTTGACTTTCTCTGAACCCTCAGCAGTGAACATGTACTGCTTGAATTGTTTTTTATTTAACAAATATACTACAGGAGGTTTAAGACTTAGCACAGGTTGCTATTTCAAGTTTAATTTTAAACAGATTTTTTAAAAATTAAATAAACCCTATTTAAACAAATCTAGTTTTTTATTTAAATCATAGACTAAGCCACCGTAGATAACAGAAAGAAGTGGTGGTTCAAATATTTCTAAGGCCTGATCTACACAAGAGAGTTAGTCAACATAAGGCAGCTAACGTTGATCTAGTTCTAATTGCCTACACTACAATGGTGCTCCAGCCAATGTAAGTCGCCTTCTACATCAACTTAACCCCACATTCATGAGAGGTGTATAGTTACGATGATGCAGTGTTAGAACAGACCCCGTTACTTACACTGTCCATTGTCTGACAGCCTGGCGCTCCCTGCCATTTCCCGACAGCCCAGAGTCCTGCTGCTGCCTCCTGATGAGGGGACTGGGGAAGAAGTAGGGGGCAGGGGACGAGACTAGGTGATGGCCAGGCTTGGGCTCTCCTTCCCCCAATCCCTCACTGGGAGGCGGCCAGGCTTGAGCTCTCCCCCGACTCTGTTTCCCACTCCGAACTGTCAGCCCCAGCTCCACACTGTCAGATTCCTCAGTAGAAGCACTCCTGAGGAGGATGTGCATCACCAAGAGCTAGTGTGGCTATGATTGCAGTAATCACTGCAATGGCTATATATTGACTAACTTGGGTTGATTTAATTTTGCAGCGTAGACAAAGCCTAAAGTGGGAAGGACAGGAGGACGAATGCTTTTCCACTCACCTGGACAAAGCGCTACTGGTCTTTGCTTCTTACACCAGAAAGGATCAAGCTAGCAAGAAATACCCTCTCCATCTTCTAGAGAAGGCCTGTCCCACCAGTATTCCAGTAAAGAAGTTGTAAGACAGAAAGGTTTGTTGATCCTAAGAGCCTCATACAAATATATGCACAACCCTGCTACGTACCGCAGAAACCAAAAAATGAAAAAGATATTCCAAGATGATAAATGCATATTTAAGGTTGTAATACTACAGCTATTTCTCAAATGACAAATAGAATGTGATCGTAGAATTAGGATAGTCTTTACACATGCACAGAGGGCCAGAGCCGAGGCTGTGTACAATCTTAGCTTTGGCATTTCCGAATCCAAGTGCTCAACTGGGACACTAACATTTTGTTAGTATATGTGTGGGATTACAGTGAAGGTTGTGACTAGTTCTTCACTGTAAATTATTTGGGGCAATACAAAGTAACTGGGTGAAGTTATATGAACCATGTTATATGTCAGATCAGACTATGAAATGATTTATGGTCTCCTCTTGCCTTAAAATTTTAATAGATCAGTGACTGAAAAAAAACTTATTTTGAGGCTATTCCTTTCCCTTGCTCCTATCCCAAAAAAACACCCCCAAAACTCAGCACTAATGCTCCTGATATTTGCCAACTACTCCTCTGCCAGCTAATATGTTGGAAATTTGAAGGGGGAAGGAGGGAAACAAGACTTTACATACAAATTTTTAGAATGCCACTTAAAAGTGGTTTAAGAACGTAAGAAAGGCCGTACTGGGTCAGACCAAAGGTCCATCTAGCCCAATATCCTGTCTACCGACAGTGGCCAATGCCAGGTGCCCCGGAGTGAGTGAACCTAACAGGTAAAGATCAAGTGATCTCTCTCCTGCCCTCCATCGCCCCCCTCTGACAAACAGAGGCTAGGGACACCATTCCTTACCCAGCCTGACCAATAGCCATTAATGGACTTAACCTCCATGAATTTATCCAGTTCTCTTTTAAACCCTGTTATAGTCCTAGCCTTCACAGCCTCCTCAGGCAAGGAGTTCCACAGGTTGACTGTGCACGGTGTGAAGAACTTCCTTTTGTTTGTTTTAAACCTGCTGCCCACTAATTTCAATGGGTGGCCCCTAGTTCTTCTATTATGGGAACAAGAAAATAACTTTTCCTTATTCACTTTGTCAACGCCACTCAATTTTATGTACCTCTATCATATCCCCCCTTAGTCTCCTCTTTTCCAAGCTAAAAAGTCCTAGCCTCTTTAATCTCTCCTCATATGGGACCCGTTCCAATCCCCTAATCATTTTAGTTGCCCTTCTCTGAACCTTTTCTAATGCCAGTATATCCTTTTTGAGATGAGGAGACCACATCTGTACGCAGTATTCAAGATGTGGGCTCACCATGGATTTCTATAAGGGCAATAAGATATTCTCCATCTTATTCTCTATCCCTTTAAGGATTCCTAACATCCTGTTTGCTTTTTTGACTGCCGCTGCACACTGCATGGACGTCTTCAGAGAACTATTCACGATGACTCCAAGATCTTTTTCCTGATTAGTTGTAGCTAAATTAGCCCCCCCATCATATTGTACGTATAGTTGGGGTTATTTTTTCCAAAGTGCATTACTTTACATTTATCCACATTAAATTTCATTTGCCATTTTGTTGCCCAATCATTTAGTTTTGTGAGATCTTTTTGAAGTTCTTCAGTCTGCTTGGGTCTTAACTATTCTGAGCACTTTAGAATCATCTGCAAACTTTGTCACCTCACTGTTTACCCCTTCCTCCAAATCACTGATGAATAAGTTGAATAGGACTGGTCCTAGGACTGATCCTTGGGGAACACCACTAGTTACCCCACTCCATTCTGAAAATTTACCATTTATTCCTACCCTTTGTTCCCTGTCTTTTAACCGGTTCTCAATCCATGAAAGGATCTTCCCTCTTATCCCATGGCAACTTAATTTACGTAAGAGCCTTTGGTGAAGGACCTTGTCAAAGGCTTTCTGGAAATCTAAGTACACTATGTCCACTGGATCCCCCTTGTTCACATGTTTGTTGACTCCTTCAAAGAACTCTAATAGATTAGGAAGACATGATTTCCCTTTACAGAAACCATGCTGACTTTTGCCCAACAATTTATGTTCTTCTATGTGCCTGACAATTTTATTCTCTACTATTGTTTCAACTAATTTGCCTGGTACGGACATTAGACTTACCGGTCTGTAGTTGCCGGGATCACCTCTAGAGTACTTGTTAAATATTGGCGTTACATTAGCTATCTTCCAGTCATTGGGTATAGAAGCTGATTTAAAGGACAGGTTACAAACTCTACTTAATAGTTCCGCAATTTCGCATTTGAGTTCTTTCAGAACTCGGGTGAATGCCATCTGGTCCCGGTGACTTGTTACAGTTAAGTTTATCCATTAGTTCCAAAACCTCCTCTAGTGACACTTCAATCTGTGACAATTCCTCAGATTTGTCACCTACAAAAGACGGGTCAGGTTTGAGAATCTTCCTCAGCCGTGAAGACCGAAGCAAAGAATTCATTTAGTTTCTCCGCAATGACTTTATCATCTTTAAGTGCTCCTTTTGTATTGCTATCATCCAGGGGCCCCAATGGTTGTTTAGCAGGCTTCCTGCTTCTGACGTATTTAAAAAACATTTTATTATTACCTTTTGAGTTTCTGGCTAGCTGTTCTTACTACATTTTTACACTTAATTTGGCAGTGTTTATGCTCCTCTCTAGTTACCGCAGTAGGATTTAACTTCCACTTTTTAAAAGATGCCTTTTTATCTCTCACTGCTTTTTTCATATGGTTTTTAAGCCACGGTAGCTCTTTTTTAGTTCTTTGACTTTGTTTTTTAATTTGGGGTATACATTTCAGTTGGGCCTCTATTATGGTGTCTTTGAAAAGTGTCCATGCAGCTTGCAGGGATTTCACTGTAGTCACTTTACCTATTAATTTCTGTTTAACTAACCCCCTCATTTTTTCATAGTTCCCCTTCCTGAAATTAAATGCCACAGTGTTGGGCTGCTGCGGTTTTGTTCCCAGCACGGGAATGTTAAATGTTGTTATATCATGACCACTATTCCCAAGCAGTCATGTTATAGTTACCTCTTGGACCAGCTCTTGCGCTCCACTCAGGACTAAATCAAGAGTTGCCTCTCCCCTTGTGGGTTCCTGGAGCAGCTGCTCCAAGAAGCAGTCATTTAAAGTATCAAGGAATTTGCTCTCTGCATTTTGTCCTGAGGTGACATGTACCCAGTCAATATGGGGATAACTGAAATCCCCCAGTATTATTGAGTTATTTATTTTCTGTCTAAAAATTCCAAGTTTTATTTTGTTAATGTGAACAAGAACTGATATACTATTTTTTGAAAGCCTAGACAAAAAACTATATTAATAGAAGAAAGTTGTACTAATCGGTTTCAAACAACTTAAATCACTGTGTGTATGAAATATCCCCAATAGTTGGGATGCGGAGTAAGAACCCAGGGGGTGAAGGAAGTCTTGATAAAGTTACAAAAGCTTTCTAAATATGTTTAGTGGTGATTATTTTTATTTATCCAAACCAGAGATGTCAGACACCGAGTCGGCTTCACGCAGCACTTGAAGTTTAGTTACAATACAATGGCCAACCTCCTACTGATTCCAAGGGAAGTTACACTCTGGATTGTGTGGGGTAAGCAGTCTTAAGTTTCCACAGATCATAAATGGAGTTCGTCCTATCCCTAGAATGAGAACACCCCCCTGATCTAGACATATGTTTCAAAATTTTTGGTTATCAGACCCATAGAAAAATGGACGGGGAGGGAAGGGGTCCTTGCATCCCTCCCCTGTGACAAGCAAATTCGGGGACCTCCTAAAATCCTAAGTAGGGCCCTAGTCTTGCCACAATCCTGCGAAGAGGGAGTGGCATTTCACCTGTATCAGGATAGTCTGTGTTTTGCATGATATTTTGGTTACAAAGGGTCTATTTGCAGATATCAAATTGGTTTCTCCAGTAATAATACATCCAATTATATGGGTAGGTACTAGTTAGTATTTATACTACCTTTTCATCTGAACGTCTCCAAGTACTTTACAAACATCAATCCTCATCATAACCTTGTGAGTTATCAAGGGGAAGCAGAAGACAAAGGTTGAAGTGACTCTCTCAAAGGTCACGCAACATTTCAAAGTCAGACATGAGTTTAGAATTCAGGAGATTCCTAGTATCAGAAACAATTCAGTAGAAAATGTTTGCTCTATATCTATCAGCAGAGCTTTATCATTTAACTCCACCAGAAAATTTGTTTTGGATGCGGTATACAGCCCAGCACAATGGGAACCTGGTCTATAACTCGAGTTCTAGGTATTGCAATAAAACAAAAAATTATACATCACTTTCAAATGCTCCTATGTTGGAACATACTAAACCACAATAGCATTAATGGACTCTAAAAGGTACTAAAAAAAGTTGCACAGATCTAACTATATAGATTTTTAATTTAGCTAAACTAAAGCAAATCCTTAACATAATTACACTTAAAATCAGTTTAATGCATGCTTAGGTAAGCCGAGCTCGCAACTTCAACTATACTGCTGCTTACCTCTTTCCTGTATTTCCTTTTCTTTCCTAGCTACACTGTGCCATCAGTTCACGTTGTGTGTTTACAGAGCGCCAATTACTACAAGTACCAAACATAGTACATAAGACGAGGAAGACTTTGTAGCACCTTAGAGACTAACCAGTTTATTTCAGCATAAGCTTTCGTGGGCTATGGCCCACTTCATCGGATGCATAGAATGGAACAGAAGAAAGATGCATTTATACACACAAAGCAAAAAAAGGTTGTACATTAGCCCACGAAAGCTTATGCTGAAATAAACTGGTTAGTCTCTAAGGTACAGTACAGTACCTTAGTACTACATAGTACAGTAACCAAGTGGGCAAAAGAAAGAAGGGGCACAAATGGTAAACTAATTGCTTAAATAGTCTGTTCCCAGATTATTAAAGGCATTTAAAATCTAGGACTAGGACCCTAAATTGGACAGAATTGAGGGTGCAGAAGTGATCTATTTTTATATTACACACACACTGCAGCTAGTCCCACCCAGAAGGCAAGCTGCTGTGTGCTGGACAAGTTGGAACTGCAGATTAGCCTTTAAGTGCACAGTGTACAGAGAACAGTTATGCTTTAGTCTAGAAGTAATGACTTAATGCATTATTGTCGCTAGGTCCTCATCCCAGAGAAATAGTTAGCCTTCTGCCTATCTGGAATTGCAAAAAACATTACTAACACTACATAGTTCACAAAAAGAAGAGTCAAGTCTCGTACTCAATTCCAAATATCTGCAGTACTAATGGCAAAGTTCAGCCAGTAAGAACCAAAAATAAGCAGACATCCTGACTTTAAAAAGACACTTCTCATAGCAGCGCTAAAGCAGTAAAGATGGACTGGATTAAAAAAAAAATACAGCATAAAGACAAAGTTGATTTTCTTACAGTTGTGAAGTTTAAACAGATACTAATTGACATTGACACTGTCATGGAATATCTCGCAGATAGTAGAGATCTTCAACATGCTTCTGAGTTTCCTGAAGTCAAGCATTCTTTTCTGAGATCCTTCCTGTTCCACACGCAAAGACAGACAGAAGACTGAGGAAGTGAACCGCTGGACAGGCAAGTGATGTATGATGGAGGGGTCTGGTTTTGTGGAACACTGGCCCACTGTCTACAGGGAGAAGGGACTATATATTTTGGATGACCCCCACCTCAGTAGAAAGGGGACCAATCTCCTGGGGACAGGCTGGCTCGAGTAGTCAGGAGGGGGTTAAGCTAATACAAGGGAAGGATAAAGAGATAGAAGATATGAGCATGCAGCACAAAAACTGAGATGTGGAGAAAAAAATTAATCATGCATCCGATGAAGTGGGCTATAGCCCACGAAAGCTATGCTGAAATAAACTGGTTAGGCTCTAAGGTGCCACAAGTATTCCTCATCTTATTTACGGATAGAGACCAACACAGCTGCTAATCTTAAAGGACAAGGAGACATGCACTAGCCTTGAATTGCCTATCCACCAATGCTAGGTGTCCGGGTAACACACAAGAACTGGAATTGTTCCTTTATGCACATAGATTGAATTTATCTGGTATTACTGAAGCCCCATGGAATAATTTGCACAACTGGAACGTTAACATCAATGGTTATAACCTAGATAGGAAAGACCAAGTGGGCAAAAGGGGAGAGGGAATGGCACTGTCAAATAACTGTACTGATAACTCAGAAGAAAATTATCCTTAATGCTTACAGATCAATGTCTTAACAGATAAAGCACAAGATGGGGCATTAGTTGGTGTCCTCTACAGATCATCCTATCACACTAAGGAACATGAGGATTACCTCCTTATGAGCCTATCAATAATGTGCAGAAAAAAAAAGTGCTGCGTGTTCACAGGGAGAACTTCAATGGCAGTGACATATGCCGGAGGTCTCATGCTCCCAGTAATACATCATCCTGGGAATTTCTAAAAATTCTAGATGACAGTCTCCTAACTCAAGAGTGTTGAAACCAATCAGAAGAATGTGAATGATAATTGGGAATCATTTAAGAGCACCTTACTAGATACCCCAAAAGCCACAATTGAGGAAGAAGGCTTTGCTTGTTAGAGGGGAAGTAAAGGCAACCATAAAAAAAAAATTAAAAAATGGAAGAAAGGGGAGGTTGATAGTAATGAATATAAATCATAAGTTGTTAAATATACTAGGAACAAAAAGATACCAATGTGAGGATATGGTCCGTTACCAGAAGAAAATGGTAGAATCATCATAAATGAAAAGGCAAAAATGTTCAATACTTCAGTTCTATATCTGGGGAAAATACAGATGATACAGACTCATCACATGGTGATTAACACTCTCTCCGGTGGAATGAAAAGTGTTAAACAGCAGCTACTAAAGTTCAACTTACCAGCAGGTCAAAATAGTCAGCTTTTAAAACTCTTGGATGCAAGTTGAGGAGTGTGCTAGACTATTAATACTGTTCAAGAAGATGGAAGAAAACTAATGTGTGTCAATTTTTTTAAAACAAGGTGAACAGGATGACTGGGGTAATTCTAGGCCAGTCATCTGACCAATCCCAGGCAATCTAAAGGAGCAGCTGACATAGGAACTGATTAATAAGTATTAAAGGATATATTAATGCAAATCAACAGCAATTTATGGAAAATAATCCTAACTTGCTATATTAAATGTGATTACAAGTTTGGTTGATTTAAGTATATTATGTGAGCACAATTACTTTTACTGCTGTAAGGCATTTGACTTGGTACCAAAGGGCATTTTGATTGAAAAACTAGAATGATTTAAAAATTAATATGGTACACATTAAATGGACTAAAAACTGTCTAATACATCTCAAAGTGTAATTGAGAGCAGAGAATCATCATCAAGGGGATATGTTTCCAGTGGGGACCCACAGGGATTGGTTCTTGACCCTGGGCTACTTAATATTTGTAGTAAGAAAACAAAGCCACCACTCAAATTGGCAGATAACAGAATTGGGGAGCAGTACATAAAAGAGGACTGGTCACGGATTCAGAGTGAACTAAACTGCTTGGTAACCTAGGCTCAAGCAAACAAAATGCATTTTAACTAAGACTGTCAATTAATTGCAGTAACTCGTGCTGAAAATTGTCTAACGGTGGGCAACAAAAATGATTAGGGGGCTGGAGCACATGACTTTTGAGGAGAGGCTGAGAGAACTGGGATTGTTTAGTCTGCAGAAGAGAAGAATGAGGGGGGATTTGATAGCTGCTTTCAACTACCTGAAAGGGGGTTCCAAAGAGGATGGATCTAAACTGTTCTCAGTGGTAGCAGATGACAGAACAAGGAGTAATGGTCTTAAGTTGTAGTGGGGAAGGTTGAGGTTTGATATTAGAAAAATCTTTTTCACTAGGAGGGTGGTGAAGCACTGGAATGGGTTCCCTAGGGAGATGCTGGAATCTCCTTCCTTAGAGGTTTTGAAGGTGGGAGGATTTTTCTTGGGGATTGGACCTGATTTGAGCAGGGAGTTGGACTAGATGACCTTCTGAGGTCCCTTCCAACTCGGATATTCTATGAATTCAAAAAATTAATCATGATTAATCACAGTTTTAAATCACACTGTTAAACAATAGAATACCAACTTAAATTTAAATATATTGGATGTTTTTCTACATTGTCAGATGCATTGTATTCTGTGTTGTAATTGAAATCAAAGTGTATATTTATTATAAATATTTGCACAGTAAAATTGATAAACATAACAGTATTTCAATTCATCTCATACAAGTACCATAGTGCAATCTCTTTGTTACGAAAGTACAACCTACAAATGTAGATTTTTTTTGTTACATATAACTGCACTCAAAAACGAAACAATGTAAAACTTCAGAGCCTACAAGTCCACTCAGTCCTACAACTTGTTCAGCCAATCGCTAAGACAAACAAGTTTGTTTACATTTATGGGAGATAATACTGCCTTCTTATTTACAATGTCACCTGAAAGTAAGAACAGGTATTCACGTCACTTTTGTAGCTGTCATTGAAAGGCATTTATGCGCCAGATATGCTAAACATTCATATGCTCCTTCATGCTTCGACTACCATTCCAGAAGACATGCTTTCATATGATGACGCTCATTAAAAAAATGTGTTAATTAAATTTGTGACTGAACTCCTTGGGGGAGAATTGTATGTTTCCTGCTCTGTATTTTACCCGCATTCTGCCATATATTTCATATTATAGCAGACTTGGATGAGACCCAGCACGTCGTTTGCTTTAAGAACACTTTCACTGCAGATGTGAAAAAATGCAAAGAAGGTACTAATGTGAAATTTCTAAGGATAGCTACAGCACTCAAGGTTTAAGAATCTGAAGTGCTGTCCAAAATCTGAGAGGGAAGAGGTGTGGAACACGGTTTCACAAATCTTAACAGAGCAACACTCCGATGAGGAAACTACAAGACCCGAACCACCAAAAAAAGAAAATCAACCTTCTGCTGGTGGCATCTGATTCAGATAAGGAAAATGAGCATGCGTCAGTCCACATTGCTTTGCATCACTATCAAGCAGAACCCTCATCAGCATAGACACACCCTTCTGGAATGGGGCAGGGGGAGGATGGAAGCATGAAGGGACATAAAAATCTTTAGTGCATCTGGCATGTAAATATCTTGCAAGGCTGCCATGTGAATGCCTGTTCTCACTTTCATGTGACATTGTCAACAAGAAGCAGGCAGAATTATCTCCTGCAAATGTCTGTCTAAGCCAGAGGTTGGCAACCTTTCAAAGAGCCTTTTTTTGCTTTTGTCTTTGACCGAAATATTTCAAGATTCGCATCGCACGCAAAGCTACTTGTTGAGTTAGAATTTATCAACTAATAATAATTGAACATAAAGGTATTACTACTGACCAATACTTTTAATGCAACTAGATTATAGGTGCTTCAGCAAGAACTGTACCAGACTGCCCACAGCCTGGTATGTAGCCGCAGTGTTAAACCATGCTGGGTCCATGCCGTTGCATCTTCACCGCTATCTTTAGCCAGGGTAGCTAGATTAAAGCTAGCAGAGCTGCAATCACACTTCTGATAGCAATGTAGGCACGCCCCTTGCATTTGTACAGCACCTAGCACAATTGAGACCTGATCTCAGTTGGGGCCTATCGATGTTACTGATGTACAAATAAGTTTGGACCCATCTCTCCTGCAAACACTTGCATTCAGTTTTGGGTTTATTAAAATGCATTTGCTACAGGGCCTGCAGCGACCTAACAGTCCCTCAAGTGAGGCTCTGAAAAAGGCCAGTGTCCTGGCAGGGGGTCACAGTACAATAGGTGTTCTCCCTGGGAGCTGAGTCGTCTCTGCCCTCCTGAACCATAGGGTGCCAGGAACATTATGAACCTGAGACAACACAATAACTACACTTGTGCTGCAGTGCTTCTGAGAACCTCACCTTGGCTTTGTACTAGACTCTGAATCCCCTGCATGCAAACCTCCCACCTCTTCTGCTTTCTTGATTATAAAGCAGGGGATTGAGGTGCGGAGTTGCAGGAACCGGCCAATGGGAGCTGCAGGCGTGGTGCCTGCAGGCACAGGCGGCACACTGAGACCCACTGCCCCTCTTCCCACCAAGACACACTGTGATGTGCCAACAGCCAGCCACTTTCAGGAGAGGCATGGAGCCAGGGCAGGCAGGCAGCCCCTAAGCCCTGCTGCACTGGGGCTGGGAGCCACCTGTGGTGAGCACCTTCCGGCCAGAGCCTCTACTTCACACTCCCACAAAAAAATGGCTGCCCAAAGAGCCGCCTGTGGCTCCGGAGCTGCAAGTTGCCGACCCCTTGTCTGAGCAATTGGCTGCACAAGAAGTAGGAGTGAGTAGACCTGTAGTCTCTGAAGTTTTGTGTTATTTTTGAGTGCAGATATTTTTGGTACATAACTCTCTTTGTAAGTTCAACTTTAATGATAAACAGATTGCACTATAGTACTTGTATTAGGTGAATTGACATACTATTTCTTTTATATGGTGTAAATATTTGTAATCAAAAATAAAGTGAGCACTGTACACTTCGCATTGTGTTGTAACTGAAATCAATATATTTGAAAATGTGGAAAAAATCCTAATATACTTAATAAATGGTATTTTATTATTAAACAGCACAACTGATTGTGAATCATTTTTGTAATCACTCGACAGCCATAGTTTTAACATGGTTAAATGTAGGTTATATATTCAGGAACAAAGAATGTCGGCCATATGTACAGGATGAGGTACTATCTAGGAAGCAGTGACTCTGAGAAAGATTTGGGATGGGCTTTAAGTATGTTGCTGTGATCAAAACAGCTAATGCAACCCTGGGATGCATAAACAGGGGAATCCAGAGTAGGAGCAGAGATGTTATTTTACCTCTGTAGCTGGCACTGGTGTGACCCCCTACTGGAATACTTCATTCAGTTCTGGTGCACACAATTCAAGGACGATGTTGATAAACTGGAGCAGGTTCAGAGAAAAGCCACAAGAATGAAGAGGATTTGAAAACGTGTCTTATAGTGACAAACTAAATAGACCGAGTTTTTTTGGAGCTAACCAGTCATTGGCCATGAGGAGGTCTATTTTGGTCAATCTCACAGTGATAGGAATTTAAAAATAGTAAGCTTCATGATTTCAGCTACTTGCATCTGAAATTTCAGTGTGTAATTGTAAAAAGAAGTTGTGAGGGTTGTCGCAAGGTTATTGTAGGGAGGGTTGTGGTACTGCTACCCTTACTTCTGCACTGCTGCTGGTGGCGGCGCTGCCTTTAGAGCCGGGCAGCTGAAGAGCAGCGGCCAGGGGCAGCAGGCTTGTATAATTTTTGGTGGTGCCCAGAACAGGCCCAGGTTGTGTTTTATGCCCTCCCACTCAAGGGTCTAGGAGGAAGTTTGGGTGTGGGAGGAGGGAGGTGTCAGGCTCCAGCAGAGCATTTGGGTGCAGGCTCTAGGCTGGGGCAGCGAGTGGGCTCTGGGAAAACATTCGGTGCAGGGGGTAGGCTCTGAGGCTTTGGACTGGGGCAAGCAGTTGGAGTACAGGGGATGGGGGGCCAGAGTGTGGGGTCTATGCTAGGGCAGGAGATGTGGATCTGGGAGATGTGAATCTGGGAAGGAGTTTGGGTGCGGGGTCTGGGCTGGGGCAGGAGTCCAGGAGGGGGCTCAGGGTTGGGGGATGAGGGCTCTAGCTGGGTGCAACAGGCTCTGGGGTGGAGCAGGGCTGGGGATGAAGAGCCCTGGGTGCAGACAGGTTGCACCAGGGTTAGGTCCAGAGAGGATCTCCCCCCCCCATACACACACTGCTGCCCTCCTCACTGTAGCCTCACTGGGGGTGGGGGATGGGGCTACTTCGTGCCCAGCATGGGGCAGAAGCAGTGACTGTGGGAGGTGGTGGGAGATGTGGGGTGTCACTACACTCACCCAAGTCCCAGCTGCTCAGGTCCAGGAAGCCCCCTCACCCCCTCTGTGGTAGGTGGATGCTGGAGGGGGAGGGGGCTGCCAACGCATATGGCTTCCTCCCCTATGGCAGCCTGCTACCCCATACTGGAGCCCCATGGCTGCAGGCTGGAAGGGGCAGGATCACTGGGTCAGACACTCAAGGAAACCCCAGCAGCTGCTCAGGTGAGTGAGGTCCAGAGGTCTCTTTCCATGTCTCCTCCCAGCAGGTGCTTGGGGAGGGCTGCCAGTCGTGTGCACCTCCCCACCTTCTCTGGGGTCAGAAGTGGTGTGCTGAGTCTTCATTTATTTACTCTAATTTAAGGTTTCGCATGCCAGTAATACATTTTAATGTTTTTAGAAGGTCTCTTTCTATAAGTCTAATATATATAATAAACTATTGTATGTGAAATAAATAAGGTTTTTAAAATGTTTAAGACACTTCATTTAAAAAAATTAAATTAAAATGCAGAGCCCCCTAGACCGGTGGCCAGGTAGTGAGAGTGCCACTGAAAAGAAAAGAAAAAGAAAAAGAAAAAGGAAAAAAAAAAAAAATCAGCTCGCGTGCCGCCTTTGACACACGTGCCATAGGTTGCCTACCCCCGCTATAGGGTAAAAGCACACAGAAGACCAGATTTCACAGTGGGAGACCAAATTTCATGGTCCACAACATGTTCTTCATGAATTTGGTAGGGCCCTAGTAATACAGAAGTTCAGACTAGACAATCCCAGTAACCCTTGCAGGCTTTGGAATCCATCAATAAATTTCATTAGCATCTTTTAATTTTTTGCCTGTGGTATTTTGAACACTCTTAACAATATCAGAGCACATTTCCCATTAGGGCTTGCAGAAATAAGGCTTATTACAAGGAATTTAACACACAATGATGCCAAATCTTTAAATAATGCACAAAGTGGTTTATTATGAATAAACCTACCTTTACTACTCCTACAGCTCCAGTTATACTGGCCATAATTACAAAAAAAACTAGAGTCAAATATGTCTCTACCTCTAGATACAGTTTCTTAACAAAGCTGAGCAATTTTTCCTTCCTGCAGACTCCAACATTTTTATTTAAAAGTTAACTTTTCTATCACAACTAATTTTCTTGATAGAAAACAGAGTTTACATTTTTACAGGGACAGTGAATCACCTCAAAGACCATTTAGAGGCTATTATAAAAAACATTGAAGTATTAACATATTTGACTCTAAACAGACAATGAACCCACCTGCTATATGTTCCATTTATAATGCAAAGCAAAAGATTTCTGCTTTTTAAAATGCTCACACTGCAAGCTAATTTGCTAACAGAAAAATCCAAACTGTTTCAGCTTTGTGCATTATTCACCAACAAAAGACTTACGCCAATGTCCTTCACTGGCAATTTTAGTTCTGTTCTGCCACACGCAGACACCAGCTTGTTCCTCCCCAACTAGAGCAGGGGTGGGCAAATTACAGCCTGTGGGCTGGATCCAGCCCATCAGGGCTTTGGATCCGACCCACGGGATTACTGCCCCCCCCCCCCTTGGTGCCACGGGCCCCGTGCCACTCCCGGAAGCAGCCAGCACTATGTCCTTGTGGCCTCTGTGGGAAGGAGGGCAGAGGGCTCAGCATGCTGCCCTCACCTGTAGGCACTGCCCCCCACAGCTCCCATTGCCTGGGAACAGGGAACTGCAGTCAATGGGAGCTTTGGGGGAGGTACCCAGAGCTCCACATGCTGTCCTTGTCTCTCTGTCCACCCTTCCCCAGGGGCCACATGGATGGGCCACTTCTGGGAGTGGTGCAGGGCCAGGGCAGGCAGGGAGTCTGCCCTGGCCCAGTGTGTGTGCTGACATGTCAGAGCTGCTCCAAGTAAGTGGCACCAAGCCAGACTCAGAACCCCTCCTGCACCCCAACCCCCTTTCCTTGAGCCCCCTACCACATTCTACACCCCCAACCCTGAGCTCCTGCCACACCCTACACACCAACTCCCTGCTCTGAGCCCTCTCCCACACCCCAGCCCCCTGTCACAGACCTACATTCGTGGCCCTGCATGCAATTTCACCATCCAGATGTGGCCCTCAGGCCAAAAAGTTTGCTCACCCCTGCGCCAGAGCATAACAGACAAACCTAGAGCAGTGCTGACAATGGACAAATGTTTCATTTTGATCAACAGAAAAAACAGATTTAACTGAAGATGCACAACATGACACTGAGGTTTACTGTACAGATATACTCTACGAAAGTCTAGTGCTCCAGAGCAGCTTTGACCATAACCACACTTTTACCCTCCAAATACAAACCCAACAAACTATCTGAGGATAGTCTTCAGCCATCTCTTTCCATATCCACTAGTCATATTAGAAAATAGCCACTCCCACATACACAAGATGGCCAATTTTCTGTTGTGTGAGGGAACACTAACAGTGAGCTGGCCATAGCAACAGTTCACGCTCAAGTTTCTTAGCCATTTTCAAATTTTGAACCGTCAGTTTATGTAGTAATTTCACATAAAATGTTGCAGTTTTCCTTTTGTCTACAAGGATGATCATCAGGGTGGTAGAGAGAGAAAAGCCCAATTTAAAATTCTTCTACCTGCTAATGATTTTCCTTAAAGCCGCTGAATACCATTTTTTCTAACAAAAAAAGTTACTGAAGTCAAGATTTTATACAGGAAGTTCAAAAACCAGTAGGAGAACACTTCAATCTCCCTGGACACTCAACAAACAGACTTAAAAGTGGCCATTCTTCAACAGAAAAATCTTCAAAAAACAGACTTCAACAAGAAACTGCAGAACTGGAATCAGTTTGCAAACCTGGCACCACCAGATTTGGCCTGAATAAAGACGGAGAGTGGCTGGGTCATTACAAAAAAATAATTTTCCCTCTCTTGATACTCACATCTTCTTGTTAGCTGTTAGAATTGGGCCACATCCACCCTAACTGAATTGGCTTCATTACAACTGACCCCCCATTTCATGAGACCACTCCCATCTTTTAATGTACCATATATTTATATATCTTGCTTATCATATTCTTCACTCCATCTGATGAAATGGGTTCTAGCCCACGAAAGCTTATGCCCAAATAAATTTGTTAGTCTCTAAGGTGCCACAAGGACTCATTGTTTTTGCTGATACAGAGAAACATGGCTACCCCTCTGAAACCTGAAGTTTTTAAGCCTCATTAGGTCTACTAAGAGCCACTCCAATATGCGAGTTGGGAGGATTATCATATCTTTCGTTAGCAAGATGTGTCTGTAAAACTAAAATTGGAGTTAAACTGTACCCTAAAGAGGCACCAGGAGATAAATACCAGGTCCCTTTCAGAGTAAGTGGTTAGTGTACTCTGTCCCCTTAACAAAGAGTAAAATTAAAATCTCCTTCCTGTTTGGACCAGCAAATATATGATTCTTCCTCTGTTCCAGCAAACAACTCAAAAAGCAAGTGCACAGATAAAAATAAGGGTAGTAAGACGACCAGCAAAAAATTCACTCAGATACCAATTATTTCTTCAGTGCCTGCAAAACATCTGATATAGAGTTCCATAAGCAAGTGGGATTGAAGTTGGTTTTACCCACGGTCATTACTTTTGGGGGCACAGCCTGGGCAGCAGCTCCATCTCTTTCCAGGTCAAAATCATGAGCCACTATATTACTCCTACTCTGGAGTTAGTGATCCCATAGCTTGAAGGGAAACAGCACAACAGATTCTTTACTACTGGGTCAAGAGAGAGAGGATATTTTTTATTATTAATTTAAGCAACATCCATGTATTTCCAGCACCATATGGCACAGAGAAGCCATGGTCCCCACCCTAAGGAATTTAGACTCTCAGCCACATAACACAGGGTTCCCCCTCACTAAACAATGTTAGAAAGTACTTCACAATACAAAAGCACAGTCCCTCCCTGAAAATTTAAAGTCAAATTTAAATTCAGATATTTCTAAACAGTATAGACTTTTTTAAACAAGATCCATGTAATGTTGTGTACTTTCACCTACTTAATCAAATTGTTATTGAGGGGGAAAAGAACAAGACAGCTGTCAAGCTTTAAAGTCTTAGGATACTGAGCCATTTGGAAAACTGATGGGATTTAGTACCAGACCTGGCAGCTTAGCATACTTTGGAAACTAATCAATTGTGCTTTAAGAAAACATTTTTTTCTCAACTATTTGGCAGTTCTTAAAATGAGTGGGTCATACAGTGCAAAACATATTAACTTTATATGAAATAAGACACAGTAAACTGCTGCTAATGCAAAAAAACCTGTTTTTCCCAGGCAAGCCAAATTTTATATTATATATTTTGACACCAATGAAAAGACCAAGTGCTTGTCTACGTAGCAAGTTCCAGCATGGTAAGCCAGTGTGTGAATCTTCAGCACACTAGCTTGCTGAACACTAACTCACTGTGAGGACACACGTATGGCATGGAGTCCTGGATTACCACTTGGAGTACTGCTATTTGCAACTGTCCTACAATACACATCAACTTCAAATCCTCAGGAAGGTTTTCACCAGAGGAAAAAAATACACATCCTACTCCAGTTCCAAAAATCAACTACACACCTAGAGGTCTTCAACTCCTAGCTTGTTCTCACAGTGGTGTCCAATATGTTCGCCACTAGCCACATGTGACTAATAGGCTATTGAATTGTGGCTAATGCATGTGATTTTTTTTTTTTTTATAATGTGGCTTTTTTATAATGAAGCTAATAAGTTCAAAACCACAAGGGTGGCTAGCAGTGTGGCTAGCATCAAATTTCTATACTGCACACCACTGTCCTAGAATATCACACTCTTGCAACTCAACTGGTGGTAGCAGTAGTGAGTGCTATTGTTGCCAGTGTCACAGACCTGCTCAGAGCTGAGGCCAGTCAGTCTGCACTAGTGAAATCGTCATTGCTACTGCCAGTGAACATATGACAAGGAAATATTTGTATTAGCAGACCCCCACCCCACCCCTTAAAACTCCAGAGCATCCACCACCAATATTTTTTAGATGCGAGCAGAAAGTCATTTCAGCTCTCTAAAGAGAAACCACCAATATTAAAAACTTCTGCAGATGTTCAGCAATCAGATTCAGATAATTTTGTGATGCATTAATTTCCTGTTAGGATTAAATATACACTGAGCAATCCCAGTTTAAAGCTGTCCAATAGTCAACGTTTCAGCACTATTGGGATAGCAATAAAGTAGTTTCTGCTTATTACAGCGACTCTAGAGCTAAGGTGGATAAGAGTTTTCTATTCTAACCCGCATTTTCACTTAGCAATTTTTGAGCGGAAGTTTCTTGCGCTTGGTCTCAAGCCAAATGTAGTTTTCAGGAAAATGTAAACTAATGCTAACCTGTTGTTTCTAAGGCTCTGGCGGGTAGCGCTCGATGTACCAGGGATTGATTTATCACATCTCATCCATAGGCACTGACTTTCAGATTTCCTGGGGTGAGGAGGGTGCTCGACCCCCTGCTGTGTCGTAGGCCCCACCCCCACTCCACCCCTTCTCCCAAAGCCCCACTACTACCCCATATTCAACTGGTGCCTCCCCATAGTGGGCGGCATCAGCAAAAGGGCAGGTCATGCGTGTCCCCCCTCAGTGTCCCGGTCCAGGGCCACTGCACTCTCCCCGCCCCATGTTACCTAGCTGCTGGGGGCAGGGGGAGCGTTTTGTCCTCCTGGCATGTCCCAGGCAGGGAACAGGAGGGAGCAGATTTTAACCATGGCTCCTCCTGTCGCTGCTCTGCAGCCTTGCCCGGCAGCTGCCTGACAAGGCAGTGGCTTTCGCTCCCCGTCTGGCCCAGCTGCTGAGGACCCCAGCACCTGAGCCTGGGCACACAGGAGAGCTGGAGTCACCTCCCCAGCCATGCTCTCCTAGGCAACCTCCGCACAGGGCAGCAGAGCAACACCTCAGTAGCTGGAAGGGGCTGGTCCCGCCCCTTCCACACTCCGCATTTGGGCCATGCGTCGCACAGACCTGCTCCTGTTCCTCCCCCAGCACGCTGCCAAACAGCTGATGGTGGCTGGTGGGAGGCACGGCGGGGGGGAGGGGCGAGCTCGAGCTGATCAGCAAGGTGCAGCGCTGGGGGCAGGGGAGGAGGGTCCTGCCGGTGGGTGCTCAGCACCCACTATTTTTTTCCCCCCCATGAGTGCTTCAGCCTTAGAGCACCCACAGAGTCGGCACCTATGGTCTCATCTAGATGTGATAAATCAATTCCCAAATCGACTCCTGTACTCCACCTCAGCAAGAGGAGTAAGCGGAGTCTGCGGGGGAGTGGCCCTGGTCGACTCGCCGCCGTGGGGACAGCCAGGTAAGTCAACCCAAGGTACAGGGACTTCAGCTACGTGAATAGCATAGCTGAAGCTGCATATCTTAGGTCGACCCGTCCCCTGTAGTGTAGCCCAGCCCTAAGGCTCAGTCTACACTGGATACTGAACAAAAAAGCTTGTGTCTTTCAGAAGTGTTAACACCTCCCGCCCCCAGAAAACAAACGTTTTGCCACAGGTGTGAACAGTGGGCTGTTGGCAGGAGCACTGGCTGGGGGTGGAAGTGTTTTGCTCCCACAAACAGGGGCTGGGCTGCCCGACTTCCAGCAGCAGGGCTGTCACAACACAGCCGTGTCACTAAAAGCCGCGCGGTGTGGACATGAAACGCGTTTTAAGCGCTTAACACCAGCGAGACGGACCGAGCCCAAGAACAGACCCATCTGCGTTCACACCTCCGATTCGGATTCCAGGCGCTCGCCTCGGAACACGCTCGGCACCGAATTAAACGCCGCGCTTTCGAAGCGAGGACCAGAGGGGCCCCGCGCCTCAGCCGGGCCCGCCCCCAGCCCCCCGACGGGACGTGCCCCCGTCACTGCCCCGCAGCCGGGGGAGAACAGCCGGGCCGCGGGGCAGGCCTCAGACGGCCTCGTTCGACACGTTCCCAGCGCCCACAGCCTGCGGCGGCTCCCGGCCCGGGATACGCCGCAGGCCCCGCTGCCCGCCCCCCTCAGAACTGCCCAGCGGCCACTGCGCCTCCGGCGGCCCCGACCCGCTCGCGATCTGGCGGCCATCGCGGGCGGAAGCGGGGCCTGGAGCCCAGGCGGGGCGGGGCGGGGCCGGGGGCGGCCTGGGGCGCGGACCCCCCCGCGGTACCTTTGAAGAGATAGTCGTACTCGTCGTCCCGGGTGCCCATGGCGATGGCGGCGGGGCCGATCCTCTGGCTGCCAGGCACCGACGCGGGGCGATGGGGGTGGAGGAGACCCGCTCCCGCTGCCGCCTATCAGCGGCCGCCAGGGACGCCGGAGGGCGGGCACAGCGCGACCTCGCAGGCACCACCCAATGGGAGACTGCGCCGCGAGGACTGACAGGCGGCCGAACCAATCGGTTCAGGAGAGCGTGGGCGGGGCCGATCTGAGGCGGGCCGGAGCGCCGTGAGGGGAGGCGAGCCCTGCGTCGGGCCTGGCGCCGCCCCCGACTCCGAGCGGGCTAGTGCCCCCGGCGCCGGGCAGCGCCCCCGTGACACGGCCCGGGCCCGGCCATTCCCGGGGGATCGTTCGTTGGTTACGTCATGTGCTGACCCCGGCAGGCGCGCTGCGGCCGGGCCCCCCCCCCCCCGCACCGCCTGCCCCGCCCACCCCGGGGGCCCCCGGCTGGCACCGCTGCCTGGCCCCCCCCGGGCCCAACCTCCACCCTGGCCAGGCCCAGAGACCCCCAACACCAGGGCTGGAGCAGCCGCAGCCCGGGCAAATAGCGGGTGCTCAGCAGCCCCCGATCAGCCCCCAGTGCCCCCCCCCACTGGTGATCAGCTGTTGGGCAGCAGCAGGAGGTGCTGGGGAGGAGGCGCCCCGCAAGGGCAGGGCATGCCCTGGGGAGGAGGGCCTGGGGCGCAGCGGGGGTTGAGCGCCCACCAGCAACTTAGAAAGAGCCTCTGGGCTGTGGCATCAGCGGGGTTCACCGACGCGTGGGGCTCCCGTTTCAGCTTCAGTGACTAAGCTCGATAAAAGAACTTCAGGGAGTTCCAGGGGCAGATCCCCTACAAAGAGCGAATCCCAAAGGAGATCTTCTCCCCAGACCACTCATCCACTGAGATTTTGTGGCCCACTGTGGTTCCCACTAAAGCTCCTTTGGCACCCAAGTGGCACACCGAGGAACCATCACCATTGTCACTGATGAAGCTGCCTTCAGTCGGGGCTCTTCCTTCTTGACATCACATTTGGCACCACCAGAAGCTTCTATGGCACTGCTACATTAGGCATAGCAACCCTAACACTTTGGGATGACATTGCTACTTGAAGAGACCACAGCACCATGTGGACTGTCTACTCCATAGCACCAGATGGCATCGGAGAGATTTACAGCACTAGCCAATATGCTTATATTGCAGGAGCCCGCATCACCTCTATTGTCTGACTCTACATCAGTTTCCCTGCTGGTGCCAAAACATTAAGCAACCATGGCACTGACCACCCATGACTCAACTTGCCACACCAAGATTGACAACACCGCTTTCGGAGCTGACATACTCTTCCTCATGGCCTGAGATGACAGTCACAACTCAGAGAGGTTGCAGCACATATATTTCCCTAAAGCTTCTCCCTCCTCCTCTTCAGTCTCTTACAGATGGTCTAGAGACTTTTCTGGAGACAGACACCCATCAATCAGCTCATGGAATATGGATTCCAATATCATGGCTACTGGTCCATACCTCTCAATGCCTATGTGGCTGTACTGGGGACCCTGGTCAGTGAAAAAAAGGAATAATTAACCTCACACCCTATGTACCTAGGACACTTCCATCCACAGTCTTGGCCACCCTGGCTGCTCTGAAACCTTCATCAGATCAGAGTTCACCTGTTCCTGAGGAGGTACCAGAAGAGGCTGCACCCACTGCTGCTGACATTATCCTCATTCTCCCCTGATAAGGCCATTGTCCTTCCAGCACTCCCCACTTCAAGGGGATGACTTCAAGGGGTTCAGGACCTACTTAGGAGAATCACAACAGCATTACAGATCCCCATAGAAGAGATCCAGGAGTCCAGTCCCCAAATTAATGGATATTCCACATGGACCCAACAAATACCACCCATAGCAGCACTAACTTCCTGCCAGGTGGACAAAAATATCAAGTTCTCCCTAATGGAGCTGAATTCTTCTATACGTACCTTGTGCCATCTTTACTGGTTGTGACTTCTGCACGTGAGCAAAACCAAGCCACTTGGTTCAGAAGACTGAATACCAATATGAAGTGATTTATTTGACCATAAGTCATATTCCTCAGCAAGACTATAATTTTGGGTGCAAATTATCATGCTCTAATGGCCAAATATGACTTCCAAGTCTTCAAAAAGTTGGCAGCTTTTACAGACAGACTTCCACCAGAGACCAGAGACAAGCTCTTCTCTTTAATCAACAAAGGCCAATTCATGGCAAAGTCCAGTCTCTAGACTTCTCTGGATGCCGCAGACAGTGCCTCCTGATCAGGGCCATAGTGGTGGTCATGAGGACAACCTCACGGTTGAAAGGCTCTTGCCTCCCTTGGGAAGTACAATCCACCATTGAGGACATACCATTCAAAGGTACAGAGCTCTTTAGTGCAAGAAGAGATGAACTCTTCACAGCTTGAAGAAGAACAACAACTCTGTGATGTCTGTGTGATGGGTTGGATCAGAGAAACTCCATTAGAGTTGCAAACTGATGTGCCAAGACTACTTCTGTGCCTGCTTTCTTGCCCTGCCAGCTTGGAACTCCAGAGCCCTGCCTGGTTTGAGCCAGACCCGCTAACCTGCTCAAACCTAGATCCAGGTCTGAACCATGTCCCCTAAGAGCTGTAGGTTCAATTGAAAACAGGTTAGGAAGTGTTCCTGTCTTTAGCACTCAGATGCTTAACTCCCAATGGGGTCCAAACCCCAAATAAATAAGTTTTACCCTGTATAAAGCTTATACAGGGTAAACCCATGGATTGTTCTCCCTCTGCAACACTAATAGAGAGATATGCACACCTGTTTGCCCCCCCCCCATATCAATACATACTCTGGGTTAATTAATAGGTAAAAAGTGATTTTATTAAATACAGAAAGTAGGATTTAAATGATTCCATGTAGTAATAGACAGGGAGTGGGGGAGATAGCTCAGTGGTTTGAGCATTGGCCTCCTAAACCCAGCATTGTGAGTTCAGTCTCTGAGGGGGCCATTTAGGGATATGGGACAAAAATGGGATTGGTCCTGCTTTGAAGAGGGGGTTGGACTTGATCTCCTGAGGTCCCTTCCAACTCTGAGATTCTATGATTCTAATAAAGTGAATTACCAAGAAAAATAAAATAAAACATGCAAATCTATCTCTAATACAGTAATAAAACTGAATACAGATAAAACATCACCATCAATGGTGCTCTAGTGAGAGCTTCCTTTCACAAATTAGTCTCCTTCTAGTCTGGACCCAGCAATCACTCGTAATTACTGTCCTTTATTCCAATTTCTTTCAGGTATCCTTGGGGTAGAGAAGCTATCTCTTAAGCCAGCTGAAGACAAAATGGAGGGGTCTCCCAGGGGTTTAAATAGACTTTCTCTTGTGGGTGGACACCTCTCCCTCCCCGATGTGTAGAACTGAGCTCCAAGATGGAGTTTTGGAGTCACATGGGCAAGTCACATGTCCATGCACAACTGAGTTCCTTACCAGCCAAGCCACATTCCTGGGAAAGCTCAGATGTGCATTGCCATCGCCATGTTCATTGTTGGCTTAAGCAGTACTTACTGAGAATAGTCTTTTCTCAGGAAGCTGACCAAATGTTTTACTAAGGCTACTTAGAAATCAGGCAAGTACACAGCCAATATTCATAACTTCAACTACAAAAGTGATACGTGCATACAAATAGGAGGAATAGCTTCAGTAGATCATAACCTTTACAGAGATATGTTTTGCTGAATATGATTGCCTCACCTCAGTCCCTGGAAACATCATGGAGCAGGTCCTCAAGGAATCAATGCTGAAGCACTTAGAGGAGAGGAAAGTGATCAGGAACAGTCAGCGTGGATTCACCAAGGGCAAGTCATGCCTGACTAACCTAATAGCCTTCTCTGATGAGATAACTGGCTCTGTGGATGAGGGGAAAGCAGTGGACATGCTATTCATTGCTATGTTTCCTTATTTCCCTCTTAAATGGTACCCCACTCATGTCTCAATACGTCTGACTCCTTTTACATCTCCCCTTAGCAAAATGCCTCCTCACGTTGCAGCATCTGAGTTCCTGGGATGGAGGTGCCAGACACTTCCTCCCGTTAGCTTCACCTTCACGCCAAACAGTCATCTGTTATTTACGGAACTGTTGCTTCCTTCACACGACAGCCTGGGGTGAGTGATGACACAGAGGTTGTATGGAGGTCCCTCAGTGAGAAGATTAGCAGGCAGGCTAGCAGGTCTGACTTTAGGATTTTTTTGGAAGATGGCATTCTCTCAATACTGGTCCTTCACCCACAGCAAATCTCCCCAGACTCTTCTCCCTTGTTTTCTTCCACCCTGCATTGGCATTGGCTGTGGTTAAGAAAAAGCTTGCATGACACTGAGCAAAGCACACACCCACCTGCAAACCCTACATCCCCACAATACAATTGGTAGGCACCTGTGAATCCGGGATTCCCTGAGCTGTCAATCCTGGGCTGTGCTGTGGCTGTTTTACAATACACCCGTGGTGCAGTGTGTCCCCAAAGCCAGCACACTCAGCCAGAGGAGAACCACTCGAGTGTCTGCCTCTGGCCTTGAGAGCATGTGGCCGGGGTGCCTCTACACTCTGCTGATCCCTGGTTGCCATATGATCTCCTTGGAGCTGGCACAAATCAAAGTAACTTTCAGACAGCTCTAACTTAGACCAAGGAACCAGCCTAGCTCATAACCACTAACTCTAACTTAGACCAAGGAACCAGCCTAGCTCACAACCACCGTGATTATTCCCCTCTATTCGGTATTGGTGAGGCCTCCTCCGGAGTACTGTGTCCAGTTTTGGGCCTCACACTACAAGAAAATTGTGGAAAAATTGGAAAGAGTCCAGAGGAGGCAATAAAAATTATTAGGGAGCTGGAGCACATGATTTATGAGGAGATGCTGAGAGAACTGGGATTGTTTAGTCTGCAGAAGAGAAGAATGAGGGGGGATTTGATAGTTGCTTTCAATTACATGAAAGAGGGTTCCAAAGAGGATCGATCTAGATTGTTCTCAGTGGTGGCAGATGACAGAACAAGGAGTAATGGTCTCAAGTTGTAGTGGGGTAGGTTGAGGTTTGATATTAGAAAAAACTTTTTCACTAGGAGAGTGGTGAAGCACTGGAATGGGTTACTTAGAGAGGTGGTAGAATCTCCTTCCTTAGAGGTTTTTAAGGTCAGGCTTGACAAAGCCCTGGCTGGGATGATTTAGTTGGGATTGGTCCTGCTTTGAGCAGGGGGTTGGACTAGATGACCTCCCGAGTTCCCTTCCAACCTGATATTCTATGATTCTACGACTCTGCACCATCCTGTGACATCATCACATCCTTGCTGTAGACTGCTGTATGCTACCACTGGCACAAGAGGCCACTAATCCATGTCTGCTTAGTTTTCCCAGTCAAAGCATGGACTATAGACTGGCAGTTAGTCCTAGAACTAGGCAATTCTTGATTTAGTCCTAAGTTGTGCACAGGATCTGGTCCAAGAGGTGACTATAGCTGAACCACTCAGTAATAGCGACCATGATGTAATGAAATTTAACATCCCTGTAGGGGGCAAAATACCAAAGAAATCCACCATAGTGGCTTTTAACTTAAAAAAGGGGAATTAAAAAAAAATTAGGAAGTCAAGCCATGGACTTGTTTGAATCTAAAATTGCTCTGATTAATTTGATTCTTTGGATGGGAGTCAGATGGGCTTTTGAACACTGACTTTCAGATGCAGGTTCTGGAACAAGTTGAGTGTGTAACTGAGACGTGTCGAGGAGATCGTCCCTGTATCAGCCAACCATTCACTAAAATATTCCTGCTTCTTAAATGTGCTGCCATGACTGCTAGCACCATGGTAAATATTCTTAGTGTGTTCAGTAGATCAAAGGGTAACACTTATAAGAACATAAGAACAGCCATACTGCGTCAGACCAAAGGTCCATCTAGCCCAGTATCCTGTCTACCAACAGTGGCCAATGCCAGGTGCCCCAGATGGAATTAACAGAACATGTAATCATCAAGTGATCCATCCCCTGTTGCTCATTCCCAGCTTCTGGCAAACAGAAGTGAGGGACACCAACCCTATCCCTCCTGGCTAGTAGCCATTGATGGACCTATCCTCCATGAATTTATCTAGTAATTTTTTGAACCCTGTTATGGTCTTGGCCTTCACTACATCCTCTGGCAAGGAGTTCCACAGGTTGACTATGCATTGTGTGAAGAAATACTTCCTTTTATTTGTTTTAAACCTGCTGCCTATTAATTTCATTTGGTGACCCCTAGTTCTTGTGTTATGAGTAGTAGTAGTAGTAAACAACACTTCCTTATCTACTTTCTCTACACAAGTCATGATTTTATAGACCTCAATCATATCTCCCCTTAGCTGTCTCTTTTCTAAGCTGAAAAGTCCCAGTCTTATTAAATTTCTTCTCATACAGAAGCCATTCCATACCCTTAATCATTTTTGTTGCCCTTTTTTGAACCTTTTCCAATTCTAGTATATCTTTTTTGAGATGGGCTGACTACATCTACACACAGTATTCAAGATGTGGGCGTACCATGGATTTATACAGAGTCAACATTATATTTTCTGTCCTATTTTCTATCCCTTTCTTAATGATTCCCAACATTCTGTCGCTTTTTTGACTACCTCTGCACATTGAGTGGATGTTTTCAGAGAATTATCCACAATGACTCCAAGATCTCTTTCTTGAGTGGTAACAGCTCATTTAGACCCCATCATTTTATATGTATAGCTGGGATTTTGCTTTCCAATGTGCATTAGTTTGCATTTATTAACATTAAATTTCATCTGCCATTTTGTTGCCCAGTCACCCAGTTTTGAGAGATCCTTTTGCAGCTCTTCACAGTCTGCCTGGGTCTTAACTATCTTTAGTAATTTTGTATCATCTGCAAATTTTGCCACCTCACTATTTACCCCTTTTTCCAGATCATTTATGAATATGTTGAATAGGACTGGGCCCAGAACAGAGCCATGGGGGACCCCACTATTCATCTGTCTCCATTCTGAAAATTGGCCATTTATTCCTACCCTTTGTTTCCTGTCTTTTAACCAGTTACCAGTTCATAAGAGCACCTTCCTTCTTATCCCACAGCAGCTTACTTTGCGGAAGAGCCTTTGGTGAGGGACCTTCTCAAAGGCTTTAAGAAAAACTAAGTACACTATATCCACTGGATCTTATTGGTCCACATGCTTGTTGACCTCCTCACATAATTCTAGTAGATTGGTGAGGCATGATTTCCCTTTACTAAAACCATGTTGACTCTTCCTCAACAAATTATGTTCATCGATGTGTCTGACAATATTGTTCTTTATTATAGTTTCAATCAGTTTTTCGGGTACTGAAGTCAGGCTTACAGGCCTGTAATTGCTGGGATCACCTCTGGAGCCCTTTTTAAAAATTGGTGTCACATTAGCTATCCTCCAGTTGTCTGGTAAAGAAGCTGATTTAAATGACACTACAGTTAGTAGTTATACAATTTCACATTTGTGTTCCTTCAGAACTCTTGGGTGATACCATCTGGTCCTGGTAACTTATTGCTGTTTAATTTATCAATTTGTTCCAAAACTTCCTCTAGTGATACCTCAATTGGGGACAGTTCCTTTGATCTGTCACCTAAAAGGGATGGCTCAGGTTTGGGAATCTCCCTCACACCCTCAGCTGTGAAGACCAATGTAAAGAATCTCTGCAATGGCCTTAACATCCTTGAGTGCTCCTTTGCATCTTGACCGTCCAGTGGTCCTACTGGTTGTTCAGCAGGCTTCCTGCTACTGATGTACTTTAAAAAAATGCTATTACTTTTTGAGTCTTTGGCTAACTGTTCCCCAAATTCCTTTTTGGCCTTCCTTATTGTATTTTTACACTTCATTTGCCAGTGTTTATGCTTCTGTCTATTTTCCTCGCTCGGATTTAACTTCCACTTTTAAAAGGATGCCTTTTTGCCTCTCTCTGCTTCTTTTACTCAATATTGGTAGTATTTGTGTCCTATTGTGAATCTCATGTATTTCCTGTGTGATAGTATTATTGCTATGTGGAAATACACCGCCTGAATATTGGGAGATGTGAACCAACCCCTGGATGCAGAGTAGGAATTATGGAGGTGAGAGTGATGGGTTCCCCCCCAAGGTGCCACCTGGAACTGTGGTACCACTGAGCCCTCTAACACACTAGCCTGAGTTCTCTCTCTCACACTGTGCAGCTGTGATCTCTCCGGGTCCTACACTTCCTCCAGCATTCACACACATAGGGACACATCCACATGCAGTTACATGTAGGCTTTCTGATCAGCCACTGCATAAACCAACAGTAGAGAGACTACAGCCAAAATAACCACCAGCTTTCCAGACAAGGACCCCTGAGCCCTGGTACCATCCTGCCCTGTTCCAAATCCCAGCTAGTATGAATTTATTATCCAGTTTGCCTCCCCCTCCATGTGGAGTAGAGATGCAACAAGACTGTGTTAAACCAAGCTGAGATTGTCCGCCGGATACTTCACTTAAAGGCACACTGGGTTTAAATTAAAACATGAAACTTTATTAACTACAAAACATAGATTTTAGATTATTATAAGGGATAGCAAACAGATCAAAGTGGATTACCCAGCAAATAAACAAAAATGCAAACTAAGCTTAACATACAAGATAGATTGGATATCAATTAGCAGTTTCTCACTTTGAGAGATGGTACAGGCTTGCAGATTCTTTAGAGACAAGCTGCATTTGCTTTGCAGTTTGGGATCCCCAGGTTTTCATACACAGGCTATAAATACCTTTAGCCTGGGTCCAGCACTTCTCCCAGTTTGCTCTTTGTTCTTCAGGTGTTTGCAGGAGTTTTCTTGTTTGGGGAGTGAAGACCAACAGACTATGTCACTCCTTACCTTATATAGCTTTAGCACATGGCAGGAGCCCTTTGTTCCAAAACCAGTTCCCAGACCAGGGTATGGAAAAATACAGACATACCAAAATAGAGTCCAGAGTCATGTGACCTGGTCACATGCCTTTGTATATCTTGCTGAATCATAGCAGCCATTACTTACAGTCTGTCTGGAACATTTACAGGAAGGTTAAGATCTTCCGGGATCCATTGTCTTTGCTGATGGGCCAACAGCACTGTTTGGCCTCTTCATTGTTGTACCTGAAAGGCTAGGTATGGCTGTCACCAGAGTAAGTACATTTTAAATACAGATACATAGTTAATATTTATAACTTCAGATACAAAAATGAAAGGCTGACTGAATGGAAGGGGTGGAGTTGTGGAGAACTTAACTGTTATTGTGAAATTGGCCAATTTCTCCAGGATTCACACCAGAGTCCGATTCAACTTGGCAGTTTCTCTGTGACAGGATGTCCTACCCTCCCTGGTTCTGGGTTGGGCTCATTCCCATGGAGAGCAGGCGCAAAGTTTTGTGCTTGCAATTAGCATGGCTGCTTGGCATGACTGCTCCAGCATACACATGGGCCTTTGAACAGGATCTTCACAAACCTTGGTTTAGCTACAGCGGGCAGGATGAGAGCATCCACACACAGCGCTGAACTGGTTTAGTTGGTTTAATGTCACACTTTGAATTAAACCCGATCAATGTTGTGTGTAGACCCCAGCAGTCATTTCTCTGGTTCAACGGTTGTTTTGTTTGCGGCTATTTCTCTGGCTACGGCCTGCTCCTACCACTCTTGCAAAAGAGGTTATTTGGCTGTGAAAGCTAATCCAAGAGCCGTCCCATGCTGCACGGTTCCTGCATTGCACAGTCAGGAGCTCGTGTGTGGGATAGAAACAAACCACATTTCCTACCCAGAGGCCGTTGGGGCTCAAATCCTCCCTTGGAGAGCTCATCAGTCTCATCCCACTCCCAGTCCAATGAGCTCCTGATGCTCAGCCCAGCTGCACTGCTGATCCACACCAGGGCATCACCACTGATCCATCTGCACTCTGGCACGCACAATGCCAGGGTCACCCTTGAGCTGTCTGTGTCCACTGGCTCCAGGCCTTAACTCTGAGGCCCACACAGTTCTTGACCTGCACAGCTTTTAAATTATCAGCCTCCCATCACTCCCATGTGCCCGCCTCTCACTGCACTTTTAATCACCCCTGTGCTATGAGAGAGCACAGCCCCTCAGGATTCATGGAGGCCTCGGTGCTTCTGTCCCTGAGGACTCTGTGTGGTCACCGCCCCTTGCCGCATGCTCCACCTCTCAGCCACAGAACAGCCCCTGCATTGCTCTACAGCCAGCGGACACACAGGGACCTGAACCGAGCTCATGGCAGGTGAGGGAAGGAGAATCCATTTTCAGATACACACTTACTCATTTTAAAGTCGGGACCAAGATTGCTACCACTTTTTCTTGTGGGGTTTTGAAGCGTAGCTGCCATTCAGCTAAACACTTCGCCATCCAAAGCAGAGAACAGGAGCCCGTTCATCCGTGGGGTGGGTGAGAAAAAGGGCAACTATTTCCAACAAGGCTGTGGAGCTTTGTGCCCCGCTGGGGAGCTATGCACTAGAATTCAGGACTCTACACAAATAGCAGACTTGCTGCAGTCCTTAAATGGAAGCTGCCACATAAACACTTTTTATTGTTATAAGGTCACTGCATCAGATATGACATGTTACAGCCAGAAACTTGGTGCTGGCCTGTTTCCTGGGAAGGGGGCATTTCACATCCAGGGTTGAACAAGAATATTTGAAACAGCTCTTTCCTCAGTAGCAATGCATGTGGTGTCATCTCTCTCCTCACCAGAGGGAGCCCTCATCTTTCATTTGGACTTGAAGATGAATAAAATCATGCCTTGGAAAAGAGACCTGGGGGGATTCAGAGGGAATTCCAGTTAAGAGTCCAAGTACTTCCCTTTCCTTGTTAATGTAAATCACAGTAGTGGTGTTTCCCAGAGAAAGCTCTGCACCTGGCTGGGAAGGCCCACTGACACTTAATTTGTGAATGGTCTCTACCCAGGGGCCTCATCCATCCCAGCAAGAAGGGGACTCACACCCTAGGGTAGATCAGCCCCAAAGAATAAATGAGAACAGCAGGGATAGGTTTCCCGCTGGCAAAGGTCAGCTCTTTTGGGTAGCTTACCAGCCTCCCAGTGACTGCTGGTCTTTTGCAATAGGTTGGACTAGCTGCTAGCTCTGCTTTTGGCTGGAGCTTTCTGGCTTGTGGTGAAAATAAAGGTGAAGTGTCAGTGGAGACTAAAGCTGGAAAATTTATTCCAACTGCCACAGAATGAAAATCCAGAAACAAACAGATAAGGGTGCAGCCATTTCACTGTTCTTTATTCGTAGGAGCAACTTACTTCAATGAACATAGCACACAGGGCCTCTGACATCTTGCACAGCCTGGGACTAAATTAGTTTTGAATGAAACTAACACCATTCCCCCCCTGTATCTATCCACCAAGCTATTATTTAAGAACACAAGGGGGCATAGACAGTGTGGGGAGGTGCATGGTGCAGGTTTGTAGGAGCACTTCCAGGCTAGTAGAGAAGTTCATGCAGCAATTCTGGTGCAGAGTCCAATCATTTGTTGACTTAGGAGTTTATCCTTTTAAAGGGAGAGTGGATGCCTGAGACACCAAGTGATGGAGAATCCAACACAGCTCTTGAGAAGGTGCTCCACTGGAAGCAGTGTTCAGGTTTGAGCATTTCAATGTTTCTAGGTTCAGATTCTGGCCATTCGATCTTATTTTTCCTTTGGCTGTGAGAAGAAACAGCACTGATAGGAGAGATCGCCTCCCTGCATAGGTAATCATGGGGGGATTGTACCAGCACTTAATGTTCTCTCCAATAAGCTAAACAGACTGAGCTTCCTTAGTTTTAACGTAAGGCCTGTTTTCCAGACCTCCTCAATCTTGTAGCTGTTGAGTCCTTCCCAGTTTTGCCAGACACCCTTTAACATGTGAACACCAGAACTGACCTAGCGGAGTTTAGACCAAGAGGCAAGTCCTCACACAGCAGTGCACCACATGGCCTCCAGGACTTCATTAGCAGTCCTAGGACAGAACTGGAACACATGGGCAATACTGATCAGTCTGGGAGGGTTTTTTTTTTTTTTATTCAAAGACAACATCTGCAGAAAGTCAGATTTTAGTATAAAAAGGTTAGAACTGAAAATACACAAACTACTCATGATCTTTTTCAAACCCAACATTTATAAATTACACCACATTGTTATTAACACTGCATTTAAATACAGAAACAAATTAAACAGTAAATTAATTAAAAAGATCCAGCATTCTACAAATGACTATTTACAGTATTCAGCAGCTAAGAGCTCTAGCAAGTCAGTCAATATGACTCAATAGGGCAGAATACTTGGGAACACCCAAGAAGGAAACTTAGCCTGTAACAGTTTTTCAGTGATCACCACTTTATCCAGGGTCTCCCCAAAGATCAAATGCATCCCACCAGACCTGCTCCTCTCCTTTAAGACACTGAGAAATCCTCAAATCCAGTCCCTGAAGATACCAGAATAATCTGTGCAGTATTTAGAGCAGGGATGGGCAAACTTTTTGGCCTGAGGGCCACATCAGGGTTGCAAAATTGCACAGAGGGCTGGGTAGGGAAGGCTATGCCTCCCCAAACAGCCTGGCCCCACCCCCTATCCGACCCCCTCCCACTTCTCACCCCCTAAGAATCCCCGACCCATCCAACCTCCCCTGCTCCTTGTCCCCTGACCACCCCCTCCAGAGAACCCCCACTCCTAACCACACTCCCAGGACCCCACCCCTATTAAGCCTGCCTACTCCTTGTCCCCTGACCACCCCCTCCTGAGACCCTCTCCACAACCTTCCCCCTCTGACCCCTATTCACCACCCCTGGCACCCGAGACACCCCCAGGATTCCCATGCCACATCCAACCGCTCCTTCTCCCAGACTTCCCCCTGGGACTCCCTGCCCATTATGCAACCCCTTGGCTCTGGCCCCCTTACCACGCTCAGCAGCATGTCTGGCAGGCGCTTGGAGCCAGATACGCTGCCCTGCCCCTCAGAGCGCTGCCGTTGAGGCTCTGGGGGTGACGAGGCAGGGCAAGCAGCAGCCTCCCCAGCCTGGAGCTCAGGCAGGCCAAGCCTGAGGGCCAGATGTGGGCCGTGGGCCATAGTTTGCCACCCGTGATTTAGAGAAAGACACCATGACTGATGATTCTCCCAGCAACTTGGGGGAACTCTACTGTACCTCACCTTTCAGAGAGATTGTGACCTGAAACTGAAACAGTCAGGGACAGTGTCTATTCCACACTGGGATTCTGGAATCTTTCAAGGAGAAACTAAACCTCCAGGATAAGGTGATGGAGAAGCACGGCCCTTGCTGGGAATTCGGGGTGGAGAGGCAGGGTTGGGTCCGTACTCAAGGGACAGCAAGGGCAGACTGTCTCTCATGCCGTTATCAAGACTGTGCTAGCTGGTTCAGAGCAGCACTGGAACGAGGCTCTCTCTGAAGCTCAAGATCCACAGAGCCAAAACAGACGTCTATGATCTAGTGTGGTCTCCTGGTAACAGGTGATTGGAGGAATTACTGGGTGAAATCCTAAGGAGGAAACGGCTCTTCCCAGGTGGGGAGGCCAGGAAGGAGTTGCATGTAATCTTTGAGGGTAAAGAAAGCCGGATGGACCTCAGTCCTCACCCCTCAAGAGGGGCCCCCAGAACCTTTCCCCTGGAGGAAACAGTCAAATGGTGTTTAAGTAACTGAGGAGAGAGAGGGGTCAGCTGGGCAGGGGTCATGAGAAACAAGGTGTGAGACATGAGTTACATTCCCTGCCTCTCTATTGCTGCTGCTGTGTAACTGACCTGCCATGGCTGGAGGTGGGGCAGAAGAGGAGGGTCTCTAGTCAGCTGTTCCGGGGGGAATGGGATGAGTTTTTGGCAGCAGCACTTTATCAGAGCCCAGCAGGGAGCGATCCTAGAAAAGCCCAACAGTATCAGCAGCCTCTTGGCTCCTGGGGGCTTTGTGAGCCTCCTCCAGGTGGGACTGTCAGTGAGAGGAGTAAGGAGGCACATGGGCCCAGGGTGCAGTTGTTCTGTCTATGATGCAAGAGGACCCCATTCACCTCACCTCTCCCCAGCTTCAGCGCTGGGACCCAGCGAGCCCCTTGAAAGCACAGCGGCTTTCACAGCAAATGTTTCTCAAGGCGCCCGCCCATGATCAGCCGAGACTGAGGACAAAGCTTTGTACCTCACTGACTTGGACAGCAGCAGAGCTGGGCTGTGACTGCTCCCCCAGCTCGTGCGTTCCACAGGGACCCTTCTCCCCGTTCAGGGCTACTCGCCCATTCTGGGAGCTCCCATCCTTTGATTCGTTGGACCCCGGTAACACTATGTGGTTGTACCTACAGGAAGAGCCTGTTGTTGCATTGCTCCATGCTAGACTCTGCCAGCTAAAGACAGGAGACGTTCCTCCACCGGCCACCGAGGGCCGCATTTCTGGGTTCTGTAAACACCAAGTGACAGAGCTGCAAATCTGCACTCCCTTGAGTCTCTCAAGTAACAGCTAGGTTAGGATTCTGCCTCCAGCTCTGCGGGTCGGATTTTCAGGGTGGTAGATTTCAGGGGGTAATATCTCCCTTTCCAGGTCTTCCAGAAGATGCCCTGTTTCCGCTCATGCCTCTGGCGGGGGATGGAGCGGAAGTACTTTCCGTTGAGGTTGGCGTGGCCACAGGTGCTGAACCACCAGCCTCCTAGAAGGAAGAGGCAGATTTCAGCCAATGGGAATTTTCAAAGCTAAAAAGTCCCATAATAGGATAAGAAAATCACTCCAGATTCAGAGCTATTGCTGCACCCTCCCCTCCAAGCAGTCTGCTCACCAGCCCCTCTTTGGAAAGTTGAAAGACCTGAAGTGTGTATATGACAGGGTTTCAGAGGGTCCCATGTTCCAGGAAACTCCAGCACTACTTCCAGGTCTGAAGGAAATTAAGCCACACAAGAAGCTAGGCGTGCATGGCCATCCAAGAGGCTAAATTAATGCAAATACTTCTATAGCGCCATCCCGCTCACATGGAGCCCTAGGTGGTAGGGCAGACCCATTGAGGTGAGCGGACGTGTTTAGTATCATTTTGCAGTTCGGGAATGGAGGCTGCCACCGACCTCCCCACCAAGAGAAAGACCAGACTCTCTCCTAGGAGCACAGACCGTTGCTTCTGCCAGTACTGACCTGACAGGTGCTTGGCGCAGTTAGTGTCAGCTTTGAAATCGTTGTCCTGATCTCGAGTGGAGAAGGGCAGCTGTCTGAAGTCCCCAAGGGCATTTTCCAGCTCGCCTGACACAGGGCCTAGGAGACTGAGTGTGTAGGCTGTGTTCTCTCCACCCAGGCTAAAGAGGAACTGAATAAGCTGAGAGTTTCCTTCCCAGTCTTGCAGCTCAATGGAAAGATTGTACCTTCTCTCTTGGACAATGTGGTAGATTTTCTCCAGGCCCAACCAGAAATCACCTGAAACACAGGGAGCTTGGCATTAGTTGGCATCACACACAAGTGCTATGCAAATCAAGGAAGATGTTAGTGTGCAGTACTTTGAGCACTCCAGATTCTCTGTGCAGGGAGGTCAGTGGGTGCATGCACCCTTGTGTAGGGAACTTCCTCAATCCCTTCTCAGCCAGCTGTGCCCACTCGTCCAGCCGGGTATTATGCTGGGTGGAGATCTTTGGTCCATCTCTGGGAAGGGAGGTAGTGTGGGGATGGAATTTGCATGCCGATCTGGGAAAGCTAGAATAAAAGTCTCCCACCATCTGCTTACCGCTAAGGTCTCCAAAGCCATTCCTGTAGGCTTCCCAAAGCTGGTCGAAGTCCATGGAGCCATCCAGACGCCTCTGGATCACTGTCCAGCCACCTTCTGCGGGTGGAAGAGATTGTTCATTCATTTCAGTTCTGTTATTTCCCAGACCAGTTTGCAGAGCTCAGAATGGCCCAGGGTGCTCCCCTCACTTACCAGCAGTCATGTCACAGTAGACTTTGAAAGGCTGAGATCCCAAGGGCTGGATCTGAAACACACCACTGCTTCCCTCCCCTGCTAGGAAGAGCTGCTGGCAATCCAGCGGGAGCTCTGCAAAAAGGCAGAGAGGGAATTTAGAACCAGCCATCTCAGCTTGCTGCTCTCCAACATGTTTGTTCATACCACAATCCTAGTGGCTATACACTTCTACAAATGAGCCCAGCTTAATCACCAGCTTGAATGCTAAAGCTAGAGAATGTTTGTACAGCACCAAGCACAATCTACTCCATGACCAGGGCTCCTAGGCTCTACGCAATAGAAAGAAGCAATACAAAATCAAGCCCTAAAGTTTTCCAAGGCACTTGAGCTTCTGTTCCATTTTGTACAGAAGTTAATACTGGACTCAACGGGCCCAGGAAAATAGACAGCTACAGCCTACCAGAGAACTGGGCCAAGAGTGAAACCCAGGAGGAGCTGGTAAGACAGGTCACAGGAGCTGTGCAGAGTCTGCAGACCAGGGGCAAACAGGTAGCAGTGTGGTGTGGCTTCCGGACATTATCTCGGATGAGGGCAGATGGTAGGAAGGGGTGATACCCCTTCCCCCCCCCCCCCCCCCGCCAAGCTTCCAGAGGGCAATAGCTGCAGAATCTTGTTCTGACTCACCCCAACTACCACTAATGCATGAACCACTTGCAAGTTCCATCTAGGTCTCAAACGGGACTTGAGCCGTCCTCCGAGCCAGCTACGCACTGCGTTAGGAAGATGTGCTGCCAGACAGCCTGGTGCACGGCTTCCTGTCTGACACGAGAGCAGAGACCAGCAGCGTACGATGACCCCCTTGCCCCGAGCCCCTCACCAGACCAATACCCCCATAAGCAATGAATTGCGGGAAGTGAGAAACCAGGCACAACCCTGTGGGACTCCCAGGTGCAGGCCAGGACTGGCTCAGATACGGAGGGGCTGCTCTGACAGGGCGCGCGGGACGTCACCAACGCCACTGGCCAGAGGCTCTGACCATTCCCTGCAAAGCATCAGCAAGACTGATTGTAAAGCGAAGAGAAGTTCTGCTCCTCCTCTGCCCAGATGCCTGGACTTTGGCCTCAGCTTTACTGTAATTGCCAGCAAAGCACCATTTCAACAGACCTGGTAAAAGTCCACTGGGAGCAATCAACAGGCCTAAGAAGAATCTGGTTATAAAACCTGACTCGAAAGGATGGGAAGGTGTCAGGACACGCAGGGACTTTACCCAGCTTTGCAGAGCATCAAGGAACAGCCACAAAATCAAACAGCTCTTTGTCTGCCTGCAACAGGTGGCAAGAGCCCCTGTCCCGGCATCTCCCCAAACAAAGCGAGGTCTGTTCCCAGCGTAGCTGCCTGGGGGAAGCTGGGACAGTGCCCTTTGCATTCATTCCCTTGAGCTGCAATGTCTGTCAATGAAGACAGCCCCCTCCTTCGGGTGTGGCTAACTGGAGCTTGGATTCTTGTGCGGCTGCCATAAGCGTGAGTTCAAGAGGGACTGCGGGGACGGGAGTGTAAACATGAACTTTCCCCCACTTCCTATGCCTTGGTCCTCCACTGGGGAGCGCAGGGACACGGTTCTCAGCTTAAAGCAAAGCACAGTGGGTCTTGCATCATGCACATCTCCTCTGGTGGGGGACGTGCAGCCCTGCACAGAGCGAGAAGCGAGCCTTGCACCGCAGGCTCCACCGGGGGTGGCACCGGACAGTTCCCCAGCCCACGCTAGAGCCAGCTGTCGGGCTTGGTGCAGAGGGACTGCAAGGGAGCATACTCTCAGCAAACCTCCCCTTCGGCCTCACCCCCCCATTTCACACAGCCCCAGCCACTCATCCCCTCCCAGCTGCTGCCGAAGGGAGGCAAGCAGGAGGGGGCTGTCCCCCAGCTGGGAGGGAAGGATGGGGGCTGGGTTGGAAGTGGGGGTCTCTCCACCATTCCCATCTCTTGGGGTGCTGATGAGAAGGTTCTGTTGCTGCCCCCACAGGAATTGCCCCCCTCCACCCTCCCCAACTGGCCATTTGCTCCCCGCGCTGGCCCCGAGCCAGGCTGGGCTCCTGCTGAATGCGACACAGGATATTGCTAAGGCCTCTCCCACCTCAGTGTCTGGGCAGCAGGCCCAATGGGAAGCGCAAGGAGTGGCACTCAGTGTGCCCAGGCCAGCCCTGCCCGAAATCCACTGCGCACCCCCCCAGCGGGCTCACACCGGGGGTGGGGGGGTTGTTTTAATATAAAGCAAGTGCCACCGAGCTGCTGCCGGGCTGGAAAGTCCAGGCTTTTGATCCCGCTCCCAGGAACGGCTCATGCCAGGCCAAGGGCTCCCCGCAGCCTCCTTGCACCAGCCCCCCTGCTCTGACGTCAGCGTCTGAGTCTGAAGTAGGGGAAAGGTGAGCCCAGCCTGGGAACGCGCTGGGGGAGGGGTTTCCTCCCCAAACAAGCCTGCTCCCGGGGACGGGAGAGGGGAAGGGATGCTTAGAAGGGACTGTTAACTTTCACCCAGTTTCCTTCCAGCCAATCACCGTGCTGCCTTTCTGCTCAGCCATGCTCCCCCCTCCCCCAACAGCGTGGGTTGCACCCTGACTTCGTCAGAGTAGCTATTCTCTTGCTAAGGGCTGAACTTTCCCCTAGTTGACTCTTTGGGCCCGTTACTCCTCCCTCCCCCCTAACACCATGAAACCAGATGCCCCGAGCACAGGCACCGCTGAAATCCCCCTTCACCCCAACGGCTCCTTGCTCCAGCCTGCAGATGCCAGGTTAGACCAGGCGGCCAGTCACGCACTGGCCTCTCGCACCAGCATCAGCGCTTGAATCCACCAAGTCATTCACACTCAGGACCAGACAGAACCGGCCCCTCCGAGCCAGGAGCGAGCTCCCAGAGGGGCCGCTGAGTCACGTCAGCGTTGTGACAAATCCCACCAAACCCCAAAACTCGCTCCTCAACCTTCATCCCAGATCCCCCCCAACTCACTCCGCAGAGCCAAGCAGACAGGGTCTGGAGAGAGGCTGGGATTCTTAGTCATGCCTGGGTTGAGTTCCTCATGGGGCTGACTCAGTGCTCTGCAACGTGACAGTCGCCCCGAAGCGCCTGATCAGCAGGGTGGTGGACGTGTCTCGCACAGGGCCCCATACGGTGAGTCAGCAGAAGTGACAACAGGGTGGGCTTGCCTCCTACTCTAGGACATAGACCCAAGGGCCAGAAGAGATGATCACATGCTGCGTTTCCTCAGGACTACTCCCTGCCTTCTTCTCTAATCCACCCTAACTCTCTGCAGGAATGAGGCCTGGAGCTCTCGCTAATCCATAAGCCAGGCAGATCACACCACACTGCCCCAAAGAGATTGCGGTTTGCTGGGACCAACAATCTTTGAGCAGCTCCTGTTGAGCCGTTACCGTTTTGCTGGGCTCTGCCAGACATACCGCTCCGCTGCTGGGGTTCCCCAGGAATGATCCTACTAAGTGAGGTGCAGCTGACTCCATACCCTCAGCTCCGTTTGCTTTAGAAAACTACTAGGGTAGTTGTGACTTTAGTTTTGTAGAGTTGTTAGCTGTGCGGCTTTAATTCTCCATGCAGGAGCATGAGCCCACAGGCTAGTAAAAAGGAAGAGCAAAGTGTTTATTTTAAAAAATAAACTCAAAGGAACGTTAAAACAACAAGGCCTGGCAGAATTACCCCTTGGATTGCCGTGTATTTATGGCACACGAAGGACACCGGGCTCAGTCATTCAAGGTTTTTTTTACTCCCACTGGGAACTGTTTGCTTTGCCTTCCCCAGCCACAGTATTTTGGAATCCCAGCACTGTTGGGAGACCAGGGTTTAACTTTTGCCTACTTGGCGAGCTGCCAGGGAGGAGAGCGCAGGCAGTGCCTAAAGACACCATCCGCCTTCTGCAAGTGATTAAACCTCTCGCTCTCGAGGTTGTTTCCAACGTTCAACTTTTGCACAGTTGGCCGAGTGCCAGGCCTAGTCTGTTAACTTGTGTCCGCTGGATGTAAATAAAAGGGCCGTTCTGCAGAAGCTGCTTACGGGGCTCATCACCCGCACGATCCCCAATGCGGCAGCATTGGGGACTGGCTCTCTGCAGGCAGGGAGCCGCTCTGAGCACCAGCGTTCTGAGGGATGGGCTGCTAGGACTACAAGGAGCAAATAGCCCAGGGGACACTGGGGCCAGCACTTGCCAAAAGGCTCCTTCTCCTTGGCGGAAATTGAATTGCCGTTTCCAGTCAACAAAAGGGATCGGGCAAATGAAGAGGAGCTCAAGGTTTGGTCTAAAAGGGGAACCGTCTTCTGAGTGGAACCACCACTGCCGGCAACAGAAGCAGCATGGTCTGCACCAATGAAAGAGACCCAAGGTTCTGTCACTCCTGGTCCCGCTGACCCGTCTTTGTCACCCCCTGTAACAGTCCATATGCCCCAGTGCACAGACAGGGTGAGGGAAAATGCTGCCCTCATAGGAGCATAAGAACAGCTGTACTGGGTCAGACCAAAGGTCCATCTAGCCCAGTGTCCTGTCTGCAAACAGTGGCCAATGCCAGGTGCCCCAGAGGGAATGAACAGCACAGTCAATCAAGTGATCCAACCCCCATCACCCTTTCCCAGCTTCTGGCAAACAGAGGATAGGGACACCTTCCCTGCCCAATCTCACGGCAGCCATGCAAGGGCAGAGGGAACTGGGGAACGGTTGTTATGAACGTGGTGCTCTAGTTTGCTCCCTGTTGTCCTAATACAGAGGACTCTGGTTCCAAGAGCCCAGTGTGACGGATAGCTAACCCAACCCAACTGAAAACTGGCTGCAAGTCCTCCATGTGGGGCGTGCTACGTTGGGTCTCTCCCTGTCTGCATTCACCTCTTTTGCTCTTTGTTCTCTGCTTAGCCCCTGGCCCTTTGTTTTGTTCTTACAGGGGAAGCAGCAGCCAGGTCACAGCACTTTCTGCTTTCAGTCTTCCCACGTGCTAACTAACCAGCCCCCCTCCACAGCGCTCCTGCCTGCAGACCCTCCTGTGCTGGACACAGGGAGGAAACCCACTTGCCTTCTAGATCGTTCCTATTTGGATCAGACCTTTTACACAGCCAGCTGGAGAGCCCAGTCATTTCCCTCGTCTGCACAGCGCTCCTGTCCGGGGGAGCAGCCTTCGCGCGTGGCCCAACAAGCCGCTCACCCTGGTCCTGCTCCCACTGAATTCAGTGGGAACATTCAGGGTGATGGAAGCAGAGGAGAAGTGCGCGCGCCCACATGTGGGGAATTGTCCAGCCGTCAGGGCACTAACCTGGGACTCGGGAGACTGGGATGCAAAACCCTGCTCAGCCACAGGCTTTCCAGGTAAGCCCCCAGCTCCCCGCCCCTCACTCCCTCTCGGTACAGTGGAGACAGCCACAGCACTTCCCTGCTCGTGGGGGCGTTGGATGGGGAGGGGCTCAGACCCACAGCTTCCCATGGATTTCCTGTCCTTTGCTCGTGGCAGACGAGCCCCACCCCCACACCGAGGGATACAGGATGTGGGAAGACTCCCCAGCTGCATTTTAACCCCCAGATAGAACAAGACTCTTCTGCACAAAACCAATGACCAAGTGCTACCCCCCTGGCCTGCCAGCCTCATTCAGCCACTTCACCCATTTAGCTACATACCTTCAGGCAGAATTCATCTGCCTCCCATGGGCATTCTCCCTGCCCAACTGGATCCCTGGATCCTTGCTAGATCCTGCCCATACAGCAGATCGTTCCAGTTCCAGCCAATTTCACATCCCAAATCAGGACAATTGAGTCTTTTGTTTCTGGGCTGTAGCTGGAACAGCTGACAGGACGACTGTGCTAAAGGGGTGGGCAGGAGGGGACAGATACTCACTCCGTGGCTGGGCAGGTTCCACACTGGCGTTCTGGCTGTGGTTGGTGTGTCTGATGCTGTTCTTCAGGTTTACCCTCCACTTTAGACTCTGCGTTTTGTTGTCCTTCAGATGCAGAGGGATCAACAGATTGACCTGTGTCAAAAACATGCACAAGTTAGTGACTCTCACTGAGCAGATCTGAAACACTGATCCCTAAGGAAGGTGGCCCCCGGCTCCAGAATCAGGCCCCAGTGATGGCTGAACTCACCTGGACAGGTCTGGGGCTCAGAGGGGCTGTGGTTTTGTACAACCATGTCAGCCAAGCGGTTATTTTGCGACCAAAGTAAGAGGTGGCAGAGCAGAGAACCTCAGTTCTAGGTCCAGGTCCGATCTATCTGAACCCCCCTCCCCATCCACTTTCAGAGAGCGAGGAGGCCTGGATAAAAGGTTCCAACTTCTGGCCCGTGATCCTCCAGGGCAGACACACAATATTTTGTGCCAACGCAGCCGGCACTTTTAAAGCCCTGCGAAGTTAAATGACAGTGAGGCTCTGATTCCTTCTCCGGTCCCATGATAGTGATGAAACAGCGGGGCTGGGTCCGGAATGATTCGGCTCTCAGGCCAGTGTCCCTCTCTGCTCCCCAGTCCAGCTATTAGCTGCCAGGAAAAGCCTCTGGGAACTTACTTTGCTCTGCAGACTTTTAATCTGCAGGTTCTGCTTGTCCAGTTTGTATTGCTGCTGCTTGACCTTCTGCAAAAGCTCCTCGATTCTCCTGTTCTGAGCATCCATGAGGGACTAAGAGACAAAGGGAAGGGTGAGCTCGGCAAACCCCCGCCCCACTGCCGGACAGGGTCACTCTGGGGGCGGGAGAGCCCAGCTCTGGCCAGCTCCGACAAGCTTCGACACCAAGCCTGGGAATTTCCCAGGCCGCCTGGGGGTTTACTGCCTCCAGGCTTCCCGCTCTGGCGGCGCGTCCGGCACGTAGCGCAGCCCGCTGGCCCCACGGCTGCCTCCCCTTCCCGGCAGCGGCCCGCCAGAGATGCGCTGCCTGCCTAGCGGGGCCAAAGCATTGGCGAGCGGGGAGGGGACAGCCAGCCTCGCCGGGGGCTCCCCCAGACCGCTGTCCCCGGGAGAGCAGCAAGCAGCCCGGCGCGTGTGCGCACCCCTGGGGTGACACGGGCCCAGGGCACCGCTCCAAAGAGACCCGGGCAGGGGGTCGGAGGACACCCCCAGCAGCCGAGGGGGGGGGGTCGGCGCGCTCACCTGCAGCGTGCCCAGCTCCTTGGCGCTCTGGTTCTCCGAGGGCCTCCCCTGCAGCACCTGCCGGATCTTGCCCTCGATCTGCTCCAGCCGGGCCTGGATCTCCGCCTTGTCCCCAGCCATCTGCTGCAGCTTCTCGCGCAGCGCCTCGGAGAGGCCGAGGAGCTGCTGGTCCTTGCCCTGCAGCTCCCGCACGGCGGCCCGCAGCTGCCCGCCCTGCTCCTGCGCCTCGCGGGCCTGGCGCAGCAGCAGCCCCAGCGAGCCGTTGTGGGCACTCAGCCGGCCGCCCAGCTCCCGCAGCTGCCCCTTGGTCTTGTCCACGTGCTCCTTGAGCCCGTGGCCCAGCTGCAGCAGCCCGTGCGCGATCACGTTCACCTCGTCCCAGGAGGCGAATTGCACCTTCCGCTCCTTGCTGCCGCCCGCCCGGGGGCCCAGCCACGCCGCCGCGCACAGCAGCAGGGCCGCCCCCGCCAGCCTCATGGTGCCCGGCGCCGGGGAGCGCTGCGCAGCCGGCCCGGTGCAGAGCGCAGCCCGGGGACCTGGCGCTTGGGAGCGCGGCGCAGCCTGGGGACCTGGCGCGTGGGAGCCCGGGGACCCGGCACGCGACCCAGCAGCCGGCTCCGCCGAAGCGCACTAAGCGCCCGGCCGCGGCCGCTCTCCTTTTATAGCCTCCCCGCGCACCTCGCCGCCCTGCTTTGCATAATGACGGGGGAGTGCCCTGGGGAGCGGCCAGGGAGCGGCTCCGGTTTCCCCTCCTACCTCCCTGCGCAGCCCAGCCTGGCACGGCGAGGGGGGCTGAGCCCAGCTCCAGGCGCGCAGCCCCCCCCTTGCCAGCGAGTCTCCCGCCAGGCTGGAGCTGCGGGCTCCCGGGCCCCAGGAGCTCGTAGGGCCGGGCCCTGCTGGGCGCGTGGAGCTGAAAAAGGCCGGGAGTCCCCGGCCCCTGCCCGGCTGAGCGAGGCAGAGCTGCTCCCAAAGGCTGCTCTGGGAGTTCCCCGCTGGACACTTGCCGTCACCTGCCCTCCCAGCCCCGGCGTGGCCCCCAGGAGCCCGCTAAGGACCCGGCTTCACCCAGGGGCACCGTTGTGGGGTTCCTCCCCTGAGCCAGCCTCCCAGACACTGCCAGGGAAGGGGGCCTTTGCCTGCACTGCCCTGGCCCAGTCTCAGCCCCCTTAGAGCAAACCCCAGCAAGACCCTGGGCCTGGGTGGGCATGGTGGGAGGGGGCTGGCCGAGGTGCTTTGTGCAGGGGCTAAGGCCTGGTGCCCTTCTCAGTCTCCTCTCCCTGCTAGATTCAGCTGCACGTTTTCCCCTTTTGGCCCGGGCACTGGCTGGGGTGGGCATACTGGGGGCAGTGCTGACTGGGGACACTCCATTGATGGGCACAGCGCTGCCTGGGAGGGCAGCATATGGCATTGCCTGGCTAGCTCTCTGTTTTAGTGTGTCTGGGTGCCCGCCCTCTGCCTTGGTACCAGGGGTTCTGTCTCATTCTTGGGGGTGTGAGTGGGTTTGCCCGTGTCCTCTGGTGATTTGGGTGGTTCATAGACAGAGTTTATGTCCCGAAGGGACCATTAGATCATCTCGTCTGACCTGCTGTACATCACAGGCCATTTCACATCACCCAGTTACCCCTGGATTGAGCTGATAATGTGTGTTTGGCTTAAGCACTTTCCAGAAAGGCACCAGTCTGCCCTTGAAAACCTCAGGAGATGGAGAACCCACACTTCCCTTGGTAGTTTGCTCCAAAGGTTGATCTCCCTCCCTGATAAAAATTTGTGCCCAATTTCTAATGTGAATTTGTCCAGCTTCAGCTCTCAGCCACTTGTTCTTATTCTGCCTTTCTCTGCTAGATTAAAGAACCCCCAGTACCTGCCATTTCCAATCAAGTCATTGACCAGTGATTTTTTGGATAAACTAAATAGACTGAGCTATTTAAGCCTCTCACCATCTGGCATTTTCTCCAATCCCCAAATAATTTCTGTGTCTCCTTTCTGCGTCTTCTCCAATTTTTCAACAACCTTTTTAAAACGTGGACCCCAGACTTGGATGCAGCATTGTCTCACAGTGCTGTATACGGAGGTAAAATGGTCTCCCCGCGCTGGCTCTCGACTCTCCCACTTATACATTGCAGAATCACATTAGCCCTTTTTACTACAGCATCAGGCTGCAAACTCCTTTTGAGCTGCTTGGTACAATGATCCTTATATTCTTTGGAGTTCCTTTTTTCCAGGAGATGGTGAACCATTTTGTAGATGTGGCCAGCACTCCTTGTTCTTAGCTGCATAACTGTGCATTTGGCTGTATTCAAAAACATTTTGTTTGAATGGGCCTCAGCTTCCCAGATCACTGTGCATGGCTGTCCTGTCCTCAGTGGCAGTTACCACTCCGCCAATCCTTTTGTCATCGGCACATGTTATGAACAACAATTTTACATTGATTTCCAGATCACTGATAAAAACACTGAATAGCGTCTAATCCAAGAATCATACAATCTCAGAGTTAGAAGGGACCTCAGGAGATCATCTAGTCCAACCACTTGCCTAAAGCAGGGCTAATCCTATTTTTGCCCCATATCCCTAAAGAGCCCCCACAAGGATTGAGCTCATAACCTTGGATTTAGGTAGGCCAATACTCAAACCACCAAACTATCCCCCTGACTTCCAGGCTGAATAGAGGGGAATGATCACATCCCTCAACCTGCTGGAAATGCCCCTACTTATACACCCTAAATGCCGTTAGCTTTCTTGGAAACAAGGGCACACTGTTGACCCATATCTAGCTTCTCATCCTTTGTAATCCCCAGGTCCTTTTCTGCAGAACTGCTGCCTAGCCATTCGGTCCCTAGTCTGTAGCAGTGCATGGGATTCTTCTGTCCTAAGTGCAGGACTCTGCACTTGTCCTTGCTGAACCTCATCAGATTTCTTTTGGCCCAATCTCCCCTCTAATTTGTCTAGGTCCCTCTGTATCCTATCCCTACCCTCCAGCGTATCTACCACTCCTCCCAGTTTAATGTCATCTGCAGACTTGCTGAGGGTGCAGTCCACACCATCCTGCCAGCTAGACATGGAGCCATTGATCACTAACTGTTGAGCCCAACAATCTAGCCAGCTTTCTATTCACCTTATAGTCCATTCATCCAGCCCAGACTTCTTTAACTTGCTGGCGAGAATACTGTGGGAGATCGTATCAAAAGCTTTGCTAAAGTCAAGGAATAACACATCCACTGCTTTCCCCTCATCCACAGAGCCAGTTATCTCGTCATGTCCACACAGTCCCGTTACCCTGACCACAGTCGGAACTAACAGCAGCAGAATTTTCTGTGGTTACAGTTAGCCTCTGCAGAGACAAAGCCCTGGCTGGGATGATTTAGTTGGAGTTGGTTCTGCTTTGAGGAGGGGGTTGGACTAAATACATCCTGAGGTCCCTTCCAACCCTGAGATTCTATGATTCTATGAGTCCTGTGCCCCAAAGAAGTTCTTTCTCACTCTGCTTCCTCTAGCCACATTCACATCTGCTTCTCTTGCTTTCCTTTGTCTGTTTCACACACACAGACATGCCCAGCTGCAACCAATACATCCTCTGTGCCTGCATTTTGCCAGCAGCGCCAGGAAACCCTTCTTATTCTTGCTGGGTTAATTCTTGCTCATCACTGCCATGTGGCCCAGTGTCTTGGGTGGTGGTTTTTATTGTTTCAGCTATCACCAGGTAAAAGGGGACTAATTGTTCCTTCCACTTAGCCTGAATGAAGGTGGAAGAGGAGGGGGTTACTACACCTATCAGTTTAAACCATGTCTGGGATTGATAGGGCCTTTGACACCTTCCAGCCTAATGCTTGTAATTTTATGAAATAATGAAATCAGGTTGGTTTGATGAAATCTGTTTTCCACATTGCCTGGCATTAATTACCTTCCCATCCTTTAATTCTTTATCAGTTGAATCCCATATCAACCTTTCTGTTATTTTGCTCGGATTGATGTTGGGCTAACCGGCCTATAGTTACCCAGGTCAACCCACTTACTATCTCTGAATATTGGAACAATGTTAGCACTCTTCAGTCTTCTAGAATTTCCCTGGCATTCCAGGGTTTATTAAAAATGAACCTAAGAGGACCAGAGATCTCCTTAGCCGGTTCTGTATGGACTGTTATCGGGATCACTGATTTTAAAAGATTTCTCTCCCAAGTAGATGTTGTGTAACATACTTCTTAGTTAATAATAGATTAGAAAGTTCCTCATCATTGTCATGATACACACACGTCATCCTGCGTCTTTCTAAACACAGAACAGAAATATTTATTGAACACTTTTTCCCTATTCATAAGGGCTTGGGTGTGTCTGCCTCATTCTTGATGCGTTTTGGTGGTTGTATGCCGTTATCAGTGGATTTGGGTGGTTTTATCCCATTCTTAGGGGGACTGGATGGTTCTGTCCCATTCTTTATGGGTTTTGGTGGTTCTGGCCTGTTCTTGGGTGTGGGGGGAAGGGTTGGGTGGTTCTGTTCCATTCTTGATGGGTTTGGGTGGTTCTTCATTGCTCTCAGAGGGTGTTGAGTGGTTCTGCCCTATTCTTGGGTAGGGGGTTGGTTGGTCCTCTATCAGTATAGTGCATCCAGTTGCAGGTGATTGTGGGTGAGAACAGAAGTTGGGGGTGATGAGAAATTACTGCTGCTGGTGCTGAGTTTAACTAAAGGCCATTGTTTTCCCCCCATGAACATGTGGACCTGGGCCACAGTGTCTCTGCTGTAGGTGATTTTCTGCCATCAGAAATCAGGGCACAGGCAGGACCCGGCAGCACAGTGTCCCATCATATCACACTGTCCCCTCCATCCTGCGCAGGGCATTAGTGCCAGTCAGATTTTGCAGTGGGGGGAGTGGTTTTCACCAATAATATACAAATGAGAGCGGGATGTAAATTGTCTGGGTTTTATAGAAGGCTGCACATTGCACAATCTCTAATGTTTGCTCAGCAATAATCTCCCACATCCCTTGTGTTGGCCTAATTCCTATTTTCTATCAGGTGCCTAGTGCCATGGGTCAGCTCTTGCCGAAGCCCATCCATTCAAACAGCGACAGGTCAACGGTTCAAGGTAATGCTGGGAAAAGCACCCCCGGTAGCTGAGGTCTCGGGGCAGGTCTACAACACCCGCTGGATTGGTGGATAGTGATCGATCTACCAGGGGTCGATTTATCGCATCTAGTCTAGACGTGATAAATCGACGCCCGAGCGCTCTCTGCTGCGAGAGGCGTAGACGGAGTTGACAGGGGAGCAGCAGCCGTCGACTCAGCGCTGTGTAGACGCCGAGGTAAGTTGATCTAAGTACGTCGACTTCAGCTACGCTATTCTTGACCCCCACCCCCACCCAGTGTAGACCAGGGCTCGGGCTGAATGGCCGTACAGGATGGGTCTAGTGTCCGAGCTGAGGAGGGGAGTGGATGCAAGCCCCATATCTACCCCCAGCTGGGTCACAACTCCCCATGGTTAAATGGAGGGGCCTAACCTACAGTTCTTCTGTTGTAACAAGGGGTCATGGGCTGGAATAGGCAGAAAGCTGCTGTTCTAGCCTTCCCTTCCCTGCTGCCTCCCCTGGTCTGCATCCTTCGTCATCTCCCAGGCGCTCTCTCCTCCTGTGCCCTCTTTCCACCCCTCTCTCTTGGGTCTGTCTGGCCCAGCTCCCCCCAACAGCCCCCTGCAGCCGGCTCCCACCCCCAGGCCCTGGAGCCTGCTCCCGTCTGGATCCTTGCTCTGTGCCCGTCTCTGCATGGCGGAGGACCAGGTGCTGGGCACGGAGCCCAGGGGCCATTTTGTCAACAGGGGTTTGTGAAGGTTCTTTGAAATCCGTGTTGTTTCATCCCTGGGACGGTTGGGTCTCCCGGAGGAGCGGCTGTTCCCTGCTCTCTCCAGTCCCTGGCGCTTGGGCATCTCTGTGGGGTGGCTGTCTTGAAATCCTCTGCCCCCCGCCCCCCGCGTCCTCAGCTGAGTTCTGGGAGGGCCACTCTGCAGTGAGGGGAGGGGAGAGGCACCTCGAGTTGCTCTGGCACTAGATTTTTCCCTCCCCAGATTTCCCCATGAAGACCAGGAGCCTCCTGTCCCCTGCCAGGCTTGTTGAATAGCCCAGGGGTTGTAGACCGGGAGAATCACATTCACGGATGTGCTCCTAAGCGGGGTTTTCCCAGGTCGAGGCTGTCAGGTCAGTCATGTCAGCAGACTGCACTCTGCCCAAGCGTGTGTGCCAACAGGATAGGGGCTGTAATGTAGCCAGTCCTCAGAGCCCAGGAGGGGCTGGGAGCAGGGGCAGAAACCTGCCTCTCCCGATCTCTGGAAAACTCGGAGGAGAGGGGAGCGGTGGACAGGGGACAAAGGGAGAAGGTGGAAGAAGAGAGGAGACAGCAGAAGGAAAAGAGCAAGAAACAAATGACCCAGAACCACCTCGTCTGCCCCCTGCCAGCGCCAACTTCCAGCCACATGCAAATAAGAAAGTGGGGGAGGGTCTGGCTCAGGGACCCAGAAATGGGGCAAGAAGGAGAAATCAGGGAGATGTCCTGGCCTGTAGGAGGGGGAGCAAAGCCCTGGCTGGGCCTTTTGCATCCCCCCGCCTCGCCCAAAGCCCTGCCCCCCGCCAATCCCCGTCCCATCAAAAAAAACCCATCCCCAAAACATTCCCCACCAAAGAGCCCTACTCCAAACACCCGCCCCCACCGTTCCCTTTTTTCTCTCTCTCCCTCCTCCTCTCTCTTTTTACCATCGGTCATTTTTGGGGGGAGCTGGGGGGAATTTTCTACTTTTGAAAATGGTCCAGAAACTGAAGGAAAAGAAGGAAACCCCCCGAATGAAAAGAAATGATAAATATGATGAAAAAAGTGTGGTGGGAGGAAATGATAAAACATGGTGAACCCACTGCGTTCCCTGACTATGTCTGATTGTGAAGACAAGGGGGGAAACCCTTTGCTTTCACCTCACTGTAATCACTAAGAACACGCCTTGTCCTTTTGTGAAGCTAGGCTGTGTCTTCCACACAGCCGGAAGATTTCTGTTGGTTCTGCAGCTAGACGCTAAGTGTGATGCAAAAAGTCCAGCTAACAGCAAGACACATGGAGAAATTCCTCCAATTCCCCCCTCAAAATGTGGAAATTGTTCTTTCTTTTTATTCTTTCCTCAGTTTTCCCATGTTTTTGAGAAAGGGCACCAGACATGAAGAAGTGTGCTCCTTTTGAGGGTGCTTGAGGTTCAAATGCATTTAAGCTATAACCTCTCAAGAGCCCACTAAAATAGGAATCAGAGAACACTTGAGTCATTGGGACAAACAAAGAGTCTAGGTCAAAGACATCAAGGCAAATGTGTCCCTGATATAACTCCATTGACCTCACCAGAGGATGAATGGATGAATGTGCTCTGTATATTTATTCACTCTAACTTTTCCCCTGCAGTTTTTTTTCTGTATTTTTAGTGTTTGAACTGAAATATGGGAGATATAATGGAAGATGCAAAACACTGTTTAGAAAGCACAAAAGTTCTGCATTTTACTCTGTGTGATTTTACTATTGAAAAATCTCTGATATACCAACAGAAATATTAATTTTTAACAAATAAAAATGGAAAATCCTCCAAGGCTCTGAGTTACCTAGAGCTGTAAACCAATCTCAGTAAAGTCAGATAGAATACCAGGCTGGAGGAGACCTCAGGAGATCATCTAGACCAACCCCCTGCTCAAAGCAGGGCCAACTAAATCATCCAACAGATTTTTGCCCTAGATCCCTAAATGGCCCCCTCAAGGATTGAATTCACATGCCTGAGTTGAGGAAACTAATGCTCAAGCCACTGAGCTATCCTTCCCCACAATATACTTAACAGAACTCATCAGAACCTGTTTGATTTTTCAGTGTATTTTTCTAGGCTCCTAGGATTCTCGGCATCCACTTCACTTTTGCCCCTTTGTAGAGAAATGTGCAGAACCACAAATCTCTGAGCTCCAGTGAAATGTCTGCTACATTCTGCCCTTTGGTTATGGCTGTGCCAACGATCTGTGTGGGAATGAAATTTCTGACTCTGAGCTTTCGGTAAACATAGCTCCTTATTTTGCTGGGCTGTGGGTCTCTGCTTACATACGGTTATCTGCTATGTGCTTTAACCTGGATGTCCAGTCCAGGGCTGGTTTCTTATCCAGTCTTTCGCCATCACTGGCTGAGTCACTGTGATTAGGTTTGGTAGAGGAGTAAACAGCCATAGCTGAATTTGGTGGGCTCAACCTGTCTTGCAACCACCTGAACTGTGATCCTCCAAGATCTCAGTGCTTGGGAAGGAGCTTCCCCGGGACACACTCAGATGCTGAAGGAAAGAATGTAGCTGGGAATCTTCTTCCAAGCCTCTGCTGAATAACTGCACCACTGTGGGGCTGTTCTGCTGCTTTCAGAGGAGCTGTAAAATGGAGGTCCTCATCCCTGGGGGGTCATTAAAGAGCCCCATGGCGCTTTTCAGTGTTAGCCCCAGAGTCCTGGCCAAGCCTCTAAATTCCCTCAGCTGGTAGAAATAGGTGGATTTGTCTTCCTTTCCTCTGTAGCTTAAGCAATTGATTCTGTGAATGCGCCGAGATCCCCCGCTCAAAGGTGCATCAGAAGCACACAGTGTGTCATTACTCAGAAGGCAGGGGGTGTAAGCAATGGTTGCGATATACAGAGCAACGTCCCCTGGGACTTACCCCAACCCTGACCGCGACTGTCACAAAATAGGGACAGGAAAGCCCAGCAGGAAAGGTACCTGAGTGAGGAGTCTGTCCATAAGGAGTTCCCGTGTGGGTCTGTCACGGGGGAGTGGGGGAGTCCCGTTCCCACACCCCCCACTTCCTGGGATTCACAGTGATTCTTAGCCAGTCAGTAGATCAGAAGGTTTATTTGAGATGCCAGGCACACAATCCCACTTAGAGCTGTCAGTACAAACAGGCCCCCTTGGCCCGGCCCTTCTGGGGGGCAGGGAGATAAGACCCTGAATCTGGGCTCCCCCTCTCTTCCCCAGCCAGCTTCCACTCCTCTTAAAATCCCTGCAGTGTCTGACTCCCTTTGTTCACTTCCCGGGCCCTAGGTGTCAACTCCCCTCCCCCTCCATCTCAGGTTACAGCTCCAGGTTTCCAGGTCAGAGTAGTTTAGCCTCAGGAGTCATGTCCACCCTTCCCCCTACTTGTCACAGGGTCTCTTCTCACCCAGCGGATGAAGGATATTCCAAGAGTATCAATAACTTGAGGATGTTACATGGGGATCACTTAATGCTGCACTGTGCCGGGGCCAGTGCCAGGGGGTGCTGTGGAGCCCTGCTGCCCCACATCTCCTAGAGCAGGGGTGGGAAAATTACAGCCTGCGGGCCAGACCTGGACCACCAGCCATTTTAAGCCAACCCTCAAGTTTCCGCTGGGGAGAGGGGTCTGGGACTTGCCCTGCTCCGGTGCTCTAGCCAGGGAGCAGGGTTGAGGGCCACTTCACATGGCTCCCAGAAGCAGTGGCATGGCCCCGCTCCAACTCCTACACATAGGGGCAGCCAGGGGGCTATGCTCCACATGCTGCCCCGCCCCAAGTTCTGCCCCCACAGCTCCCATTGGCTGGGAACTGCAGCCAATGGGAGCTGCAGGGATGACTGGGGACGGGGTAGCGCACAGAGCCAGCTGGCTGCAGCTCTGTGGAGGAGCAGGATGGGGATCATGTTGCTACTTCTGGGAGCCGCTTGAGGTAAGCGCCGCCTGGAGTCTGCACCCCTGAACCCCTTCTGCACTCCAAACCCCTGCCCCAACCCTGATCTCCCTCCTGCCCTCCAAACCCTTCAGTCCCAGCCTGGAGCACTTTCCTACACCCCAAACTCCTTATCCTCACCCCAGAACCTGCATCCCCACCCGGAGCCCTCACCTGACCACCTGCACCCTACTCCCCAGCCCGGAGCCCCCTCCCGCACTCTGAACTCCTAATTTCTGGCCCCACCCTGGAGCCTGCACCCCCAACCCGAGCCCTCACTCCATCCCGCACCCTAACCCCAATTTTCTGAGCGTTCATGGCCTGCTATACAATTTCTATTCCCAGGTGTGGCTCTCGGTCCCAAAGCTTTGCTCACCCCTGCTCTAGGGCTTTCCAGTACTCAGGGACGCATCCCCGTTCCCAAATCCACACGCTCTGGATGACGCTGGCTGGTCCTGCCCCAAAAGCTGTGGCCTTACTTCCACCTCCTTCCCTGCTTTGGTGCCTCATCGTGTGCTCTTGGAGGAGTTGTGCCAGAAGAGACCCTGCCGCTCTGCCAGGCTTGGCCTAGCCAGGGAAGTCTCTGGTTCCCACCCCCCTTGCTGACTGACATGAGGGTGGAGGGTTTGCGCAATGCTGCCCCGAAAGAAGAGGGAATTGTGGCTAGGACATCGCAGCTGACAGAGGGTGTCCCTCACTCACCCAGAGCTACCCCTGGAGTCGGGTTCTGCTCACTGTGAGTCAGGAGGAAGGATCCTGGGGCCTGACCCTCCAGTCCCTGGGGGAGGAGATCACCAGCAAGGTTCTCCCCCATCCCACTGTCCTGGCGTGGCCTGTGGTGGGGGCCAAGAGCCCTGCCTCAAACCTTAGCAGGCCCCAGAAGAGTTCTCAGGCAGCCAGCACCGGCCAAGCAGGTGTCCAAGTGCTGGTCCCTGGCACTATCTCTTGGGGTTCCCTGATTCCAAGAGAGCCAAGAATCCCACCCCCTCACCCCAGGCCAGAGACTCCAGGCTGGGATACCTTCTGCTGACAATGTTCTGCAGCTCAGGTCTTGACTAGGGTGGGGAGGGGAAGGGGATTCAGGGGAATAATGACGTGCCCCCCTGGCCATGCCCCTGACCTGCCCACTCCTCCCCTGGACCTGCCCTGGTTCCTCTCTGCATCTACAGCTGCCCTGGGCTACGCGGAGCCCTGTGTGGCATGGGGTGATGACAGGAGAGGGTGGCTCACCCGCTCCTTCTGAGCACGAAGGGTCCGTTCCCCGTGCGGTGCTAAGGGGCTGATCGGCAAAAAGTCAGAAGAGAAACCAGCCTGAGGGCTGCAGGGCAGGCCAAGGATGCGCCGAGTTCTGCCCGGCGCCCTGCGTGTGGAACCGCTGACACATCCCCATTCAGCTCCCCACGCAGGCTGGGAGGAGGCTGGGTTTTCTGCCCGGGATTGCTTTGCCAGCGTTCCCCTGAATTTCCCCTGCTGGCGCATCAGGCTCTGCGTTGTCTCTGCCGCAGGACCTGGTGGGAACGGACCATTTCTTGTCCCTCTCTCAGAGTCTAGCTTCGTTTTCTGCCTAGGGATTCACATTGACTTCTTCCACCATGGACTTTTCAGATGAGTTCTGCTGGGCAGGGCCATCCCTGCTATAGGCTCGGCCCGCACCTAGCACAGAGCGAGCGCTGCTAGAATATAACTAGCCGCCAGGGATAGCCAGCCCAGTTTACACAAGATTGGCACCCTCTTGTGCTTGCCCCATGGCTATCTTGTAGCAGGTCTCCCTCTGAAGAGCTGGGTTCTGGTGGTGCCCAGCGGAGGGCAGGAGGAGTGGTCCAGGGTTATTGTCTTTGTTCTGATCTTTTCTCCATACTGTTCCTTCCCTTGCTGACCCTGGAGGTTGTTGTGTAAAAGTTCGGCATGCTCTGAACTTGAATGAATGCCTGCAGCTGCGGAGCCTGCTGACTGGTTACTCACATCATTGAGTAAGATGAGAAACTTGCTGATTTACAGGAAGGCTAATCGAAAGACTGTGTTATTGTTAGCAATGGGCAGGCTGCCGGGGAACAGAGTAGATTAAAATAAAGGGGGAAACAGGACATGTTAGGGTTGGAAGATAAATTCAGATCTTCTGCAAGAATAAAGACTCCTGAGGTAGTGAAGTTATGTCAGTCCGGAGTTCTGATTTGGTTTTGGGGATGGTTCCAAACCCCTTTCAAGGCCAGGCCCCCCTCACCCTCAGGAACTCGAGCGGGGGCTGACTGAGCTCCAGGCATACTCTACACACATATTGTTTTGGTTAGGGGGTGTGATTTTTTACCACTATAACTATACTGGTACAAACCCTGGAATGTACATACGGGGTGTCTTAGGGAAAATGACACCCTTGGCAAACTTGTCTTTTGGTGGCCCCTCCCGGCTCCCATCATTCCTGGCCCCCACAGGCTCCCTGGGCTTCCCCCACCCCATCATCTCAGAGCTCCCACAGTGTTTAATTTGTATTGAAAGAGATGCCAGAGCTCAGCTGTGGCTCAATTTAAGCATTGGCAGGGCAGCCTGACACTAGTGGGTTCTGGCTGGGCAATGCCACGGCCAGCAGCAGCGCAGAAGTAAAGGTGGCTTTTCAGGACGATACAGCTCCTGGTGTTCTTTTATTCTTTTGAGCTGGAGCTTAAGCCTGTCCACTTCTGCCTTAGCTTCTGGTTCTTGCAGTTGAATATATGCCATTCTCTGTTCGAGTTCAAAACACAGGCATTCCCTCTCAGCCGCTTCTTCTTCCATAGCAGCTATTGTTTGCTTTTGTTCAAATTCTAGCTGCTGATTTCTCACTGCAAGCATTTTTGCTGGGTCTGCTGCCTTCTCACTGGCAATTAACAGATTTTATTAGTTCCTGCTCTGGACCTTTTGCTAAAAAGATCACCCTCTCTGTAAGCACCATTCTTCTTCTGTCAGGATCGTGATCATGGGTCACTCACTGTAACTGATTTTTAACCCTTAAACTCTCCAATATCAAAATTAAATTTTGACAAGCATGTAGTTCTGATCCAAAAACCCAATTAACCTGTGGTAATGTGTATCCAAGCATGACTATGCCACTGTGAGCGGGGGTCCAAGTGGGGGCCAGCTGTGGTCACTCAATTAGGGTGAACTGCAAAGAATGGGGCAGACAATCCCATAAAGCTGGTGGATGGTCCAATACTTAGATTTACCAAGGCAGCATAAAACTGCTTCTTTATTACCTCACTCAGAAGTCCAAACAACACAGTGATCCAGCCTCAGGCCTCCATACAGGTACCTACTTCAAATATGATGATTTTTGAAAATCTTATTTCATCATATCAAAGAAAAGGTTCTGCCAATCACAGAGGATTGGGCACATTATCTCCCTGGTTAAGGAAAGTTTCAGATCTTACCCAAATACACTCTACAGCCAGTTCTTATTCACTAAACTAAAATGTATTAAAACACTTAAGAGAGAGATTTAAGATTAGCAGCCGTGTTAGTCTGTATCCATAAATAAAGCGAGGAATACTTGTGGCACCTTAGAGACTAACCAATTTATTCAGAGGGGTAGCTGTGTTAGTCTGGATCTGCAAAAGCGAAAAAGAGCCCTGTGGCACCTTATGGACTAACAGACCTATTGGAGCATAAGCTTTCGTGGGTGAATACCTACGTTGTCAGATGTGCGTGAGAGAGAGAATGGTTAATAGATTAATATACATACAGACATGAGATCGATCCATTGAGGTTCAGATTTATAGCCGAGATGGTGAGCTCTGTAGTTGCAGAGAGTTCTTTCAGTAATAGCTCAGAGTTTATGGTCCAATGTCCAAATCTCATATTCAGGGCGAACCAGCATAACTGGAACTTCAGTCTTGTGACTCAGACTTCCCCTGATGAAGCCTAAGCAGATCTGAGATGACAGAATCAGGACTGTAGCGGGGTGGTCACCTGCAACAGCCCTGAAGGGGTTGAAACTGCCCTGCAGAGAGCTGTGGCAAGGGAAAGGAGCAAGTCTGGGCTGATGGAGGAAGCTGCCCCAGGTGGGCCATGCCCCAGTCAGCCACAGCTGGCCCTGATAAAAAGTGCTGAGAAGCAGGAGCTAGGAGTCTTTCTTCAGACTGGGAGGGAGCAGGGCCGGCTGCCTGTGGGACAGGGTATCTGAGGTGAAGCAGTACTGGGGGAATAGGCAAGGGAGCTGGGGAGCCCCAGCCTAGCAACTCCCCAGGCTGCAGGCCTGAAAAGAGGCCTAAGGAGGGTACTGGAGCTAGGCAAAGGCAGCAGGTCCAAAACCCCTCTTGCCCATTGTAGAAAGATGAGGCCCTGAAACATTAACTCTTGTATCAGAGGCCTAGTATGAGGCCTGAAGCCTGAACCAAAGTAAGCCAAGGCATTGCTAAGCAAAGCTGGGCTGTGAGCCAGAGACATGCCCTGCTTGCAGAAATTGGCAAGAAGAGGGCTGCTAAAGGCATGTGTTGGGTACATGCTCCAGGAGAAAGGCAGTAATGAGCCAAGGATCTGTACTTCAATACCTCAGTAGGGATGAGTAATCTGTCCTGCACTGTATAAAAGTAGGTCTCGGAGTCCACATCTTTGTCTGGTTGAGAGGGCAGTAGAGCTCCCGCCACTGACTGAGCCGGTCCATTGTCAGGGGGCACAAATTTGTAGTATGTCTTGTAGAGCTTACGGGAAACTATCACTATGCTTCGTTTGACAATAAACCTGGCCCGAGTGCCTTCGTACCTTACTAGAGTCTGTGGTCATTAGGGGTTCTCTCGGGGTCTGCTGTGTCAGCGATCTGCACAGAGCCGGGGCAGCACACAGAGGGAACACGAACGCAGCCGACTGATATCATCACCGAACAAGAGCAGAGCACCACACCGGTAGCTACTGACAACACCGATGATGACTGGCTGTTACACTGCAGTTTGCCCCAGGGCACAGAGTCTTCATGCTGACTGGCAGTAGCCCTAGACTGAGGCCAGGTGGGGATTAGAGGGTTGGGGGTTCCCCAGGGAGGGGAGACCCAGAGGCAGAGTGTGGGGTTATTGCCAGGGGGCAGCACCCCAGGTAAGAGGGCACCGGGGCCTGGGAGGGACACGGGGGCCAGCAGACAGCGAGACACCAGCGCGCAGAGGGTGCTCTGGAGTTGGAGAGCTAGTTCCCTGGATAACCAACAGGAGGTGCCGCAGGGGTGAGTTGTTGAACTGCTACAAGGACCCAAAGGTCTTTTTATACAGTGTTCTAGCATCCACTTGATCACACTGGTTAAACAATAGGCTTTTGATGTAACCTTTTGCTTTCTAAATGCCACCAGTAATTAGTTACACAAATTAACATAGGACAATTTATGAATTAGGCAGTCTATTACAGACTTCAAAGCGACACATAGACAGTGACATTATTTTATCCAAAATTCATCCAAATGTTAATATTCCCTTTTGATCTCCGAATCTATTGTTACAGTGACTGACAGGAACTGTCTGTTTAGGGATAGCATCTAAGATACACACAATTAGTATTACTTCTAACAACATAGGTTTGCATTTCAAAGTTCTAGCCTATTTAGTATGAAAGGCTCTAATTATCATTCGCATCCCTTTCTAACATGACTTTAAAGGTGAGCTTCGAGTTATTCAGCGTGAAAGCTGTTTAACTCTTTCTAGCCATGCATCTCACACACATCTGATATCTTGTACCTTTAGTATCTTGTATCTTTAGTAGAGATAAATAAAAAGTAATAAATACTGCTTACTTTCTCTAACAGACTGTGACGGAGTGGAAATATTCTTAATGGTTCCCCTGGATATCGTGTGGGGATGGGAGACTCCCCTTTCTGGATGATACCTGAGGCTGTAACCTGAGCCCAGGAAGTGGATGGAGGAGGTGACACTTTCTGCCTGAGAAAGAGACAAAGGAAAAGAGGAGAGGCTGGAGAGTGAGTTTCAGTGTGAGCTGGCTGGGGAAAGGAGAGAGGCACGGACCTGGTCTGGCTCCCTGGCCCCCCATAATGGATCCGGCTGAGGGGTCCGGTTCTCTGTACCTACAAGCTCTGTGTTAGATCATGTTCCTGTCGTCTAATAAACCTCTGTTTACTGGCTGGCTGAGAGTCACGTCCAACTGTGGAGTTGGGGTGCAGACCCACGGGCTTCCCCAGGACCCTGCCTGGGTGGGTTCGCTGAGGGAAGCGCATGGAGGGACAGAAGGTGCTGAATGCTCCGAGGTGAGCCCCAGGAAGGTGGAAGGTGTAAGCTGTGAAGCTCCTACCCCTGGAGACGGGCTGTTCGCAGAGAGGATGCTTCCTCCCAGAGTCCTGACTGGCTTCATAGGGAGCGGTTCCAGAGCATCGCCCCGGGGACTCCGTGACACAGACACATTGTGTTACTGCCATTAGCTCCTCTATTTTAGTTACTTGTTTTTTACTTAAAACATAATTTCAACATTTGTGATAAGTTTTTTTCCTTTTTATTAAGAAAGGGAATTAATTTTTCTAACTATTTTTACATTTATGTTTATCGATCACAATCATGTACGTGACTCACTAACATTTGACTCCATCATTGCTATTGGTATCATATTTGAAACTGTATTTATTTTCATGCAAATTTTTAGTTATTTTACAGATATAACTCAAAACACAATTTGAAAATAAGCGACCTTCACCTGCCCATTGTCTGTAGTTATGTGTTTAGCTGATGTTTTTTAAACTGGCACTCTTAAGGTTAGTACAAGTTAAAGTTACATTCTAGGAGGACACTATCATTTGGTTGTACCACTTTAAATAATGAATGACAAAGCACAATATGATAAGAACAGTAATAATGATAATTACTCCAGCCAGGACAGGTTAGGCATTTTAGAACTTGTGACTCACAGAATTCACTGTAAGCATGTGAGAGAAATAAACTTATGAAATGCGCAGACCAGTCGAAAAATGAAAAGAAAGAATAAAATTACAGAGAATATAGGCTTGTTGCGGGAAGTACCAAGTAACAACAATATAAGTGTGTGTTGGGGGGTGATGAGTGTGAAAGAGGCAGCGTGTGTGAGCCGGGGGAGTGCGTGAGAGACGGTAAGACAGCGATACTCGGCAGTTGGAAGGTTCCTTCAGACCCAGCAGCAGCCGCCAGCAGCTCCGTCCCTCTCTAGATGAAACCTGTCACCCCTCCCCCACACTGTGCAAAGATGAGGTACCTGGGTGTGTGGGGAGGGACACCCTGACATCAGCGACCCCCCCCAGCAGACAGGAAGCTCTCAGGTGCAGCTGGCCAGAGGAGGCTCCAAGGCAAGGGGCAGGAGCCATGGGGCTGAAGATGCCAGCAGGGGGAGGCACCTGTTTCTAGCAGGGCCATGGGCTTTCTCCCAGTTCACCCCTGCCTAAGGCCGGCCCCGTGGACACAGTTCTACTGGGAACACAGGAACCTTATATTGAGGTACTTTATTCTCCTACACTGACAGGAATAAGCGATATTGATATAAGCACCTTTATACCAGAATAACTGTGTCCACACTAGGGAATTATACCGCTTTAGATCAGTGGTGTTAAAGTGGTGCAACTTTTGTGTTTAGACAAACATCTCAGGCTGTGGTTCCAGCCTAGTCCAGGTTAGCAGTGGTTGGAAGCAGTTGACAGCTGATCTCTCTTTGGGACATTCTCCATGCAATGGATTGGGAGGGAGTCTCCATAGCACATACCCCTTTGCAACCCAGCCGAGAGACCCGCGAATGAAGCAATGGACTTGATCCTAGAGCGGGCAGTCTCCTCCAGCTCAGGAAGAAAGACATTGGCAATGAGTAGGGAGGGCCCAAGGGGGAACGGAGTCCCCCAGGAACGAGTGCCTATCCCAAACCTCACCACTGGATCAGGGCAGGAAACAGTTTCCCCATCCTGCAAAAGTTTTCAAGATTTCACATTTTTTTCCTTTCCTGGTTTCAATCCCCCCCCCCACCCCCAAATCCTTAGAAATTTTTGCAAACCAAAAAAATCCCCCAAAACAACAACAACAAAAAGCCTAGATGATTCAGGTCAATGAAAATGTTTTGTTTCAATGTCAAAAGAACAAATCATCCCTCTTCCTCCCCCGGCCCCTGCCCACAGCAGGGAAGTGCTATGATCCCCACTGGCCAAAGGGGAAATGAGGCACAGAGAAACTAAGGATAAAACTTTCAAAAGCACAGAACCAGCTTAGGAGCCAAGTCCCATTGTCAGAAGGGATTTAGGCACTTCAGAGCCTAGATCCCAGTGATTTTCAATGAAACATGCTCCTAAGTGATTTAATTACGTTTGAAATTTGAGCCTCACTGACTAGCCCCAAGTCACATGGGAAGCTTATGGTGAGCAGGAATTGGAGCCAGGTTTCTGTGCCTCCTAACCACTACAGTGTCCTTCCCCCTCGCCTGTTAAACTGGGCACTTACTGGGCTGATTTCTCTCCTGCCAGTGTTAAAAGCTGTCACTAACCTGTCCAAGCTGGGCTGATTGGGCACAGCCTGGCTCCTTCACAGCTTTCCCAACTCCACTGAATAACAGCACACGCAGGCCAGATGATAAATTCTCAAGGACCTGATTCTCATTGACACTGAGGCTCCTTTACTCCACTCTGGCAGTGTACTGGGGTCTATAAGTAGCCATATGCCAGAGAGGCATAAAAGAGCCTAGGGAAAGTGAGAATCAGGCCCTCAAGTATCGTGCTACTTAGAGGTACCCCATCCATCCAGCAAAACTCTCTGTCATTACAGTGTCTATTCTGTGCCTACCATACCTGCTAGGGTATCAGATATCCATTCCCAGACTCACGCACTTCTATAATCCAGACACTGGTTTTCTCCCAGGGGTCATGGCAAGGTAGATGTGGAGAACACACACTTTGCCAGGCAGCAACATATTGGCAAGGACATTCTTCTAGCAACACAGAATAAGTTCTGCTGACAATAACCTGAAACACGAATCCTAGTTTACGTAACAAAAGCTGAGAGCCAACATAAAAGGCTATAGAGAAGCACCATTTACCCAATTCACCCTTATTTCCTTAGTTGGATTGAATGGAAGTTATGCAGTTCTTTGCTACTCTTTATTCTTCCTGCCCTCTCTTCTTTGGACTCACTTTGGGACTCTAAGGTTACTGTGTAAAAGGTCGGGTTTAGCCGGAAGACAGAAAAACAGGTCTTCAGTGAACGTGGGAGGCTTGGCAGCTTGAGAATTTAGTCCCTTATTTTTACAATCATCTTTCAATTTAAACAACATGCCTTTCAAATGACTGGCTCCCGCTGAGCTGGAGACCAGAGTTCATTGATGGAGAGATCTCAAGGCCTCCCAAGGAGGAAGTTCCACATCAGAATCCCCAGCCCTCCATTTATTTTGGAGGCTCTACATACAAAACAGAATTAGATGCCGCTCCATGCTCTGTTTGTTGGCTGATTTTTGAAAGGAAACAATTGTATTCTGCAAGCATTGGTGAGTGCCCCCCTAGAAGTGCGTGGTCAGCCCTTCCATAACCTTGACTTCTTCTCCACCAAATATGTTGTTGCAACGGAGAAGGACTTGGAATAAATTCCAAGCAGAACAGAGGGGAAAGAGAAAGTTCTGTACTTCTGGGGTAAATATGATTCCAGGAGCCAGGCGGACCCATTACCTTTCTGAGTGAATCTTTCTTTTAAAGAAATGCTTTTCCCGAACTGCTTCCTGGCTGGAAGTGCTGTAGAACTTTAGAGTAGTTTGGGTTTATACCACTTCAGTCTCTATCACACCTCCATATGCGATATGTCCCCATGACCATTCCTAGAGCTCAGACTGATGCTCGGTGTGGACGCTCTGCACTTTGCATTTGGTCTGGCTTGGAGAATGGGTGGTTGGTGATCCAAGTGTCATGCTGGAGAGCTCATTTTTCCAGGCTCGGGTCAGGGCTCCGTTGTGCTTTGCCCCTGGAGAAAGACGGACTCAGATGGGTCTCAGATTTCTCTAGTTGCCCAGCAAGTTGTCTGCTCTGTTCATATATGACCATCCTTTGTCCCGGACAAGTGATACAAGTGTCTCCTAAACGTCCCTTTGCCTCATGTCACCTTCACACACACCAGGGTAAACACACGACCCAAGACCATGTTTGTAGCTCTTTCCAGCACTCCCTTGAATTCGTAGTTAGTTTCCCTGGAACGATGCTGACTGCATGGCAGGGAACTGTCCCTCCAACGAGCACTCCTGGGCCCATGCTCAGAAATCCAGCTCTTAATGCTGATGGACTTGCCCAGTCGCCTCTTGGCCTCTGACTTGCCTCTTTCAGGGTGGGTGCCTGAGAGAGTCATAGCAAAGGAGCTCTGGTGTCCGGTGTTTGCTGTAGCGACAGAGCTGGGTCTGTTGGTCAGTGAGTGCCTCTGAGAATGGATAAAGGTCTCCTGGCAAATCTCCCAGCAGCCTTCAGCCCTGCAGGTCAGGCGGGTTCTGGACACACCTGTGCACTCAGGGAAGGGGAACTTCAGGGACTCTGCTGCTTCTTCTCTGACAGATTCCAGGGCCTGTCATGGACGTTTGCTTTCAAAAAATCATGAGTCAGAGCCAAGGGTCAGAGTGGGGTCAGGTGGGATCCAGGCAGCAGGCAGGGGCGTCCCCCTCAGGGCATAGACACTTCCTGGAATGCCCTGGGCTAGGGCACCAGGACCAATCAGGGGCCAGGAAGAAAACCGTCAGGCTGGCCTTGCGAGTTTTTGTGGCATTTATCTCCACAGGGCCTGTGTGACCCTACGCACAACCCGTGCTGGGCAGCTGCGTGGCGGTGTCCCTGCCCACACCCCGCAGAACCTCACACTAGGTCCCCGTTTCATCGCACGCGAGCACTGTGGATCCTTTGCTTTGCCAGTGCCTGGTCACCGGGGGGGCACGCAGGAGAGGGAGTGGGTGGAGGAGTGAGTGGGTGTCTCCTGCTGAGTGGCAAGTCTGCCTTGGGTCTATCAGGGTGGCGCTAGGAGACCCTGTGAGATTCCCTAACTGCGTCCGGGTAGCTGGCTAGGAGGCGTCGGATAGAAGATCTCACTTCAGCTGGCCAGGCCTCGCTCACCTCCAGAAGGGAGATGAAAACATGCTGGGCAGGAGCCGCCCTTCAGGGCCGCTTGGCAGTGCCACCTCATGCAGATCCGACCCCCTCTTGCTTGCACTGAGTCGGACCTTGCTCTGCACGTAGACCCCCTGAAAACCACTGAGCTCTGCTCTGCCCTACAGACCTATTTCAGCATCCCTGCATCGCTCTGGGGGGCCGTGTGGACAGCGCTAGATCACCGACGTAGCTCCCGCATCTCCATTAACGGGCTCCAGCAGCACCCTTATAGCATTCAAAGTGTAGAGGCGCCCGCAGGCTCTGCCTGCCCTTGGAACCGGGGGGTGATTCCAGCTCCAGGAGACATGCTGGGGTTAGAGTACAGCTGTGGCAAGGCAGGACCCTATAGAGGCCCCCCCCTCTATTGTCAGCGCTCCAGCTCAAGCAGAGCTAGTGTGGGCAGGTCCCCTCAAGCTGGTGCAGAGAGACCTTCTGGGGGCCTGCTACGTGGGGCGCATTACGCTCCTGCTCCATAGACCCCGCTAGCTCTGACTGCAGAAGCAGGGGCCGCCAGGCTCCATCATGCTGAGGCATCTGCTAACACCCTGGGTTCTCTGCAGTCACGGGCCTGCCCCCCAGGCTGCCCTCCTCACAGCCACGTCTCCACGCTCCTGTGCCCTGACCTCTGTGCAGCTGTCAAAACTGTCAGCCACAAGCGCTGCTAACATGCCTACATGCCATAGCTGGAATAGCTGGGCCTGCGCGCCGATCATTCCTTTCCAGCAGGACCCAGAGCGCTGTGTCCCTCCCCCCCCGCCACCCCCCGTCACCCACAGGGCCCTCTCCTGGGGAGATCTGCAAGCCCCGTTCTCTTCAGTATCCACACAACATCACTAGGGGAGCTGGGACAGCGACGGGCTCCTCAGCCAGGAATCCTCCCCTGAGGCCCTGCTGAGTGTCTCGCTTCCCACAGCTGCAGCCAATGCCACCACCAGGGTGTCCCAAGGCCAGGGGGAGTCCAGCGATGAGGCAGAGTCCCGGTGCTGCTGGTGGGAAGGGGGAGCTGTTTGAAGAACTAGCTGAGGCACAGATCTCCCCTCCCAGCAAAGTCTCCATCCCTCGCAGACTCTGGGCCAACCTTGAGTGAACCGGGCCAAGCCCGGGCCTGGCTCTTTGCCCCACTGAGTGGCTGAACTACATGGAGAGGTGGATGAATCTGAAACACTTTGGCTTAGGAGGCCAGGAAATGCAGCCGTGAGCAGCAAGGCTGTGCTGGATTCAGTGAAGGAGACAGGGAGTTCGTGGGGCTGGGCTGGGGCTGTCTGTGGAATGAACTTGCCTGGGAGCTAAGGACCATCCCAGACCTCCTGCCTTCTGCTCCAAGTGCCAAGGGTGCTCATCTGATTGGCCTTGCACCGAGCAGCCTGGAGCTATTTAAACACAACCCTACCAAAACAACACACTGTACTTCACACTGGAGGAGAGACAATGAGAGAGGAAACAAACCACATGACAGCTGTTAGTCACGGCCTCTACTGCATCTGTGGAAGGTGCTGAGCTGGTGCTGAGGGTGAGATAAGACCCTGAGCAGAATGGAATCGAATAGTTTTGTGGGAGCTGCAGTAATGACCCTGACAATGGGGCTGAGCTGGCCCCGGAAATGGGCCTGTTTCTGGATTACTTATCGAGCAGACTGGACAGACATTCCTCCCGTTGTTTTCCCTCTCTCCCTTTATCAGGTCCTGATTTTAGAATGTTTCAGCCTATGACGTCAGCTCCTGTAGGCTGGGCAAATTGTCCCTGTATCAGGTTCACGGCCTGGCTTGGCATGAACAGTTGAAACCAATGAATCTCGTCGACGTCTTTTCCATCCGAGGGCATCACAAACTCCCAGCCGCCCAGGCTTTGGCATAACATGGAAGCACTCAGTCTGAGGGAGTCAAGCAGCACTTGTAGTGTCTCTTCTGAGGGGATAAACATCCCTCCGACCATCTCTCTCAGCTTTTTCCACTGGCAAACGTTGATTTCCCCTGTTCTGTTTCTCAGGCGCTAGCAGTCAACATGGGCCAATTTTGTAGCTTCTTTGATTGTACCCCCCATGCGTCAGACACACAGTTCAGACTGTAAGTCCTCCAGGGCATGGACTGACTTGCTCTAGCTTGTACAGCACTCTATGCCCTCAATCCTAACTGGAGGCTCTGTGCACTACTATCCTACAAATACTCATTAATAAAGGAATGTGCCCAGCTGGAGTTACCAGACTGCAAGTGTGAAAAATCGGGATGAGGATGGGGGGGGGTAATAGGAGCCCACATTACAAAGAGACCCAAATATCAGGACTGCCCCTATAAAACTGGGACATCTGGTCACCCTCTGCCCAGCGGCGATGTTGTTTGTTACTCTACTGCCCAGTGGAGAGAGGTCGCACCAGGTAATAAAGCTGCACTAATTGGACATGCTCTGAAAAATGGAGGTGTTTTGTTTATTTTCCGTTTCTTGGGGAAAGAATTACATGGGTGGTTTTAATTGTGAATAGATTTGTCAGCCTGTGGGACTTTGCCTGGCGGCGGATTGTAATGATGGGAAAATAGATTAAAGCCAGGAGTGATCCACTTCAAGCCCTGACCCTGCCAGCCACCGAACCTGTATCTTGGAGCTGCTCCACGTTTTGGGGATATAGTCATCTTCACTGACATGTTAAGAAAGAAACCGTTAACACTTGGGCCCCAGGCCTGTAGTCAGACCCATGACGGCCCAAGAGGAGACATCAGTGGGGCTCTGGGCAGGCACGAGGGTCCATCCAGGCAGATCCCATTGGGGCCTTGGCATGGTTAGTTACACAAATGGTGACCAGGCCCACAAACGGGGGTAGAACAACGTGTGGGCTGAGTAAGGGGGGTGCGCGCTGGGCCTGCCTCTCTTCCAGCACTGCCACCTCCTGCACAGAGGCATTGCAGCTCTCTGGATTGTGGGGTGATTTTTTCTCCTTCTCATGAAAACATGACGAAAGGCACCAACTTCTGAATGCTCCCCACTGCCCCTCCTATTCCTGTCAATGGGGCTGAAGCCAGCATGGTGCCCTTCACTCTGTCTGCAGGTGGGAGAGAGCTGATCCTTCATAAAGTTGGCTGTCACCTCCCACTGTAGCAATATCAGTCAGTGGCCCGTGGCACTTGGCCCATGTTTGTTCTCTGTCTGAGTTCACAGACATACAAAGTGTTACCCAAGGGCTGGAAGTTTAAAACCAGGTAATCTGGGGGCGGGGGTGGGGGGCTGTACATTGGGAGTCCCTTATTCAGACTGTAGAGCAACGGCCTCTCTGGCCATTGACCTGGCAAGACTGAGTTCGAGCTCAGCTGACTGGGCACGTGGAATTCAGCCAGGAGCCAAAACTGAGCTCTAACCAGAAACCATTCTGCTGCCGTACCTGGGCTGCACCCCACACATGCTGTCCGTGGCCAGGCAAGGGGTGAAGACAGGTCGATGGCCAGGACTCAGCTCTTCACGGCTGGGAGGCCGAGTGGCTAGTGCATCATGGCTTTGGTGGAGCTCCAGCTACTGGAGACAGACGAGTCCTGTGAGGTCACTTCTGGGCCAGTGCCCCGGAGGCCACTGAAGCTCCTCTCCTGCAGCGTTGTGCTAACACGCCCCGGCACACGCGAGCTGGCAGCCTGGTAATGCCTGATAGCACAGGCGCTCGTTCCCCGCACCTGCTGGATGGGACAGGCGGCTGTGAACCTGCTCAGATCCCCCGGGGCTGACTCACAGCCGAGCACTGCGCTTCCATACCCAGACTAAGCGACGGTCGCGGTTCGCTTGCCCCTGCCCACCCCTCCCCCCCGAAGGAGCCCGTTCCAGGGCAGCGAGAAGAGGAGCTAGTCACACACCCTTATGAATATTAATAGGAGTTGCACACGCCAGACTATAGAAATCACATCCCTAGGGCTCTGCGCCTGAATCTCTCACTCAGGCAGGTGTCTTCAGTGTCACATACGTCTTCCACTTGGCAGAGCCCATACCCATGTCTGGGCCACATGCACTGTAAGAATCAAGCGGGGGCAGCGGGAACCAGCCCCGTTGAAACGAACTGCCTAAGCTGAGATCGCAGTCCTCTCTGCAACCACTTAGCCCGGAAAGAGACTTCAGTAGGATTTCGTTTAGGCTAAACCCACTGAGCGCCATTAATCCAGGCTCAGCACCAACACAATTGTGTGCAGAAGGGGAGCTGTCACCCATCTCCTGAGCAGCTGAGGGATGCCCAAGAAATGCAAAATCCCAAACCAGTCTCAAGAGTGGGCCCCGTGTCCTTTTTGCTGACGAAGAGCCGACGCCATGCCAGACACCACTGTGCATTTGCTTATGTGCAGAAAACAGCTCAATAAAGACTGGTCACCTAAGGAAAGGAGAAGATTGGGTGATTTTAGCAGCAGGAGGACATAAAAATAGAAACCTGTAACAAAACAACCCTGCTCTTGCTCTCCTTCGCCAGGCATTTGTATGGCTCGCGGCACCATCAGAGCTGTGTTTCATACTAATGGGAAATTGTACCCAGTTCCATAATCAAATAATAGACATTGAACTATTTACATTGTTTTGAAAGATTAGGAAAAAATACTACAAAAGTACCAGTTGGCGAATCCTTTCACTGGAGAAGCTGGATAAATCCCTCTAACAATGTCTGGCAAATATTCCCTGTGATCGAGGCTGGGTTTGAGTTGCCTGTGTTCATAGTCCTGTCTCATTCCCTTTCCATGAATATTCTAGTCAGCAATTCTACAGAGTTTCCTGCAACTGTTCCAAGGAGGTGACCAGATGTCCCGATTTTATAGGGACAGTCCCAATTTTTGGGTCTTTTTCTTATATAGGTGCCTATCCCCCACCCCGCATCCTGATTTTTCACATTTGCTGTCTGGTCACCCTAGTTCCAGGATAGGCAGGTGACGTCTGACATGCAAAACACGAGTATTTACACTGGACACCTAGTTCACAGAGTTTTGCTGAGACTAGACAGGGTGTTTGGAGGTTGCATCGCTCGGAGCTGCCCTTGAAATCTCCTCTTGGAGACCTCACGAGATAAGTGCCTTTGCGATCAAATGTGCTTCTGAAAAGCCTCTTTTTGCTATTTAGCAAATTCAAATCTTCAGAACGCTCAGACTCCTGATAAATATTAGCCGAGAGGTGCTCTTTGCAGGCCTGATGCACAGCGTGTCCATTAGGGCCTCGACCAGCACGTCCTGTGGAGACTGCGCAAGGACCCGCGCCCAGGAGGTCCGTATGGTAGCGCTGCCCCATCGGCCTGAGCAGTTAGCAATATCCCTGCAGGGCTGTTGCCATTTGAGGGGAAGACAGCGACTCGCATCAGGTAGTTCTGTGGTGCCCGAGGCCCTGCTTTCCTGAACACCCAGAAATCCCCTTCCAGCCGGCTCAGTGCCTATGAAACTCTGGCCTTGGCGGTAGCATTAGTGCAGCCCCCGCTGCACGCCCATCCCTGTGGCTCTCTGCTCTGCTCAGGGCAGGTCTAGATGGGGGTTCTCAGCCCACGGGTCACCAGACTGTTTCAGAGGGTCACGTGGCAGCTCCGGTCCCAGGGGGCTGGCTGGGCTCGCCTCCCTGGTGTCCCCACGCCACTCCGGTGTGGCCAAGTCGTCACGACGATGGGAGCCTGGGTAGGCCAAATCTCAGTGAGTGGCACTGCCACCCCATGAGCCAGGGCACTGCTCTGCTCACACCGGTTTGGTCCAGTCACGGGGTAGGGGCCAAACCCGAGCGGCGCTGCAACGCCCAGAGCCGAGAGCCATGCCCAGCCAGCCCCACAACATAGGGGCTGCAGAAACCACCACTGTGGGGTGAGTGTTGGGCAGGACCCACCCACCGCGTGGGGCAGGACCTGACCCAACCCATCCCAGGGCCTCCGCCCCCAGACTATTTACTGCATGGCGCCAGGCCATAACCATTTACAGATGGGTCCCGAGCCCCCCAAGGCTGAGACCTACTGGTTTAGGGGACCCCGGGAGGGGTAAGAGCCTGCTCCTGCTATGAGATCTCTCCTGCCCTGCCCTTGCTAACACGACAGGAGCTGCACTGGTGTTAGGCCGATGGCGTGAGCAGCAAAACCTCCGTTCAGAACAGGCAGGGAGTGGTCCCAAGTGTCTGGTGCCGGGGAGGGACCCGCGCGCTGGGCCCAAAGGGAGCTGGAAGCACCTGCTGCCATGTGTGGTTCGGATCCCTAGCGGCAGGCGGCTCCCTGCAAGACGCCTGGGGAAGCCGCAGGAAGCCAGCTGGATGCGGAATCATAACCGCAGGGCTGGAATGTCGCCTTTCCAGAGACAGCGGCACGTGGGCCTCCTCTCGCCCTGCATAGACCTGCACGGACAGCTCATCCCTCGACCCACTGGTCCGCACGGGAGCTGCTCTTCTACGCAATGATTTCAGCTGAACCAGCTAAGGAGCCAGGGGACAATTGGTTGCAGCCATTAACCTAAAGCCAATCAGTCAATAGCACAGAAAGGAATGCAGCCAAATCCTCCCCCAACCAGGCCCTGGTTTGAGATGTGAGGTCTTTCCAAGAGGTCTTGAACCCATTTGCTCAACTAGACTTTACCTGTAACACCAGTTACAACCACCCTGCCCCCTCCCCATTAACTTGGACAGTCACATTCCCAGCAGACGCCGGTTCCACTGACTCGTTGTCGAGAATGTGACTCACACGCACTGGTTGAGCCGAACATAGCCCGGGTGGTAAATCCAGCGTGGATACGCGCAGTCCAGCACAAGGGTTGTCCAGACAGTTTCAGGTGTAGTCTCAATGTACCACATCTTGAGCACGTCACCCGCTTGTAACTCGGCAAGCTCCAGCTGTAGTTCTGCTTTTTCCACATCTGGAAAGGATGCTTTGGCTTGATCACACCAAATACCATTTGCTTGTACCGTGAATGGGTTCCTTACAGACAAGACAACGCCTTCAACAGTTTCAAATTCTTGGGACCTCTGCTGGAAGTTTTGAAGAAGCCTGGCCAAAGACGATACCATCTGATTCACATCTGCAGTGTCCTGGCAGCTTAGCAACGTTGAGAAATGCAGTGTCTCCCCAGTTGTCTGAGAATGGCAGATGACCAGATAGCAAGTATAAAAAATCAGGATGGGGGTGGGGGATAGGCACCTATATAAGAAAAAGACCCCAAAAAAGGGACTGTCCCTATGAAATCGGGACATCAGGTCACCCTATCTGAAGGGGACAACCCTGTCTTTCTTCTCCATGAAAAGGGTTTCAGCTGTAGTAACGATACTCTGCCTAATAACATCTGCTTCTGTAAAAGGTTTCCTGTGTTTTGCCATTACCCACACACACCTCAATGAAGTTTCAGTTGCCTTTTCCTGAGCACAAGTAGCCCTTGAAATAATATTTGTGCTCTGAAAATATGCATCCTTTAATGAAGCAATCTTATCTCCTCTTAAACGGGAACCCAGTGGGTATTGGTGGTCGAAATCCATGGGCTTGGTTTCGTAGTGCCGTTGATGTGCCCACTTTTAACAACAGCCCCGTTCTTGGTACAAATTAAACACACTGATCAACCCTTTGGGTGTTGTGGCAAAATAAAACAGTAAGCGTCAGTTCACTCTTCTTTAAATGAATGGTTCTCAGTGTCAACTTTCCTTGTTTTTTGCTGCCATTTTTAAACACAGTACTGCTAGCACCAAAGGTGGCGTTACCTTGGGTCCCCTTTACTCCTGGGGCTCTTCACCGTTCTGAAGCCCCGAGTTCCAGCCCGATTCCAGACAGAGTTGAAGCCGCGATTCAGCAAGTTAAAGAAGTATGGGCTGGATGAATGGACCATAAGGCGGATAGAAAGCTGACTGGATCATTGGGTTCAACAGGTCATGATCAATGGCTCCATGTCTAGTTGGCAGCCATTCTCAAGTGCAGTGCCCCAGGGGTTGGTCCTGGGGTCGGTTTTGTTCAATATCTTCATTAATGATCTGGAGGATGGTGTGGACTGCACTCTCTGCAAGTTTGCAGATGACACTAAACTGGGAGGAGTGGTAGATACACTGGAAAGTAGGGCTAGGATACAGAGGGATCTAGATAAATTAGAGGATTGGGCCAAAAGAAATCTGATGAGGTTCAACAAGGACAAGTGCAGAGTCCTGCCCTTAGGATGGAAGAATCCCATGAACTGCTACAGACTAGGGACCAAATGGCTAGGCAGCAGTTCTGCAGAAAAGGACCTAGGGGTTACAGTGGATGAGAAACTGGACATGAGTCAACAGTGTGCCCTTGTTGCCAAGAAGGCTAACGGCATTGTGGGCTGTATAAGTAGGGGCATTGCCAGCAGATCGATGGACATGATCATTCCCCTTTATTCAACATTGGTGAGGCCTCATCTGGAGTACTGTGTCCCATTTTGGGGCCCACACTACAAGAAGGATGTGGAAAAATTGGAAAGAGTCCAGAGAAGGGCAACAAAAATGATTTGGGGCCTGGAGCACATGACTTATGAGGAGGGGCTGAGAGAACTGGGATTGTTTAGTCTGCAGAAGAGAAGAATGAGGGGGGATTTGATAGCTGCTTTCAACTACCTGAAAGGGGGTTCCAAAGAGGATGGATCTAGACTGTTCTCAGTGGTAGCAGATGACAGAACAAGGAGTAATGGTCTCAAGATGCAGTGGGAGAGGTCCTAGTTGGATATTAGGAAAATCTTTTTCCCTAGGAGCGCGGTGAAGCACTGGAATGGGTTCCCTAGAGAGAGAGAGGTGGTGGAATCTCCTTCCTTAGAGGTTTTTAAGGTCAGGCTTGACAAAGCCCTGGCTGGGATGATTTAGTTGGGGTTGGTCCTTCCAACCCTGAGATTCTATAGTTCTATGAAGGGGAGCAGGGAGGACGAGGAGAAGAGGGAGAGGCAAAGGAGCCCTCTCCTTGTCCCAAGAGTAGCGGGAAGGGAAGAGCAGAGGTGCTGCAAGCCCCGAACTCTTTCCTCTCTCCTGCTGAGGGGCAGAGGGCACCGCCCGCTCCCTGCAGCCCCCCTGACTGGCGGCAGGGAACAAACAGCCACTCAGGACCGGTTTCTCCAAGACAGACAGGAAAGCAGAAGCCTCAGACATTTGAATTGCTGGGTCTGTAACCCAGGGCGTCATTTCAGATTTTGATGTGGCGGTGGGTAGTATTCCAGGGGCTGCTTGGCTGTCGGCCCCGCTGTCAGGCCCCAAATTCAGGTGCACCAGATTGGAGCAGGATCCATATTTGGGAACCCGCTGGTGTCTCCTGCCGGGCAGAGGCCCGAGAGCCTCCAATGGGGCTGAAGCCTGGAGTCCCAGCAGGCCTCAGGTGAGGCTGACGTTCCCATGTGCTTCCAGTGGGGCTGCCCCAGTCCCAGCGCACCTCAGGTTGGCTGAAGTCCCAGTGTGTTTCCTGGAGCGGCTGAAGCCCTAAGTCCCCACATGCCCCGAGTCCCAGTGCTGCCTCCAGCAAGGGGCTGAAGGCCTGAGTCCTGAATGCCTCCGGCAGGGCTGAGGCCCCGAGTCCCAGTGCCCCTCCAGTGGGGCTTCAGCCCTGTGGGAAGCAAACCTGGACTGGAGGCTTCAGCCCTGCCAGGAATCAGAGCTTCAGCCCGACAGGAGGCGTGCTGGGACTGAAACATCCCCCTGAGGGGCTGAAGCCGCAAGGCCCGGCGTGCCTCCAGTGGAGCTTCAGCCCAGCAGGAAGCATGGCCAGACTCAGAGCTTCAGCCCCGTCAGGAATTGGACCTTCAGACCCGTGGGAGGTGCGCTAGGACTGAAGCATCCCCCGATAAGGGCTGGAGCCCTGAGCCCCATGAGCCCCGTGGTCCGCAGAAAAGGCTCCCCAGTCCGGGTTTGGACGGCGGGCCACCTATTGACTATCCCCTACTTAGACCTGTGATCAAGTCACTCTCGATCTCTTTGACTCGCTGACTGGACCGAGCGCGGTCAGTCTGTCACGATCAGACATTTTCTTCAGCCCCTAAATCATTTCTGTGCCTCTTCTCTTCTCTCTCTCCAGTTTTTCAACATCCTTGTAAAACGGCGGATGCAGAACAGGACGCAGTGTCCAGAGTCTAACGCCGAATACGAAGGCCAAATCCCGTCCTCACTCCTACTCACTTCTCTCCGCTTTGTCCAGCCGAGGGTCACCTCTGTCCTTTTTGCCCCCTCGTCATACGGGGAGCTGACGTTCAGCCGCTCGTTGCTGTGGCCCAAACTCCTTTAGAGGCCAGGAGCCAGGGACCCATTCGGTAGCTGTGGCCAGTGCTCCTTATGCCTAGTGCTGTAACTGTGCATTTGGTGCTATTAAAATGCCTTTTATTTGGATGGCCCCTCCCTCCATGTCAGGCCCCAGCCCCCAATCCACCCCTTCCCCAAAGCCCCTGCCTCAACCCCGCCGCTTCGTGCCCCTATGAGGGGAGATTGAAAACACTGGGTTTGATGAGTCTAGAGGAGAGAAGACTGAGGGGACATGATAACAGACTTCAAATAGATGAAAGGTTGTTATAAAGAGGAGGGTGATAAATTGTTCTTCTTAGCCACTGAGGACAGAACAAGAAGTCGTGGGCTCAGATTGCAGCTAGGCAGGTTTAGTTAGACATTAAGAAACACTTCTTAACTATCAGGGTGGCGAAGCACGGGAATAAATTGCCTACGAGGTTGTGGAATCTCCATCACTGGAGGGTTTTAAGAGCAGGTTGGACAAACTCCTCTCAGGGATGGTCTAGGTGACAGTCCTGCCCTGAGTGCGGGGCGCTGGGCTAGGTGACCTCGCGAGGTCCCTTCCAGTTCTATGGTTTCTGCGATTGTGCCAATCTGCCCGCAGAGCTCTGCCAACGCGTCTCAGTCCTGACCTCCAAGCACACCCTGCTTTTGTTCCAGCCTTGGGTCTCTCTGTTGATTTGCCGGGGACCCTGGGCTTAAGCTGATCTGCTGTGATAGCCCCAGGCCTTCGTTAAGCTGCAAGGTGCCAGTGTCTGTGCTCGCGTCACAATGTGCCCAAAGGGGGAACTGGGTGAGACCAACAGCTGCGTTTCCTCTCGTGGTGTGAAAGAGGCTGTGAAGGGAGGTCTCCCGAGGAGCAGGGCTCATGCACCCGCCCATCTGCTCCTCCCCACATCCCCAGCTCTTCTGGGGCCACTAGGATCAGTGATTCCTGTTGCTGTGTTTCATCCCTCTCAGGCTAAGGTTTCCTGTCAGCCTGCTGGAGCGATCTCTGTTCCACACGGGGCACTACAGCTTCTCTGCCCTTGGACTTTAGTGGTGGCGACAAAAATAACCGTCCAAGGTGAGAAGTGACCTTTGCCATTTGAATAAATATTTGCTCGATCAGGACGAGGTTGGGATGGTCTCAGGGACCTACAGAGGGACCCTGGGACTTTACTCCTGAACCAGACGCTAGCTGCCTGCTCCAGAGACGGCAGCCAATTGCACCTGGCACCTGACCTCCTACCCCAGCTCCACGCAACAGCAGCAGCACAGGAGAAGAAAGACCCTTGAGCGAATAGCTAGTCAGTTGCTTTTACTTGGTATCCCTAGATCAGAAATGCCCTCCCTGCTCCCAGTGCATTGGGCTGTTCATCGAATTCTTCTCCATCTCACCCTTCCTCGGACACGTTCCCCCAGCCCAGAAATTCTCTGACAAGTGAGAAGGTTGGTGCTGCAGGAAGGATGCTGCCGGGGTCGTGGAGGGTATTACCAGGCAGACCCTTGTAGAACCACCCTGAACGATTCCAAATGCATAAAGCAAAAAGCAAGTAGCTTCCTATGGCTCGCATGTTGTGGCCCTTGATCAAGCAGAGCTATTGCCTTGAGTGGGAGCTTTGCTCCATGCAGGATCACAGAACATGGCTCTGCAGGGTTCTTCACGGACTCTGTGGATGACAATGTCACTGCAGACAGGAATTTCAATGAGAGTTGGCTGCCCCTGAGAAAACCCCAGGTGAGCTGCAATCGCTGAAGCAAAATGACCATGGACCCCTGCGAGGGCATTTTACAGGAGCCTTTTCAGAGGAAGGATGGCCCCGCCTGGGATGCATGAGACTGGCAAGAATCCCTGCTCTGCTACAAACTCCCTGCACGACCTTGGCCAAGTCACTTAGTCTCCCTGTGCCTTGGTTCCCCTCTGTACAGGCTCTGCCCTGCCATACAGGGAGGGTTGAGGGGATCAACCCATTAAGGGGTGTGAGCCATTCAGGAGCTATAGTAATGGGGCCAGCTCCACACCAGAGCTAGACAGATACAGTCACTGTTCAGAGCAGAATCACCTTCTATGGCCTAGTCCCCACCCATTCAATTGGCTTTAGTCTCATTATGGCCATATGGCTGGGCTGGGCTCTCCCAGGCTCAGTGCTGCAGGAAGCCAGAACCACAGCAGCCTTTTGCTAGGGTTGCAGGCTGTCTCCGTCCCAGTGCGAATGATGGGAGCACCCGGTGGGGACCCTTGGACTTCCCTCCAGGGACCCTTCTCTAGGGCCAGCTTCCTTCTCCCATTGATGGCTGGGACCCTTTCTCCTTCTTAGTCTTTGAGGACTCCCCTTCTCCAGTCTTCCCTCTCTTCCTTTGAGCATGTGCCCCCACATCAGGGCAACCCACAAGACCCCATCCCTAACTGGCAGCAAGGGCGTGTCTGCCCCACACTCGCTGGCGCTGGTACCTTTCTGACAGGTCTCCCTTTGGGCGGATGGTTCCTGGCCCCGGAACAGCCGACGGGTGGAGAGTTTGGTGTTGTCGGCTCTCGTGGCTTCATCACCAGTTTCACAACATTGGGTGTTTTTCTTACAGCCCCAGACTCTGGAATCAGGGGATAATCTCCGCTGGCCTTTGTTGTTTTTTTTTTAAATACATTTCCAGCCTCATGGTTGCAGAAAAGCTGGGAAACATGATTCTGGAGCAACCTAGAGCCTTGGAAACCAGAAGCAAAATACACCAGAATGTATTACTTGTAAAGAGCACGTGATTTTTAAGCTGATCTTATGATTTTCAGGGCCTGACTCAGGATTTCTGAATGTTTGTGGTGGGTTCTGCTGATATGTTATCGAGTTACAGAGAATACATTGAGCTCTGGTTGTGACTAAGAATTTCTGCTTTCCACAAACGATCAATGAACTCTTGGCCTGGGCAATCTGTGTGAAGCTGGGTCTCGGGCCTGGTTTAAAAACCCTTGCGATTAAACCCTTGCAAACTCCTGCATGGACCGTGTATCGATTTCCAGCTGGTTTATGTCAATTTGGCTCCCTTGGAGCTTTGCCTGTCTAGAGGGCACATGCCTAGGCACACTTTAAAAATAACAAAAGCAATTAAAAATTAACCTCGTCACATGCTCAGTACAAAATTCCCACCCATGTCAGCTGTGTGGATCTTGAAAACAATGGGGAGTAGATTTCTCCCCAGAACGGTGCCACGGGGGTAGAGATCCCTGATCATAGAAGGCACTTTAATCCACTGGGGGTCAGGAGATGAAGCTAGACCAATTCAGACTAGAAATAAGATGCAGATTTGTAGCAGGGAAGGGAACTAACCATTAGCACAATCCCTTGGAGTCTTTACGTGCAGACTGGGTGTCTCTTTCTGAAAGATCTGCTTGAGCTCAACCAGAATGTAGGGGCTTGATGCAGGTCTCTGGGGGACATCATATGATCCGTGGTCTGCAGGCGAGACTACCATCATGGTCCCTTCTGTCTTAAAGTTGCCAGTTCTCTGAACTGGGGCAGGAGGGAGAGCAGGACAATCTCCCATTGGACGTCAGCATTCGCAGTTTCTTTGACCCTTCGAAATGTCCCTTTGTGATGAAGCCTCACTTGTTTGGACTCTTCCCGGTGAATGTGTCTGGAAAATCTGAAACAATCAGATTCTTCAGAGTGAACTCTCCAGTGGAAGAGGTTCAGATTTCAAAGGAATGGGGGCTGCGGGTGGGGGGAGATTTCCTGGTTTTAAAATGATACGGTTTCATTTTTTTGAACAAAAGGATTCCTTCCTTCTCCTTTCCTTCAGGCTAACCCAGACGAGCAGAAACGTGTCTGCAGCCAAATAGCAGCAACGGTGTGACATCCTTGCACGACGGCGTGGCCAGGCTGGCTGGAAAGTGATGAGCGGCGTAGGAAAAGGCCAGGATCACTGCCCAGAGTTTAGCCTGCCTGAGAGCCTTCCACGAGATCCTTCTTTCTAGCTCAGGCTTTGTCTACACTGGCACTTCATTGACAAAACTTTTGTCTTTTGGGGTTGTTAAAAAAACACCCTCCCAAATGACCAAAGTTTTACCAACGAAAGACGCGGGTGCGAACAGCACTTTGGCGGCAGGAGCTTTCCCCTGCCAACAAAGCTGCTGCCGTTGGTGGGGAGGTAGAAGTTTTTTGTCGACAGGAGAAAGCTTTTCTACCGGCAAACAGCAGCTACACTCCCCGGCTTTTAGCGGCACGGCTGTCGCGGCACAGTTGTTGTTATAAGCTGCGTAGTGTAGCCATAGCCCCAGGCACAGTGGCCTGCTCTACATTAGGAAATTAGGTTGACATAACTGTTGCTCAGGGGGCGTGAAAAATCCACACACCTGAGTAAAACGGTGAAACCAACCGAGCCGCCGGCGTAGACGGCGCTGGGTCAATGGAGAATTCTCCGTCGACCTGGAGCACCGACCCCGAGGGGAGAACCCCTCCTGCCGGGGGAGGTGGAGCCTTCATGGAAGCGCTGCAGCAGCGCGGCTGTAGTGGTTTTTGTGTAGCCAAGTTCTGAGCCATGACATGGGAGGCCGGGCCTGTAATTATTAACCCCCCTGACAAAGCAAAACAACGTGGCACCAACTTTGAAAGGTCGCGAGGCGGGACAGGAGCTGTGGAGCTATGTTAAGGCACTGGAGCAGCAAATCCACCTGGCTGACAATGGTGTCTTCATGCAAACAGCTGCGCCAGGGCCTGTCGGTGCAAATCAGCAGCAAGCAGCACGGACTAAGCTTTTGTTTCTCACTTTCCCCTCTTATTAGACACCTGAGAAGCTGAGGCTGCCATCAGGACCTCAATGGCAGCCCTGGGCCCCAGCCATGGGGGTGTTACCTGCCTTGGACGTGACTCCTAACAAAGGAGATCGGGGAGGAACGGGTTAGACTAGAACAAATTGCTCCCAATGAGCGAAGACAATGGTTCCTGGGCCAGCCACATCTGAAGCTGGCAAAGGAAGGATTTTCACAGCGTCCTGTATAAAGCCTTCCAGAATTACACAATACATCGATTACCCTAACAGGGACACGAGCCTCTTTGTGTTCAAATGACGGCACTATGTTACAGCTGACCAGACACTCGGACCCTGATCGCTCCTTCCCATCGCGTGGTTGCGGCGATGTGCTCTGAGTATAGGAACTGGCCTCGCTCCCATTCCCTCGCATCACCACGGCTCTTGGGTCGGGCGAGCACAGGCCCCGTTTTGGCCAGGACATTCCCTTTATAAGCTTGTCCCGGTCATCCTGACTCTTTTTGGTAAAACTGGCCATTTGTCCCATTTGCTTTTGTAACTAGATCAGTTGGCGAGAGCGAGCAGGACAAACGCCTTCTACTGTCAAACAAGTGGGGTGCAGATGAATGTGTGGGGGGGGGGGGAGGCAGGGATCAGCTGAGCAGCCCCAGGCTCAGGTGCAGAGGGGGCAGGGCTCAGGCCAGCCCCACATGGTGTCCTGTTTTCCCTTCGGGAAATATGGTCACCCTCCTCTTGGGAACGTTCACTCTCGTCATTTCAGCTGATGAAAGGCTTAGGCCAGTATTTGTGTAAAGCACAAGAACTGGAGCCCAACATTTGAATGGAAATGGACAGTTCTAATCATCTCATCCGTTATTTCCTAGGGCCTTTTTGTAACCCAGTGAGTGACCCCGAAACAGATACAACGAGGCAGTAACTCTTGCTTCATGAAATGCAGGGCGCAGCTCTGAAGAGGTACATTCTAGATCTGCTTGGAATTTTTCCTCTCTGAATAATTTTATTGGACTGGATTGAAAAACCCAAACTACCAAAACATGGGGGAAAAAATGCCCCCAGATCTTTGGTTTTCAAATGAAACATCAAAACATTTGGAGGCCTGTTACCACCTGTGAAAATGTTAAGTTACTTAAAAGCCCACGTTTTTGTTGAAAATAAAAAGTTTGGACAGAAAATTTTCCATCGGCCCAGCAGAATTGCTGGTCACTTGACTCTGTACATCAAGACCGGATCTGCCTTGTACTCAAAGATACGCTCCAGTTCAGTGGCAAGCTAGGAGATCCCACATCCATAGCACAGGTTCTACGGGGGGGGCGCTGATTGTCATAAAACGCAGCTACTTTGGCCTGCTACTGCTACAGCTGGGCTGAGGATGAAGTGGGAATTTCCCCTCTGGTGCTTTCCAGTGTGCACACAAAGGGAGGGGCTGGGGAAAGTGAGAAGAGCTGTCAAGAAACGCCTCCATGTGAATTTGATCCTCCCCTAGGAATCTGGCTGCCCTCATAGCAGCACTTTGCGGTCTTCCAGCCACTGCTAAGTAACTTACAAACATGCAATTGGATCCCCAGTACGTTTATTTCCAGGAGAACGTGTGATGCTGTGGAAAGGCCTCTGGGTTCTTTGGGGAGAGACGGGGAGGGGGAGAGAAGGGGTCTGACTTACCCAGGGTACCTCGAACGAGTTAAATACATCAACAGAGCAGCAAAAGGACTGAAATGAACAGGAAAAAGGTGTTTTCAATCTTCCCCTTATTACTGGGAAGGACCTGGACACAACTCACGCCACCCCCTACCCCCTTGTGGATTTTGTAAAATGGATCAAGTTTATTGCAATAGTGGCTCGGGACCAGCCGAGACCAGGGCCCCGTATGCTAGGTGCTGGACGAACATACCACTGACAAAGTGGCCCCAGTGTGGGGATCAATGGGATGGCAGCAAACAGCATGTTACTGACATGATTTGGGGGCGATGGGGTTAATTAGATGGGGATTAGCTAAATGGAAAGACAAGGGAAGAGAGAACATGAGAGGCACAAGGCAGAGGAGAAGTCGAGGAGGGGATGAACTGGGAGGGGGGATTGGGAGAAAGCTTCGAAAAGATGAATAAAGCCTAAACTTTCCTAAACACCAAGCCAATCACACATCCTAGCTCCACAGCTGCCCTGGGTCTCTTCCCAGCAGGGCGGTCACATCACCATCCTCATTGCAAGTGAACTGGTGATTGGGTAGAGAATGATGGTAACTGTTTTTCCATCCAAAAAATGTTTCCTCAAAACAGGGCTTTGGGGGCATGTTCGTTGACATTTTCCAGTTTTCAATAAGACTCTGGAAACCCAAAACATTTTTCCATAAAAACTGTTCTCAGTTTTGGGAAAAATAAATTTAGGTTTTGATATTTATTTGCGGGGGGTGGGGGTGGGGGGTTAGTACATGCTTTACCAAAAACGGGTGTCGAAAACCAATATTTGTTACTGAAAACTGAAGCTTTACCAAAAGCAGGTTGCAAAAAGATAAAATTTTTATCACAATCTTTTGTAACTGAAAATTATTTTTCTTAAAACTGAAACATTTTCACATCCTGTGAAAAACACCCGGTGCTTCCCCCGGCTCTAGGCTGGGCACTGCCCGTGTCTGAAACGAACTGAGAGAGAGAAATGAACATGCTGCTCACACTAAGGGGCCTTTGGGGCACAGATCCCCTTCTGGAGTGTCTGGCTGGTTCCCAGCAGAGGCGCTGACATTCTCATGTGCTGGGGGGTGCTTGACCCCTGGTCTGCCCTAGCCCCTCTCCATTCCACCTCTTCCTGCCTCCTCCTGCCCCTGTTCCATCCCCTCCTCCAAGCATGCCCTAGCCTCGCTCCTCCCCTCTCCCCCAACAATTCCTGCATGCTGTGAAACAGCTGATTGCAGTGGGCAGGGGACGCTGGCGAGGAGGGGGAAGAGACAATCGGCGGGGCTGCTGGCAGGTGGGAGGTGCTGGCGGGGAGGGGGAGAAGCCAATCGGTGGGCTGCTGGCAGGTGGGAGGTGCTGGTGGAGAGGGGGAAGAGCCAATCGGCAGGGCTGCTGGCCGGTGGGAGGTGCTGGCGGGGAGGGGAAGGAGCCAATTGGCGGGGCTGCTGGCAGGTGGGAGGTGCTGGTGGGGAGGGGGAGGAGCCAATCGGCAGGGCTGCTGGCAGGTGGAAGGTGCTGGTGGGGAGGGGGAGAAGTCAATCAGCGGGGCTGCTGGCCAGTGGGAGGTGCTGGCGGGGAGGGGGAGGAGCCAATCGGCAGGGCTGCTGGATGGTGGGAGGTGCTGGCGGGGAAGGGGAGGAGCCAATCGGTGGGGTGCTGGCCGGTGGGAGGTGCTGGCGGGGAGGAGGAAGCGCTAACCCGTCCCACTGGGTTTACGTCCCACTGGAGTCCAGTCATAGGAAAACACCTGCTTAAGTTCTGTGCTGAATCAGGGTCCGAGTGGGTGTCCCCTGAAGAAAAGCTTCCATCATCCTGGTTTCCACACTGCCCTGGGCATTCTTCTAAAGGGGAAAACGTTTTCCCAACTGGACTCCAGTTCGAAAGCTTTGATCTTTGATTCCTTCTTATCTGGTCGGTGTTTGTTTTCCCCGTCCCCTCCCGCCTCCATCATCGCCATCCCAAGTGCCAGCAGCCTGGAGAAAGTTGGCAATTCCTGGCTTGGCGGGTAAAGGGGAGGAAACGGGCTTGTCCACAGCCTCATTTCTTTTTGACCTCTGTAGGGGGCCTGGATGGGGCGGGGAGGTTTCTGCCCGTCACATCTCGGCTCTGAGCTGTGGCACAGGGATGGGTCCCGGGCTAACACCTGCCCGGGTATCCTCACTATTAGCTACACCCATATTGTAGCTCCACGTGCTGCCCTTGGAGACACCTGTGTACCCATGGAAGAGGAGCGCCAAGCCCCCGTCCCGGTTCCCCCAACCAGGCAACCAGGAGACCGAAATGACCATGACTGGAGCTAGGGCAGCCACAGAGCATTGTTAAAAAGTGTTTTGCTCCCAGCCCCACCCCTCTCCAACCTCCAGTGGGGCCCACCCCACCTTGGAACACCCCCTCCTTGCCTCTACCTGACCCGACATGTCCCAGGCGCTGGGTCGAGGAGGGGCTGGCCTTGCGCCAGCCTAGGAGTCCTTCATGCCAGGGGAATCTTCCCCTGTCCATGGGCGCACCAGTTGCTTAGAGGTGATACCGAGGGCAAGTTTGGAAGGCAGTGGGTGTGAATGACGCAGTTTGGCCCATTGTTACTGGGAAGTTTAACAGCTCCTAAGCTTCCCCCACTACTCTTGAGGACTGGCCTCCTTCTAGTCTCAGACTGGGGGAGGCTGCTCTGGGAGCAATCACAGGCCTTGTTGTTATTGTATTATCTTGTTGTATAATGAAAATAAGCTCACAGTAGGTTTTTTTTTTAACTGAGCTTAAAAAATTCTGACCCTTTATTTTAACTCTTACCCCTGATTCTTTTTTCAGTTCAGTTCTGGTTCAGTAGATAGAAAACGTTATGGTTCAGGTTCTGTTCTGGTTCTGGATCGGTTTTGGTTCAGCTCACTGCTGGTGACGATGCAAACCCCACTGGTCTTTCAGGAGTTCAGGCTGGGTTTGTGGAGTTGGCAGTTAGAAGATCCGTCTTCAGGGAAACAGTGAATTTCCAGGAATCTGCAACAGCTCTGTCCATGTGGAACCCTGAGAAGCTTTAACAGTAACTATTTAACGCATAGCCACATGCTGATGTTTGTAAAGTGCTTTCAGGCCCTAGGCAGAAGGCATTGTCCAAGTGCTTTGTGCTAGGGTGATTTTTAAAGCTAATTAGAAGACTTCACTAGAGAGTGACTAGCTAAAAGTGAATAATTGATTCCACAGACTTTGTCTTTCTTCCGTTAACAGATCTAGTATTTCCACTGCTCATAATTTTATCAGAAATTGTGTGATATTTGGTGATTTTTCTTAAATTCCCAGCTCCTGGAGTCATGGGAATATGTATGAACTGCTGATTTGCGGGGGTGCTGGTTTTTGTTTTGAGATTTTTTAAAGGAAGTTTCTAGCCCTCATGGTTGTGAAGAAAAGTCTGGAAACGCGACACAAGTACATCCCAATGGTTCAGAACTGATATGATTACTAGAAACAACCAATAGTGCATTATTTGAAAAAAATCTCATGATCTGGAGGGGACCGGTTCATGATTTTTGGAACATTGGAGTTGGCAAAGCTGCACATTGGCCATGACTGAAAATTTGTGTCACTTATGACTGAAAATTCTTTCAGTGAATAATGGTTCATCTGCAGATCGTTCAGAACATGATCTGTAAAATCAGTTACACACTTGTGCTGTAAATTGTGGATCTAATTGATGTAAGTTACGTTGCAACTTCATAGGTCAGATTGCAATATGTGCAATTCGCCCTCTCTGAGCTACTTAGCTCATACAGTCAGAGCGCAGAAACAATCCCATGTGATTGACGTGGCTAATCCCTACCGTGTGAATCAGGAAATTGACAATCAGATATCAGCTTTGTAGTTGTCTGTGAGCTCAGTATTCTCAGTGCCTCTTGCTCCTACGCTCAGGTTTTCAGTTGGTGGCAGTGAAGGGAAAAGCCTCATGAGCATGGACATGGATGTAGGGAAATTTGCTTCGGCGTGTGACTTCATGGGAAATGGTGGCTGCTCTTGGCTCCCTGCCAGGGTCTGTTCTCTGTCACATTTCGGGGCCATTTGCCCAGACGCCGAGTCGTTCACACATGGGTGGAAAAGCGTTGGCATGTCCGTCCTGGGCCCCACCAGGCCTTGGGAAGGGAGATGTCCAGTGTGACAGCTGTGGGCAAGGGTCGCCCTGGGTCAGCTGCCTACAGCGCCTGCCGCCAGGGGGCTAACAACAGAAACCGAGTGTGACGCCTTCCTGAAGAGCCCAAACTGTTCGGGAGGAGCATGAGCGGGAGCTGCATGGCCAGATGTGGCCTTCACAGAATGCTCCTGAGCTTCCTTGCCAGGCCTTTGGCCTTCAGCGAGTTCCATGGGGCTGGGCAGAGACAGACGACCTCGTTGAGCTGGTCAGGACCAGGAATGAGATCTGTGTGTACGCAACGGCAATGCAGTGCCCCTCTCTCCCCACGCAGCCATGAGCTCTTCTCACGGACACACCCACTCACAGAGCACACACACATCACAGACACACACCCGGGACAGCCACAGCACAGACACACACACACACTCCGGCACACATCCGATGTGGCCCAGGATACCAGAACAAACGTCCTTCCTAGACTCTAAGGCCAGGTGGGACTTCACAAAGAACCAGTCTGGCCTGCGTATTGCAGGCCCCAGAACCTCACCCACCCACCGTGACGTGGACCCTGGGGTGCAAGCCGGACTGTGAGGCTGCTGAGCGCCCCTTACTCACCAACTTGGGCTCCCTTGCATCCTGTGATGCTGTTGCTACAAACCACTGGCAGGTCCTGCACTTACACAGACATCCACAGGCTGGGACACACTCAGCTGAGTTACATGAATGCTTCTCCCAGCCACTCATGAACCAGCAATAGAGAGACTCCAGTCAATTCCCCTCTTCCCCTAGCTGCCCAGTCTTGCACCTCAGAGCTGTACTGTCCTGCCCTGGTCAGAAGCCTGACCAGTGTAAATCCATTACCCAGGCTGCTCCCGCTCGATGTGGAGAGGGCACACACCAGCCTTTGAAACTGAGCTGAGATTCCCCAGCATTTCAACCGAAAGACAGTTTTAGGTAACATAGAAAACAGATTTATTATCTACCGACAGAGAGATGTTCAGTGATTAGAAGTCGTGAGCGTAGAGATCAAAGTTGGTTACCTAAAAAATAAACGTAAATTCTCAGTCGGAGTTCGATGAATCAAACAGGGTTTGAATCACGCCATGTCTCACCCTGCTAGATGGTACCGACAGGTCACAGATCATCAATACACAGGATTATGCTCCCCCAGGTCCAAGTCTTTGTCCTCCAGATGTGATTATTTCACTTCCTCTCTTTATAGTTCCTTCCAGCTTGCTGGAGACACCTATGCTTGTGATGTGAGGGTTCATCCCCATTGGTCAAGCCTTCTCCATTGTCTACATGCTCACTCGGAGAAGACTTCTGGGATGGTCATTCAGAGAGTGGATTCCCTTTAACTGGCCATTGGTGCATCTGCCTACTTCATTGGTGTACCTGAAAAGCTGGTTGTGGGTGTTTCCAATCTGACAGCATATTTCCGTAACACATAGAGAGCAAAACTTCATAACTTCCCATACAATAATAGCATACACAATCCAACAGGATATTAATGCTCAACTGATGAAGAAAGCACACTTTTACAAAACACATCTTAATGAAACACATCAAAATATGGGGGTTTCAAGGTGCTGCTTTGGGGTACAGAGTGCTACATCCACTCCTGCAATGGGCCCAAATTCCTGGAATCCTCAAATCTTGATGTATAGGCTTTCAGTTACAGAGAATCCACCATTAACTCTAATTCAGACTTGCTGAGTTGCAGAGTCCAGTTCCAGCCCAAGTGACACTGTGATTATTAGCCTGTGCTCTGCAAGCCCAAGTCAATTGATATGAGCTCTAAGACTGTGTCAGGGGTTTTTCTTTGCAGTGTAGACATACCCTTTGGATTCTTCAAAAATAATCCCAGCCTACGTTTTCAAGGAAAACTAACCAAACAACAGAAACCAAAGCTGTGAGCTGGACATTTAAATCAATACAGGAATTATTATCAGTGACACAGAATCATAGGATTGGAAGGGACCTTGAGAGGTCATCTAGTCCAGTCCCCTGAATTCATGGCAGGACTAAGTATCATCTAGACCATCCCTGACAGGTGATTGTCTAAACATGAAGATAAAGTACCATAAATACACATCTCCCCAGTAGCTTCCTGTTTTTCTGTTTTTTTTTTTTCTGTTTCTGACTTTGAGACAGCAGAGAACATCATGCCAGGTCCATGTTGTAGGTTCATAGAATCCCAGGCCTATATAGCACAGGCCAGAGAACTTTCAGTCTTTTAGAGAAACAGTCAATCTTGATTTAAAATGGTCAGTGATGAAGAATCCACCAGGACCCTTGGTAAACTGTTCTAATAGTTATTTACTCTGACTGTTAAAAATGAACACTGTCTTTCCAGTCTGACTTTGTCCAGCTGCAACGTTCAGCCATTGGACTGAGTTAGACTTTTCTCTGCTAGAATGGAGCCCATTATTTAATATGTGTTTTCTCATGTAGACTGTAATCCTTGACTTTTACTTTCTCTTTGTTAAAGTTAAATAGATTTAGCTCTTTGAATCACTCACTCTAAGGCAGGTTTTCTAATCCTTTCCTCATTCTTGTGGTTCTTCTCTGAACCCTCTCCAATTTATCAACATCATTATTGAATTGGGGGCCCCAGTGCCAAAAACATGTACTCCGGATTCCCCAGTTCATTCTTCCCAGGGTCACATTAGCTTTTTAGGCCACTCTGAGATGTCTACAGAGCAAAGAAAACCCCATGGGAGACCCATGCCAGCCAACTGTGGCTTGCGGGACTCAGGCTATAGGCCTGTTTCATTACAGTGTATGCTTCTGGGCTTCGGCTGCAGCCCAGGTTCTAGGACCTGCGGGGTGGGTCCAGCAATGAAATAACCCTGCCCCCCAAGCCTGCAAGGGGCTTTCTTTGCTGTGTAGACATACCCAATGTCACACTGGGAGCTCATGTTCAGCTGATTATCTTCCATGACCCCCAAATCATTTTGAGAGTCACTATTTCCCAGGACAGAGTCCCCCATCCTGTAAGTATGGCTTATGTTCTTTGGTCCTAGATGGACACATTTACATTTAACCATATTAAAATGGATATTGTTTGCTTGCACCTAGTTTACCAAGCAATCCAGAAGACCAATCTGTGCAGTCCCAGAGCTCCGGCCATTTCTGCCTCTCATGGGTCGCTGGAAGACAGGGCTAATCTATCCTGTCCTGCAGGAGATAAAATGGATGAGGATTCTCTGAATGGTGGCCAAAATACATGCCATGAGGCCCTAGATAACTGATTCCCCACCAAGGCTAAAAGCAAGCAGGCCGAATCACTGGCTCTCCGGGCTGCGAGAGGATCAAAGCATATCGAAGGATTTCAGGAAATACAGTCTCCACACCTCAGCTCAGCTACCACCTGCTGGAGCAGTGAATCCTTCATCACAAAGGAACCCCTGCAGACCAGGGAAGAGCCATTGGTGGAAGATGAAAAGAACCCAGTCTGAGTTTGTGGCACCTGGAGTTAGAAAAATACCCCTTGCGAGCGGCGCAGGGCTGGTGAGGAAATGCGTTCAGCCCAGCGAATGTGGAGCCCCTCAGGGCCAGGCTTCAAGCAACATTTTAGGGCAGAAGTGCACTCGCCAGGCCAACTCCTCAGCTGGTTTAATCAGCCCAGCCCCCAGAGCTGGTCCCAGGTATAAGGCTTTGCTAGGGCAGAGCTGAGTGTAAGGCGGACCTTGAAGTAAATGCACCCGATTACACTGACTGGTCTGCATTTGCAGACCTGTTCCCAAGGCAGGATTCACATGGTGTCCTGTGCGAGGGCTGAAGACCAGTTCCCGCCTCCCGTCCTCACTTAATTCAAACACTGCTGGTTGCTGGAACATGCCCCTGGTTATTTAATGAACAGCCAGACCAGGACATGACTCAGTAGCTGCACTTCGGGTGCCAAGATGAGATTCTCACGACATGTTTTTATTCATTAATGGAAAACTAGAGCAATGTCAGCAGGTCACTGATACTGGACAAGCAGGTAACAAAGCCACCCCCCTCCCCCCCCCCCCGCAACGCCCATTGTTTGTGACTAGGGCCTGGGGCAGGGATGGGAAAACTTTTTGGCCTGAGGGCCACATCGGGGTCCAAAATTGTATGGAGGGGTGGGTAGGGAAGGTTGTGCCTCCCCAAACAGCCTGGCCCTGCCCTCTATTCGACCCCCTCCCACTTCCCACCCCCTGACTGCCCCCCTCAGAACTCCCGACGCATCCAACCCCTTCCCCCGCTCCTTGTCCCCTGATCGCCCCCTCCAGAGACCTCCCCACACTCTAACTGCCCCCCCGGGATCCCACCCCCTATCTAAGCCCCTGCTCCTTGTCTCCTGACTGCCCCCTCCTGAGATTTCCCCACCCTAACCATCCTCCCGGGACCCCACCCTCTTCTAAGCGCCCCGCTTCTTGCTTGTCGTGCTCGGCCTGGCACTCCAGCCTGGGAGAACGGGGCCCGCGGCTTGCCGCACTCGGCCCGGCTTCCCAGCCGGAGCTCGCGGGTTGGATAAAAACGGCTCATGAGCCGCATAAGGCCCACGGGCCGTAGTTTGCTCACCTCTGGCCCAGGGTCACGGGTCTGCACTGGACTGGAGACAGACTCGTTTGCATTTTACACTCATCGTGCCAGTCACTAGCAGAGCATCCATCTCAGAGTATCTGTGTCACTCCTGGGAACCTCTGCTGGGTTTGGCTTGAAGGCCTCAATCGCTCAGGAATTAGAGGAGGGGAAAGGCTGTTAGTAAACAGACACTGGTTCACCGTTGAAGACTCTCCCCAAAGTGCCGGGTTTGCAGGAGTCTTTCCTGGTCTGGGCCCAGGCCTGCACAGGGGCTGCCTTGTGCCCCAACAGGCAACGTGGTCCAGGAGAGAAGCCAGAAGCACCTGAGCGGGGACTCGCTGTGTGGAGAGTCACTTAAGGGCTCTGCCTCCGTCTCTCCCTCAGGGACATGGGGATAATGATTGTTACTGTCCTCACTGGGAGACTGGCTAAGGTAGGGTGACCAGATGTCCCAATTTTATAGGGACAGTCCCAATTTTGGGGGCTTTTTCTTATATAGGCTCCTATTATCCTCCACCCCCATGCCGAGTTTTCACATTTACTATCTGGTCACCCTAGGCTAAGGTCTGACCAAAGCCAGACTGGGTAGGCCTAGACGGGCTGTAGCCACACCCCTGGCTGCAGGCTCGCCAGACCCACAGCGTGGGCCAGAACCTGCCCCCAGGGAGCTCCATGACACATTCCCTTCCTGCTGGATCCGGTCTTGCCTGCTCAGTGCTCTCGCCGGATCTCAGCTTCCTGCCACAGAAAGTCTTGGACTGATGTGAGCACAACTCACCTCCCACGTCCTCCATAGCCCTGGGCATCGGCCTGTACCAGGAACCCTCTGTCTTCCCTCAACCTCCTTGACCGCAAACCCACTACTGAGACCTGCACCCCTCTTGTCTGGGCCAGGGCCTCCACACTCAGCATGTGCACCGTACTCCTGTACAAACTCCCCCCCTCGGCCCTGAACTCCCCAGCCCCCGGCTCCTCCCTCATGCCAGGATTCAGGGCCACCCGGAACTCCCTCCTGCCTTCTCCTCGCCCTGCCCTTCCCTAGTGGGAGAGGGTCACGCTCAGCTGCTCCTGTCCATCTTCTGGTGACTGCAGGTGGAGCAGCCTCTCACCCTGGCCAAGCCTCCTCTTGGCTCTTCCCTGGCTCGTCTCTGCTCTTGTCTGTGAGGGGGTGTGAGGGGGGGACAGGGGGGCTGCAGGAACTGGGCCCATTGAGAGGCCCGGGAAGGTCCTGCCTGAGGAGAGGGCTGGTCTGGTCCATCTCACCCATTTTGGCTGTGACCGCTCTGCCCCTGATGAGCCCCTGCAGCAGGAAAGGCCAGGGGAGGCTGAGTTGCCCCCCCAGCAGGTTCCCTCTGCGGGAGCCGTGACCTCTCCCCTCCCAGGACAGGTGATGAGAGTCCAGCTCCTCGGAGCCCCACCAAGGCAATGTGGCAGCTGCTGCTCTTGGCCTTTGCAGGCGCTGATCTTTGATCTGCAGAGCTGGCCAAGTCCCTGCAGGACACTCTGACCGGCCTCAGCTGGGGAGCAGCCCATACTCCTCCCCTGGCCCGGGGCTCGGGGGTGGAGAATGGCAGTGGCTGGGGGCACTGGGGCAGGGACTTGAAGGGGGCGAGGGGTAGGGTACCCAGAGGGTCTGGCTCTAGGGATAACAGACATACTGCAGGGCAGGGGTAAGAGACATGGGGGCACTGAAGAGGGCAGGGCCGTGACTGGGCCAGGGGGTGTCAATGGGCTGGACTCAAATGGTGTTTGCAGAGTGTGTTAGTCCAGCTAATTCTAGAGTTGATACCTGCATCTACCTCCTCAGACACGTCTGTCTGTCTACCTTTCCCTCCCCAGACACACCTGTCTGTCTGTCTGTCTGTCTACCTATCCCTCCCCAGACACACCTGTCTGTCTG
>ML677376.1:11208183-11248958 GCA_007922305.1 Dermatemys mawii | reverse complement strand
GAGTGAGCCACTGAGGGAAGGGGAATGTAGTGAGCGGGGGTGGGGCCTTGGGAAGGGGAGGGGCCTCAGGGAAGGGGCGGAGCTAGGGTGTTCGGTTTTGTGCTATTAGAAAGTTGGCAACTTTAGCCCACACGGACCCAGCCTCCCTGCCATGGAAGTACTGGGCTGGGGGGGTCTCTCTGAACAGAGTCATGCACACACATGGGAGGGGCAGGAGGCAAGAGTGGGACCCCGACAGGCTGGAGTAGCTGCTGTGTCACTCAGGATCAGGCCCAGGATAGGAACCCCAATGACCTCCCTTCCCAGCCTGGATTCTGCTCCCCCCCGCAGCCTCCTGCCCTCCAAGTCCCATAGCACCCCTCACTCCGTCTCCCATCCCCCGTCTCCCTATTCACAGAAAGCTCCTCCCTCCCACCCACTCACCTGGACGGGGCTTCCTCTGGAGCCTGACAAGCACAGCAGGTGTCCAGAGCAGCTGTTCTCAGCCCAGCCCAGTGCCCCTGCCCGCTGGCACATTGTGCCGCCACTGGCCCAGCCGTTGTTATTGTAGGGTGCCCAGAGTGTGACGTCATAACACAGGCGATGAGGCCCCTTCCCGGAAAGCCTATTTTCTTTCTCTGTAAGGCGTTTGCTGCTGATCCTGTCCCTCCCCTTGTGCAGGGGCTTTCCTGGGGGACACGAGGAAGGCCGGGTGCCTCTCATTCCAGTCCCTAGGAGCTACTGGCAGCTGGTCCTCACCAAACCGCTGGTTTCTCATGCCAGCCCAGTTCAGTTCAAACCACTGTCCCCTCCAGCTGGTGCCAAAAATCTCCCCTCCCAGAAGACCTAGGGTGTGGGCTGAGCATCCCTAAGGGAGGAGCCTTAGGAGCAGCAGAGTTTAGGGAGAAGCCATGAAGAGTGAGTTTGAGCACTGGGCGGACTGTGCTTTAGAGCACAGCAGGAAAGGTACCTGCTCACCCAGTAATGCTAAAGCAGAACCCTTGAACTCTGTAGGGTGATTTTGTTACCAAAGGTACCAAAGATTCACATCTTACTAACTAATTTCAAATGCCAGGAATGTCCACAGGTCCATATATGTTCTTAATAAATGACCTGTGTTTATTAAAGAGCAGAATAGACTACAGGACTGTAAGTTACATAGACATACGACATGATCTAAGTGTAACTATAGAATTTGTAATACCGGTGGCAGATTTCCAGGTAACCTGAAAGATTCCAGCAAAATTCTGTTGGAATCTTGTTAATGGAAATAAAAATCATGTCGTCTCTCAGAAAAGAATTGCAGGGAAATCAAAGCAGCTGGGTGCCTGCTCTCTGCTGGGAATTTGGCCTGGCATCACCCGTCATTACTTGCTTTAGTAACTTTGCATATAAACCTTAATGAAAAATTAAACGGTTTATAACAATACGCGGAATGCGTGTGATTGTACCACGTTCCGCGTGCCCCACCAGCCACCATTCCACCACCATGCCCCCTATTCCTCTGCCAGCCATCCCCACAACATACATGCCACACGCCTTCGCCAGCCAAACCCCTGTCAGTCACGCCATGCCCCCCGCCCCCACCAGGCACAACATAGCCTGCCACCCCCCAAAGTCCCATGCCAGACATGACACATCTTTCTGCCCCACACCCCCATTACAGGCCATGCCACCCCCATGCCTTCACCAACCACATTATGCCATGCCCATGCCTCTATGCCTCTGCCAGCCCTGATCCGCCATGCCACCTCCCCACCAGCCAAGACCCACCATGTCACCCCCATGCCAGCCATGAGATGCCATGCTATCCTCATGGCCCAGTCAGACATGGCTTGGTTTGTCATGCTACACACCACCATGCTACCCGCAAGCTTTCCCAGCCACAATGTGCTGTGCCAGCCTTCACACAGCCACGCCCCTCATGTGCCCACAACCCTTCAGGCCAGGCCCTCACCCCAGTGGCTCCCTGGCGGCTGCCACACATGGGGCTTTCCTGGCTTTGCGCTGTGTAATTTTCAGGCACTCCCTGGCTCATTGGCACTGGGCAGGAAGGTTGGGACAGGGCAGACTGCAGGGCCAACGTGCCACCCTGCCCCGAGAGACCTGACACGTGGGTTTATTGTTAACCCCAAGAAACCACAGGGGATAAACCCGCTAAACTCTGCCCCCACCTCCCTGTGCCAGGAGCCCCGCCCAGCCTGCTCTGTGCCAGCCTGGGACACAGGCCATTATCTGTGCTCATGGTGGGCTTAAGGGCAAAACTGTATTCCTCTGGGTTTCTCCACCAGCTTTCCCTGTGCCAATCCCATCCCCTGTGTGCCAGCCCCATGCACCTTGCCCCCACACCATGTGTGCCAGCTCCGCCCCCCCACCCCACCTCCTCTGTGCCAGTCCCACACATCCCACCCCCATGCCAGCCTCACACCCCCTGCTCTCCCCAGCCTGACAGTGAAAGGGAGACATCGTGGTCCAAGGGCTGGAAGCTGAAGCTAGACACATTCTGACTGGCAATGAGCGAACCTTGGTGCCCGGGGCAGTCACTAGCCATGGGACCCATTCCCCACGGGGCGGGATGGAGCCGCCGTCGCTGGCCATTTTAAAACCCAGCTGGGAGGTTTGTCTGAAAGATCTGCTCTAAGAAGAGGACAGGGCAAGCCAGGGGCGGGGGTCAGAGGAGATGATCACAATGGGTCCTTCTGGCCTTGTAATCTAGGAATCTGCACACTGCCCCTCCCCCACATGCCACCCCAACACATCATGCCCCCAGCCAGCCCCAAGCCTCCTGTTCTGAACCTGGCCCCCATTGCCAGCCCCACACACTGTGCACCCCCCACTCTCGAGTGCTAGCTCAGCACACTCATCCGCTGGCCTCCTGGGTGCCTCCCTGCCCCCTTCCGAGCCCGATTTACCCTTCCTTCCACCCCCATGGGTCAGCCTTACACACCTCTGGCTCCCCCCATGTGCCTTGCCAGGGTGCAGGCCCCCGCCGTGTGTGTGTGTGTGTGTGTGTGTGTGTGTGTGTGTGTGTGTGTGTGTGTGTGTGTGTGTGTGTGTGTGTGGGTGTGTGTGTGTGTGTGTGTGTGTGTGTGTGTGTGTGTGTGTGTGTGTGTGTGTGTGTTCCTGCCCCTGATAGTAGAGGGCCCCAGTTACTGGCTCCCAGGTTTTTATGCTGAAGGTCCCAGGTTCCAGCCCAGCTACTGCCCGTGGTTTCTGTATTGCTACATGGCCCGTGCTTGTCACCCACAACCACCCTCTGTGGCCAGGGACCAAGTTCAGAGCTTGGCCCCACTCCACTGACAATCCGGTCAGGTCAGGGTGACCGTGGCCATGGAGCAACGTGTACCTTAGCGTTGGCCAAGCTTGCAAGGGGCCAGCCCGCAACTCAACAGCATTTCTCTGTCTGTCTGGAACACGATGACGTCCCGGCCATTGCAGAGCTCCAGGGAAAGCTCTGGGCGGCCCTCTGGGTCTGGGGGGATCCAGAGAACCAGTGGGGGAAAACAGGGGATACAGTCACAGCATCAGGGTACAGGGCAAAGAGCCCCATTTCCTCTGTGCACCACAACCTCACTCCAGCCTAGCTCTGCCCAGCCCCCAACAGAGCTTAACATGTTAACCCCCAAATGACTTTGCCCCTAGACAAATAATAATGCCAGGAAAGGGGGAGTGGACGCTGGCATGGGGAGGAGAAGGGGGGATCCTCAGACGGGGGAGAGGGAAGAGAGACCCCTTAGCATGGGGGGAACCCCTGGCAAGGGGTGGCGGGGGAGATTGGGTAAATCCAGTATGGGGAGCATGAGGGAAATGGGGGAGTATCCAAAGCCCCTGCCATGTGAGGGAGACTGAGGGATCCTGGGATGGCAGGAGGAGGAAACGGGCGGGAAACCCAGCACCCCAACTGAGGGAAACATTGAGGGACCCTGGCATGGGGAGGACCATGGGGCGATATAGAAGGGGGAAGGGGGGAAGGAGACACAAAGAGCCCCTGGCAGAGGAGAGATGGGGGGATGGCAGGGTGGCACCCAGGGAGCTTGGCAGGGATGGAGGGATGCAGAGTGCCTGTCGGGTGCGCACTGGGCACGGCCTGCACAGATGCCAGGTGTGCGACCCTGGGTGTATATGGGGTTTGTATCACTGAGTGCAGCTGGGCCTGGGCCTTGGCCTGGCTCGCGAGGGGCAGCTTGGCGTGAAGACACCCGCCTCCCCCCGGGTCAGCCTGCATCTCCTCGGGGGTCTGGCTGACTCACTCTGCAAACAAACAGTGCCCAGAACCGCCCCCACTCCCACCCCCCGCATGCTGACTCTGCCCCGCTGGAGGCTGCTCTGGCAACCCTCAGAGCCTGACGCCTGCACTTGATCTGCCCTCCCAGGCCGGTTCCTGGTTTGCAAATCTGAAGTGCCGAAGGGGCAGATTTTCAAAGATATTTAGGTACCTGAAGATACAGGTAGGGACTTGATGGGATTTGCAAAAACTCCTAAATTACTTAGGAGCAGATTCTTAAAGGTATTTAGGTGCCTAAATCCCATTGGTGTCAATGGAAGCTAGGTGCCTAAATACCTTTTAAAATCTGGGCCTTAGGGCCTATTGAAAAATTTACCTTACAGTTCCTCTCCTGTGTCTCACTAGGGCCAGGGGCAGCAGAACCACCCGGTGCCACCAGGGGGCCCAGGCAGCTGGTGAGTCCCGGGTCTGCAGCAGGAGTGAGTGGGCTGGGGAGGGGCAGCATCTGTTTATTGGCGGGATGAAAGACGTGGGCATCTACAGGGTCACCTGTACATCTCTCCAGTCCCTTGGGCTCGCTGGCTCTTCAGAGGTATCTTCTACAGTTTCCACGCCGAGGGCCTGGTATCAGCTGGGAACTTCTAGGTGGGTTGAATTCCTCCAGGTCCTCTTCTCTCTTATGGCCACTGCCTGCCCAGCCTCACCTGTCTCTCCAGCCGTGCGCAATAGTGACATGACTTCTTGCCTCCGGTGGTTCAAACTGCCAGGTCTCCTTTCTGACTTCCTCTCTGCCTAGTTCTTAGGTGGCCAGTTCCTTTCTTCCTTGAGCCTGCAGTACTGATGTTTTCTGAACCTGGCTATCTAGGATCTCCCCAGCTGCTCTGCTTCTCGGTAGCGTCTCTACCTGCCACCGCCACCCCAGGAATCTTTCCCTCCAGCACAGCTGCACGTCATACACCGGAAATCCCATCTGGCTTCAGGCAAGGAGAAAAAACATGACACATCTGTTCATGTCACCACCACTGTTCCATCGCTGGCCATCGTCGGTGGAGCTGGAGCTCGCAAGAAAGTCTGTCACGCTCCATCCAAGCGTCCTCTCCTGCTTGCTGCCTCCGTTTACTGCCCTGGGGGGCAAGTCACCTGAAAAGCTGAAGATGCTCAAGGATGGCGAAGCACTGGAACGGGTTCCCTAGGGCGGTGGTGGAATCACCTTCCTTAGAGGTTTTTAAGGTCAGGCTTGACAAAGCCTTGGCTGGGATGATCTAGTTGGGGTTGGTCCTACTCTGAGCAGGGGGTTGGACTAGATGTCTCCTGAGATCCCTGCCAACCCTGAGATTCTATGATTCTATGCCCATCACTGTAGCATCTGGGCATCTCATAAATGCAAATGACTTTATCCTCCCATCTATAATGGAGTACATCTAGTGGAGCTTGACAGCAATCATATGAATTAATGAGCTGTCTATAGAGATGCCATGTTCAGAGCGAAGGCAGAGGTGGAGCTAAACGACGCTAACAGAAGGGCTGTTATGGTGGGGGCTCACGCCTGGTTCGCCCCCTTGTGTCCAGGCTGGTCTGTCACCGGGTGCACAACGGTGGGGGCATCCCTGCTCCAGTTTCCTCTAATGGGTTTTCGTTGAGTTCAAGGAGGCTCTTATGTCGTGAACCTGCCCCTGGAGAGGTCTGAGTTATTTAAGCAAAGGCCAGATGGACGTGTAAGGAAACCGTCACCCTACCCTTGAAGGTGGAGCTGGGTGGCGCGCACGTTAATCTTCATCTGTTTGAATCCACTGAGTCCAGCTTCCCTCCAGGCTCTTCCCTAGCAGGACCTCTTCACCCAGGAGCCCCCCGGAGAGTCTGGCCTCCTGCCTTCCCTAGACACAGGACCCCCTCAGAAGCCAAACAACCGCGGTTCTTCTCCAGAGCAGCCTGTAGTTCCTCTGCAGTCTGGAGCACCTGCCGCTCTCTGGGAGGGTCCTTCTGCCGCCCTTTAAAATGTGCCGGGGGGCGTTTTCCGCCATCCCCCAAACCTGCTCCCGCCTCCCCCACGGAGGCCTGGGGCTACGTAGGGATCCAAAATGGCTAGGGACGGCCCTGACCGCTGCTTTGGTAGCAGCCGAGTGGGAGCTTTGGAGGTTGCAGCGGGTGCTTAAAAGCAGAATTTAGGCACTGGAGTCTGGGCTTTGGGAGCCACGTGCCTCTGGGGACCCAGGCCCAAGATCCTCACCCCCAGCTCCTTACTCTGTGGCAGGGTCTCCTGCACATTCTCACCCCTTCCTGTCCGCTGCATGGTTCCTGCATCTGTCAGGAGGGGTGGTGCTACAGCGAGGGCAAAGACGCGGCTTCTGCCGCCCGCCCTAGTGGGCCAGTACCAAGGGAGTGCAGAGCATGGGCTTGGACTGGGACTGTCCTTGTGCTTGAGGTTGTCCCAGGGCATTGTGCATTCATGGGTCAGGAGAAATGGCTCTATGCAACCTTCTCCATCCCTGCCCAAGGGCCAGCTCTATCCTTCCAGGCTCTGCTGGGATCTGTAGGGCATGTGTGCCCCTCTGTTCTTTCCATTACGGTGCCTCTCCGTTCTTTTACTAAAATGTAACTGATTCTTATTAACCCTTTCTCTCCCATTGCCCCAAATCTTCTGCACACAAGGCGCTTCCAGAGCTGGCTTTCATTTGAGATCGTCCCCAGCTGTGAACAGCATGTTTCATTTTGCTCAGAGGCCCGTGTCCTCGCACAAACCTCTGTAGAAACCAGCTTTGCACAGGCTGAGATTTTCCCGTCTAATCGGAGAAGGGAATTTGGCACCCAGCGTGCAACGCTCTGACTAGCTTGTGTCAGGATGGAAATGTTGCCAGGCCCCGAGCTCTAGCTGCCGTCACGTCACGCCATAATTAACAAATATCACAGCACACTGCAGGCTTAGAATCCACGCCTGCCCCCAGCACCATAGCACATACAGCAAGGCTTTGGCGAGGAGGAAGTCAGATGAGTCTAAGAAGACACCCTGCCTTCTCAGGACAGGACGGCAGATGCACCAGTAGAGATGGCCCAGCATGCCCTGGGACACGTTTTGCTGCTCTTCTCAGCCGGCGCAACATGTGAGCTGCATCTGCACACGGTCTGGATGGGATCCTACATTCCTGCTGGCTTATGTAGCCACACCCTTTTCCTGCTCCCCTGGTAGCCCGGGGTGCGTGCTACAGCCTCTTATATAAGGGTGTGGCAGCCACCCAGGATCTCCTGTGAGTCATGGCTCTGTCCCCAGACACCTGCATGACTTGAGCAGACCCCACATATGCCTTCAACAAGGTCTTGTGCAGCTCTCCCTGGAAATGGAGGTAGGGGAGAACATGCCCTGAATTTCCGCAGGGTGAGCGGGATGCTCAAGATTTTAACAATCCTCAGCTGAGAGTCTACTTCTTTGCCTGTCTCGCTAATAGCACCTTACAGCAATGACACCGAGAAGCCTGATCTAGCTTTGATGCGGTGTGTTTCCTTTTTGCATTTCACTCCCCTCGTCTAGCAAAGTGGAACGGGCTCTATTTCTCTTTCTAGGGCTGGGAAACTGGTACAAACGGTGTCGGTTTTGTTTCCCAGCATTACATGGCCCTCTGCGGTATCTTGCGGTCTCAGGGTTACCTCGGAAGGGGCCAGGGTCAGGGATAGTTTGGGTTTGTGCTGCATGCAGCTGTGTGCAAGGGATGATTTTACCTTTAAGCCAGATTCTGGAGCTGTCTCCAGGAGGCAGCTGTCATCCTAAATTCAGTTCAGCTGCAGACTTGCTTATTTGTTCTTGCGTCGTCCTTTTAATTAACCTAAATTTAAATCTCATTCAGACTGACAGTTCCTGGCTCCTGTCCATGCTGACTGACAGTGCTGATGTTCATTAAAATCCCAAATAGTGCAAATAAAGAAAGCAATTCAAAACTTGCAAGATGCCAAGTTCCAGGAACTTGCAAAATCCAAGGGGTGTGCAAGCTACCCAAGCCAAGTAGCTCCAGATCTGTCATTTACAGTTTTGCTGTAAATCTAAAATAAATGCAGAAAACTGGTGCTAATCCAATGCAAAAGCCAGACAAAAGTAAACACTGAAGTGTTAGAAAATTCCCACATTTCTCTCCTACTCCATTAGCTTGGCCTTATCACATATCCTGCATAAGCAATCTCAGTGTTACTAACCGACACAATGTTAGCTTGAGTTTCACAATATCTGACATTTTTCTTACATCTCTAGCTCCTGGAGTCAGGGGATTATGTGAGAATCTCATTTTTCAGTTTCAAATCAAGGCTTAGATGTACAGTAACTTCTCACTTAATGTTGTAGTTATATTCCTGAAAATTGAGACTTTAAACAAAACGATGGCAAGCAAATCCAATTTCTCCATAAGAATTAATGTAAATGGGGGGTTTAGGTTCCAAGGAAATGGTTTTCACCAGACAAAAGACTATATCATTTATACATACAAACACACAGTAGAAGTTTGAAACAATTTAATACTGGTACACAGCGATGGTGAAGTCAGAGGGTGGGATATTTCCCAGAGGATGCCTTACTGCTAAATGATGAACTAGAAATTGGCTGAGCCCTCAAGGGTTAATTCACTGTTGTTAATGTAGCCTCACACTCTACAAGACAGCAGGAATGGAGGGAGGGAAGACAGTGTGGCAGACAGAGACAGCGATACACACCCTGTGTGTGTGAGAGAGAGAGGGAGATGTACATTCCTCCTTTAAGTACGCTGACCCCACTCTGAAGTACATTGCCTTTTTAAGTAGATCAGCAAGCTGAGACTGCAGCTTCTGCCAGGAAGCTCCCTTCATCCTAAGCTCTGTAATGTGTCCCCCCTGCTCTATGGAGATGTGGTAAGTGGGGTGCAGGAGCAGGGGGTGGGGGACACCCTGACATTAGCCCCTCTCTTTTCCCCCCCTGCACAGCAAGCAGAAGGCTCTGGGAGCATCTCCAAGGCAGAAGGCAGGAGCAGCACATGGCAGTGGGGGGAGGGACTGCTGAACTGCTGGCAACTGACAGCCACTGCTGCACAGGGAACTTAGGAGAGCGGGGAGCTGACAGTGGGGAGCTGATAGGGGGCTGCCGGTCCACTCTGGTTCCAGCCCCCACCAGCTACCTCCAACAGGCTGGTCTTCCTGCAAGCAATGGACAAAGCAGGCAGCTGCCAAATGACATTATAAGGGAGCCTTGCACAACTTTAAACGAGCATGTTCCCTAATTGATCAGCGATGTAACAACCGGGACAGCTTTGAGGGAGGAGTTCCTGTAACAGGGAGCGTGATTAACCATTGGAACCATTTCCCAAGGGTCGTGCTGAGCTCTCCGTCACTGGCCATTTTTAAATCAAGATTGGCTGTTTCTCTAAAAGCTCTGCTCTAGGAAGCGTTTGGGGGCAGGTCTCTGGTCTGTGCTGTGCAGGGGCCTTGGAATCTGGGCAAGTTTTTTGCTCTTGTTGTTTCTCTGCAACAACAAAACGGGACGGGAGTGTGATCCAAGGGCTCACTAATCAAAAGGCAAAGAAAAGGGCCCAAACTTACTATTTTCAACCAGTCCTGTGGCTCCTGGGACCTGACTCATGAGGGGTGAGCTACCTGAGCAGCCAGTAACTGAGTCCTACGGTTAATAGCATTGACGAAGATGCCTTGGGGGGTCTGTTTTGTTCTTCACTGTGGGGGGGTAGGGGGTGGCTTGTGCGGTTCCCCAGCTTCACAGGTGCTGGGAGGGAAAGTTGAATGTCCCTGAGCTGCAGCTATTCAGCCTCAGTGCCTCCAGACTCTGCCAGTCGCTCTTGCCAGCTCCTTGCTCTGGAGCTAACGACCCTTCAGAGCCACCTCGCCACTCATATGAGCTCCACCATGGCTTGCTCCAGAACTATTTTCAAGAGCTTGAGCAGGAGCAGGTTGCTATTCAGGCCTCTCCCCCAACTCTGGACACGCAGGGGGTGGGTGTCAGGGGACCATGCCCAGCATGAGTGCTCCAGAGGGGCAGGGAGGGGGCTCGGTTTTGGGGGAGGAGCACTAGGTCAGTATGTCAGGCAGTGCCGGGCGTGCTCCGGGGCTGCTCAGCGGGGGGTCGTGTGAGAGGTTTGGGGGAGGTGCTGAGACAAGAGCCACCTCGTTAGCGGCCCTGCAGCGCATGCACCCAAAACACACCGCACCCAGCGTGGGTGTGCACACTGCCGAGAGAGTCGTGCAGACAGGGGTCACTGGCCGGGAAGTCGGGCGGAGGGTTGCAGGGGTGGGAGTCCCGGGGGTTGCAGGACGGGGATGCGGACTGGGAGAGGCGGTGTTGGGAAATATCTATCAATCTACCTTGTGATTCGTCTATCCATGTAATATGTTACAGGTCATCGAGGGCTGGTGTGAATGACGGGTGCTTAACATGAATGCATGCCTTGCAAGTTAGCAACCGAAGCAAGAACTTAAGGTCAAGGACTATTAGAATTATTTGTGCAAAAACTATCTCATGTTCCAAAAAGAAAAAACACCAGCTGAATTAATATCAAATTGTATAATTTTTTTTTTAAATGCCACGCCTTACATCATGATGGCCTGCCCAGAATTGTCTCTTTGGAATGGGGTGGGTAGACGGTCTAGTAAACAAAGGCAAAAAACCTTAATGGAATGGAATAAACTATAAATGGTTGCCTGTAATTTCTGCAGCTCGGAGTTGTTTGTTGATCCAGCATCCCGTGAGGATATAGATGTGGTTTTCCCTGGCTTATAATCAACTGGAATCTCAACTGCCCATCAAAACCACTCTGACCTTTGGCCTCTGGTATAGGATGTCTGGGGTGTAACTGTAAAGTAAGTGAAGTTTAAAGTATTATAGTGTCTCTGGTATCTGCCTGCTCCCCAGCCCATAAAGAACCCTCTATGGCGGGTCTAACAGCTGGAGTACAGCACCTGACCAGGCTGCGCCGGCACGGGAAAAGGAGGCTCCAGGCAGGGGAGGTGGAAGCTCAGAGGAAGGCCCCTTTCCCCTCTCGACAGGGGCTGTGAGCCTTGGCAGATTCTCCCTGGCCTCCCTCAGGCCTGGGTCACCCTGACGCCACCCAACACCTGGGGGGGAGGGGGGCTTGTGCCCCTCCCCCGCACAAAGTGAGTTGCCGATTGTTTTGGTCCTAGGCTGACTCCAGGTTGTCATGTCCTGCTCACATCTCCAATCTGACGAGGCCCCTGCGTGGGACTTCTCTGTCCTGCCTACTTAGCATCATTTCCGAATGTCAGTTGTGTGCTATTTACCCCACTGCAGACTGCTAATGAAGAAATTAATGAGACCAGACCTGCCCCGCTCCCTGCAGAACACACTGCCCTAAGACCTAAGCGTGACAGCCCTCACAGCCATGGAGTCATTTAGGAGACACTCTCGTCGCTGCTTTAGAAAAGCCCAGGGCCAAATCCTGCTGTCAGGGACAGAAGCAGCCAAAACAAGGACAACTGCACTGAGCGGGGGAAGGGGATAAAATGGAGCTACCCTCTCCTCCCCCAGCACCCCAACCCCAAGGCCAGAACTGTACAGGGGAGACTGTCATATTCTGGAGGCACTAGGACCCAGGTGGTCCTTAGTTGGTGGAAAAACTGCAGAGAGGAACCAACCAGCCAGAGGCTCCATCCGGAAGGAGCAGAAGCTGCCATGGCAGGGACATTTGGGCGATAAAGGACGTTCTGCTCCCCTGTGCTGACAGACTGATTGCTCCAAGCCTTCCCCTCCCTCACAGTCCCTTCACCTCAGCTTCACTCCACCCCAAAAGCAGAGGGCCTGACAGCAGAGCCAGCAAGCTCCGAGGATGTGAAAGGGGCACCGCCCTTCATGGGAGGGCCACATGCCCTGTCCAAGTTCTGTCCATACCTGGCTGCAGGAGCAGAACCCAGACCTCAGCTCCCCAGGCTATTGAGTTCAATGGACTGGGCATTAGCCATGCTGAACCCAATGGTAACAAATGCTTGTCCTGGATACGACCAGCCTGCAGAGCCACTGACAGTGTGAAGCTGTGGAGACAGGACCGAGCTTTTGTCTTTCAGGCTTCTCTGAGCAGTAAATACAATTTCTGGAGAGGCTCGTAAAAGGAACACAATATGGAGAGTGAGTGATCAGCTGTTGTGACCTGCACAGGATGTGCCGTGTGTGTCTTTCCCCCAGAGGACAGAAGTGACTTCGTCAGTATGAAGTGCACGCTGGTCGCCATATTGGAAGAGAAGGTTAAAGGACTAGAGACCCAAGTATCCACCCTGTGCTGCATCAGAGAAAAGGAAGATTTTCTGGATAGAAGTCAGCTCTTGGTACCGCAGGCAAAGCATGCTGAAGAATCAGAGGGCAACGAAAAATGGGGAAGAAATCTGGCAGCAGGTGACCTCCAGAAAAAGATGGAGGAGAACCCATGTTCCCCCCAGTGCAGATAGAGGTAAGAAACCATTTTCAGGCTCTCCACACTGGTACTACGGCGGAGAGTGGTTTGGAAGAGTTATCTGAGGGAAGAGATCAGGAGACCGCATCAACCAGAAGGCCTGGGATGCCATGTCCTAGGGAAGGGGGTTCCACGACCACCACTCCCAAGAAGAGGAGATGAGTGGTGATGGTCGGGGACTCCCTCCTAAGGGGGATGGAGTCATCGATCTGCCTTCCAGACCAGGAAATTCAATAAATGTGCTGCTTGCCTGGAACTAGAATTCAGGATGCGACAGTGTGTCTGCCTGATCATGTGAATGAACTCATGAGCATATCAGTAGAAGGACCAGACACATGAGAAGTCACCAAAGATGAACGCACGGCATTTGACAAGTTCATTAACAGAGTTGTACAAAATTACAAGGATGTAGATATCATTCTTCACAGAAGGCTTGATTAGACAATTTTGATTTGTGTGATGATTTTAAACCGTAAGTTAAATCTAATAAAATGGGTGTGAAACATGTTTCACTTTTTACTATGGTGTCATACAGTTCACCTTCATCCTCACGGTCTCAGTCCTCATTGGCCCTCACCCCCCTGTCAATTTGAACACCCCCTCCCCCATTCAATTCTTAGGGAAAGTATTGAATAGGAGTCAAGTGAAATGAGGGAATTCAGAGGCAATTTAGGCCATAACTCCAGGCCATGTTGTAAATAAGTTTGGAACTTCAATCTCCCTGGTCACTCAATAACCGAATTAAAAGTGGCCATTCTTCAACAAAAAACTTCAAAACCAGACTCCAACGAGAAACTGCAGAACTGGAATTAATTTGCAAACTGTGTACCATCAAATTAGGCCTGAATAGAGACTGGGGATGGATGGGTCACTACAGAAACAAAAACCAATTTGTTAGTCTCTCAGGTGCCACAAGTATTCCTCATTGTTTTTACAAAAACTAATTTCCCCTTGCTATATACTCACACCTTCACATCGACTGTCTGAAATGGGCCATCTTGGTTACATTGGCCTCATTAACACTACAAAAGTGACTTCTGCTCCTTCATGTCAACTGTTGAGAATTACCTACTTCCAATTTAAATTGAACTGGCTCATTAGTACTGACCCCCTGCCCCCCACTTGATAAGGAAACTCCTACCTTTTCATATGCTGTGTATTTGTACCTCCCTACTGTCTGTTCCATTCCATGCATCTGATGAAGTGGGTTTTAGCCCATGAAAACTTATGCCCAAATAAATTTGTTAGTCTCATGAGCACCCATCCACCACTGAGGTACCCTCAGACAAAGGATCGTGAATCCCGCCCCATGGACGGAGCACCCCTACCTGCATCGTTCCATCTCAGGAGGGGAGGATGGGCGCAGTGGGTGGTGGTAATGTGAGGCCTCTTTGCTTAATTCTCTCTTTTATATTTAATAAAACTTTTAATTTGGTCACTCATTGAGTCATTTACAGGCCTCCACTAAATTAAAGCTGTTTGTCACCACCCTAGAGGCTTGAACCTAGAAAAATTCAGTTTGGTTTTATTCCGAATTACTAATCGGGAACACACCAAATCAAAGGCTCCAGAAACCCTGGAGAAGAATTCCTCCCCAAGCTGTCACTGGGCGTCCACACCATGCTCCTCGCCCTGGGCTCTGCAGTGTGGGAGAAATTCACTTTTCCATTCACTTTGGGGACTAAGTAGCACATAGGCCTTGGCCCCAGCAGAGGGGTGAATTTCATCCAGAATCTGAATGGCCAACCACTGGCATTCAAAATCACAAAACTGGCATGAAAATCATGAGATTCTGTTTAAAAAATAAATTTTGGGTGCTTATTTTTTGTGTGTTCTGGTGTCTGAACTGCGAAGATTCACATTTTCAAATTCTTCTCTGAAACTGAGAAGCAGAAACTCTCTTTATTTAAAAAAAGAAAGAAAGAAAACGGAGATTGTCACATGACTGGACTGGCCAGGGCTTTCAGAGAAACACCAAAGCTAGCGAGTCTCACGCTGAAATGGTAAGAGTTAGCAATACTACAGGATGCACAGTTTGCATGGAAAGAAGTCAGTGAAGTTCAATTACACTTCAGTGCTAAGTAATATGATGGGCTCGCTGGTTCACTATGAAGCTAACAGCGTGATATCCAGGGCACATCACCTAAGACTCACAGACAGTGTCTCTGTGCTCAGAGCACCTCTGCATGTGGTACCTACACAGCAATGTTCTCTTTTCTCCTGCATTTCAAGTCCATGTAAAATTAGGGCAGGGAGGAGGGAGAGAAAGACACTTTGCGCTGCCTTTGCCAGTCTCTGCAGAGTTTTATTTAGACATCAAAGGACCATTGTGTTTCTTGCAGGATTATTGAAATTGTCGGCCTGTCGTTTTGTGTGTACAGCAGCTAGCATAGCAGGGCCTTGGTCTCTGCCTGGGGCTGCTAAGTACCGTGGTCCTACAAACAATTACTAATAACCAGCGGAGCTGACTCAGCGTGGCAGGTCAGATTGGCTGCTTTGCGGTGCTAAGCACTGGGGGTTTCTGTACCAAAGGACTCAGCTGTTTACTAGAGAGCAAAAGAAATTCTGTATCAAATTAAAATTGCGCAACCCTTTCCTCCTCCCAGCGGAGAGCTATTTCCGTTGAGTCAGAGGACACAGAGCTTGCTGGGTGGTGTAAACAGCTTAGGCTGCACGTCACTTATTCTCCACATTCCAAGAAACACCTTCCAGATTCTGGGCTTGTAACGCCCACGAGTCTCCATGCAAGGCAGAATGGGGGGAATTGGCACAGTTAGCCGCAATGAAGACACTGGGAGCAGGAAGCAGGCCCCCCAAGGAGGTTTAAAAAGAAGAGCCCTGCTCAGGTGTTGAGAGTGAGCAGATGTTGAGCTCTCCATGTGGGAGAGAAGGTTGGACGGGGCCAGGGACTGGGAAGACTCGGACCAGGCAGCTCTCCTGGTGGCATGGGGAGTCGTGTTGCTTTATACTTGGTTTGGACTTTGAACGCTCTGGAAGGAGCTGCACTGTAAGTGGCCTTGCTGGAGGGCTGCGTTTCTGACACCCAGGTGGGCAGAGCAGTGGAAGCCGGCCCAGCTGGGAAACTGAGGCTGAGTGGCAGCTGACCTGCACAGCGCTGGACAGGGCGCTCCGGTTGTTTCATTGCGATGGTGTTTACACAGCTGCTCCAGTCCAGCGTGTTAGGCTGAATGTTTTAGCCCTTCAGTTGCCGAGGGAAGAGTATCGTGCAAGTCCAGGGGAGAACCAGGCAGCCTTTGCCAGTGGGTTCACCCTGCCAGGGTACGTGATCTAATTGATATCTGGTCACTTTACAGCCGAAGCGATTGCCGTTGTCCACGCACGGGCGGAAGGTCAAACCTCCAGGGCTGGATGGTTGGAGCTATCACAGGACAGGCACTGGCTGTGTTTGAAGCTGGTTTTTGCCACCTGGAGGTGACATCGAGGTTCCCGAAAGAAATTGTCCAAGCAGAGAGGCCTTAAGCTAAGGCGGTAGATGGTGGATTAGATGCATGGTCAAGCGGGGGAGATGTGGGGTGGGAACAGAAGTTCCTTGAACAAAGCCCCTGCCGAGGCCAGGAGGGAGGGTTCTGTGTGGGGTGCCTGGGTGGTGCTCAGAGTCTGTCTGCCCTGCAATCAGAGGGGTGATGGCAGCACAAGCAGACGTCCCCAAGGTAGCTCCAGGAATGATAGCAGCAGGAGCCGTTCAGCCCAGCCTGTGGCCTGGGTACGTGCAGCTCCTTCCAGAGCGTTCAAAGTCCAAACCAAGTATAAAGCAACACGACTCCCCATGCCACCAGGAGAGCTGCCTGGCCCGAGTCTTCCCAGTCCCTGGCCCTCTGGGAATGAGCAGAGCAGCCCTCTCAAGATTCCCCCACCCTGGCCTGGCCTTGCTGTCAGGCCAGCACCACCCAGAAGGTCATGGGCTCAGCCAGGAACTTGTCTGGCTGACGAGGACAGTCCCATGTTCTCCTTCATTTAACCCGCTTCACCCCGAGAGCTGAAACGCCCCCTCGCTTGCCTTCATTTTGCATATGTGACGGCTCTGCCGTGGTCCCCAGCCCTGGGGCTCAGTTCTCCCCTCACTGGTTCTTGAGTTACAGCACTGCAGCTCCAGTGACACCAGTGACTCCTGGCCAGTGTGTGAGTGCAGAGAAGCTGAGGACACAGCTGTGAGGCCCCAAGGAATCCTGTTCCTCCCTCTGGCACTCAGGTCCTCTCTGCAGTTCCTACCAGACTCCCTATCTGGGAGGGTTGACTCAGCTGGGAAGGGCCCTGCCATGCCTGGAGGAGGTTCATTTTTTGGACACACACTGAAGGAAGGGAAAATAGTCTCACAGCTTGAGAGAGAAAGGTCCCGCTGTGCAAGAGGAAACCAAATACCAAACCCCACAGAGAAAGGCTGCGGTGGGATCCACACTGGGGCTGGGTCTGGATCCCCGGTGGTTGTGCTTTGATGAGCAGCACGGGGGAAGTGAATGTGCCTTGGTGCTGGAGAGGGCAAGGAGGAGCCAATTCATGGGTGCCCCAGCCACGCCAGTTCATTAGTGTCCCTATCGCTTTCTGCAGAGTCTGAGGGCCTCCTTCTGCTAAGGGGGGGATTTTCAAACTGCCCAAGGGATTTGGCCAGTATTTTCTGATAGACGTTGAGCATCCAAATCCCTTCAGCAGCTTTGCAAATCCCTTCCCTAGCTCCTCTCACTGCAAGACTCTCATTCCGATGCAGGTTTGGGTCTGCGGGAGTTACCGTACCTCTGGGACAAGGGCTGCTTCCCCTTTTCCATGGGGACATGGACCATAGAAGCGCCTGGGCACGGAAGAACCACCGCACAGCCAGGAGTGAAAGTAAAATTTGTCTCTTACCAGCATGGGGGCAGCTTTGTGCAGGAATGGGGATCAGCTTAGAATAATGGGGTTTGAAGGGGCTTCAGGAAACCATCTACTCCAACCCCCTGCTCAAAGCAGGACCAATCCCCAATTAAATCATCCAACAGATTATTTTCCCCATATTCCTAAAAGGCCCCCTCAAGAATTGAGCTCACAGCCCTGGGTTTAACAAGGCAGTGCTCAAACCACTGAGCGATCCCTCCCTCCTACCAGCCCACCTGTGCCATCCCCCTGTTGGTGGCCTTACCAGTAGGGACTTGGCAAGGCCACCGATGGAAGGGCGCAAAAAGAGCAGCAACATTAAAGCACTGCCCTGGCAGCGCTTTAAAGTAAGGCGGTAGGGGCTGGTACAAGCAGCCACTTTTTACGGGTACGCCATGCCGGCCCGTATCACCTTCCTGTCACCCCTGCGCCCAGCCCAGCTGGCTGTGCAAGGCGATTGCACCCCGATGGAATTGGGGTTCGATAGAGGTGCTGCTGTGCACACCCCACAGTAAATGTGCAGAGGCCCCAGTGGCAACACAGGTGATAACATGGAGCCGCTGAGCTAAAGGGTGGGAAAAGACAGTATTTTTCCCCTTCAAGGCCCCTTCGATTCTCCGTTCAAAGCCGTTCACTGGGGCTGTGGATGAGGTGCGAGGGAGGGGCCTAGTAGCTTCGAAGACAAGGGCGGACTCCCCCACTCAGCTCAGGCTTGCGAGCAGAGCTCTTTAGATGTCGGGTTGTTAACCATTTCCCTGTGCAGCTTTGCAAGGCTTCCAACAGTCCCCTCCAAGCCTCCTTGCAAAGGGCATCGTTCCCCGTAGCTCCCATCCACGTGGGTCGGCCATCCCCTCGCTCTTATTATTCCCAGCGCAAAAAATCACTCATGAAACTGAGGTTACAGAAAGTGTCGTTTGCACTAATATCCCCAACCCCCCCAGCATTGTAAATTTCATTTCCCGGGGGTAAAGCATAGTGGGCCTAATGGTTCAGCTGCAGGCTGCTTATTTAAATTGACAGAATCTCCGTCATTAATTACAAATGTGCTTTTATGCTGAAAAGCAAGTGCTTCCCCTGAGCATCTAGCTGTGTGTACGTCTCTTGCCCACTCACGTTACATGCATGGCTGCCGTTCTGTTATCCGTCGCTATACTGTCTGCATTTCCGTGCGAGCTGGGATGTCCGTGTTTCACACTAGCAGAGCTCCCTGGCTGGAGGGCAAACCCACATCTTCAAACGGCAAACCCTGGAGAGGTAGAAATACAAGATGCAAAAAGTTTGGTTTTTAATGAATTGGAAAACGGAGTCCCCGACCCTTCTTGTTAACACCTGAGGACTCTGTTAGCAACACACTGAACACTGTGCCAGGCCGGTTTATTATTTACTCTGGAGTGAGCAGGATGGTGGATTTCCTGGTTCGCCCGGCTCTGGGATTTGCAGCTCCCAGAATTCCACACTGCTGGAAGCTCTGTCTATGGCAGTGGTGGGCAAACTTTTCCAGTCCCCCACCCCCAGCTCCTTCCATTAACGGAAGCTGTCTGTACCCCCCTCCATCACTGCACAGCCAAGGCTTCCTGAGCAGCAGAGATGAGCCGAAGGTGGAACTGGGGACGGGGAGGAGCTGGTCTGGGGGCAGAGAGGGAATGAGGGTAGAACTTAGTTGGGCCAGGAGGCAGAGCAGGACTGGGAGCTGAATGGGGTTGGGGGTGGAGCTGATCTGGGGCCCTGTGGGGTCTGGCCTGGGTCCCACTACACATTCCTCCCTCCCCTTACGTTCCTCCGTGCCTCCCTAGGGGGGCACACCGCGCAGTTTGGGGCCCACTGGTCTATAGAGCAGAATGCATGGGGGAGAATAAGAGTGTGTAATAATTATTAATAATCCTTAGCTCTTATCTAGCATTTCCTCTCAAAGCGCTTTGCGAAGGAGGTCAGGACTGTACAGGTGAGGAAAGAGGCCAGAGAGGAGGAGGAGCTGGTAGCCCTGCCTGGGATTAAGTTGCCTTTCCATTATAAGACGTGGTTTACTTGCTTATAACTTTGTCAAACTTTAATCATTTGGGCTAAAACGTTCCGTGCCTGCGTCTTCCTCATTTTATTTCATCCAAGATGGTTCAGCCATTTCTGAGAAGGGGGTTAAGGAAAACCTCTGCAGGGATCTTGTCTTGAAATGCTCTGGAGAAAGTCCTGGAGCTTCGGCAAGGGAATGGCCTTTGGGTTAAAGAAAACCCACCCAGATTTGTCCAATTGCCGTTTGCACCAACTCCGTAGAGACTTGCTAGAGCTCAACAGTTAAACCCATTGACGCTTCCATCTTCGCGGAGCTCTGGGCTGCTACAGGCCATTCCTTGTCCACACTTGGTGGATATCAGAGGCCAGGGCAGGCTGAGCCCTGACCCAGGCCGTGGCCCTTCCCAACTTGCTTCCCAAGGCCTCGCCTTCCCTCTCTGGGGGCTCAGCTCCCTCCGGAAGTAGGGTTGTCAGACATCTGGTTTTCGACTGGAACACCCAGTCAAAAAGAGACCCTGGTGGCTCCGTTAAAAGTCTGGTCAGTGATGCAGCAGGTTCTCTGCCTGCCCTGGTTTTGCACAGCTCCCGGAAGTGGCTGGTATGTTCCTTTGGCCCCTAGGCACAAATGCAATCAGGGAAGCTTCACGCGCTGCTCCTGCCCCAAACACAACTTCCGCAGCTCCCACTGGCCAGGAACCACGGCCAATGGGAGCTGAAGTGGTGGTGCCTGAAGGCGCAAACAGCATGAACTGCGTAGATCCACCTGGCCGCGCCTCCACCTAGGGGCTGGACATGGTGGCTGCTTCTGGGAGCAGTGTGGAGCCAGGGCAGGCAGGGAGCCTGCCTTAGCCCTGCTGTGCCACTGACCGGGAGCTGCATGAGATGAGTGCTGCCCGGCCAGCGCCCACACCCCGAACCTGCTGCTCCAGGTCAGAACCCCCTCCTGCACCCAAGCACCCTCCCAGAGTGCACACCTCCTCCCTCACTCCAACCCCCTGCTCCAGCATGGAGCCCCTTCCCACATCCTGAACCTCTCATTTATGGCTCCACCCTGGAGCCCACATCGCCAGCTGCAGTCCTCACCCCATGCCCCAGCCCGGTGAAAGTGAGGGAGGGTGGGGAAGAGTGAGGGAGGCTGGAGTGAGGGGCCTTGGGAAGGGAAGGGGCCTCAGGGAAGGAGCGGTACAAGCATATTAGGTTTTGTGCAATTAGAAAGTTGGTAACCCTAGCTGGTGGCCCTGAGCTCAAACCGGCCAGTGGCCAAGGGAGGCCCTGAGGCCAGCAGGAGTGGAGGGGCTGTTGCGGGGGGACAGCAGCTTGGCCTGGTGCTAGGGTTGCCATGCATCCAGTTTTCAGCAGCTGACCGGGCTGCTGAAAGCCCACTTGGCCACAGCAGGGCAGGCAGGCTCCATGCCCGGCTCCACGTGGCTCCCGGGAAGGAGCTGGCATGTCCCTTGGGCTCCTAGGCAGAGGGGCAGACTGGGGGCTCCGCACACTGTCCCCACCCACAAGCGCCACCCTGAGTGCTGGCTCCATCATTCCCATTGGCCAGGAGTCGTGACCAATAGGATCTGTGGGGATGGCGTCTGCAGGTGGGTGCAGTGCGTGGAGCCTTCTGGCCGCCCCTCCGCCTAGGAGCCTGAGAGACATGCTGCCACAATATCTGCAGTTAATTGTGGTTGGATTGCTTTTCTGATTTCCTCCACCCCTCTCATTATGGTTGGGTCACACAGTTTCATTTTCTCTAGGATTGCATGTTGTTATTGAAAGCAGCGTACAGGATTTCTGCAGAAGCCAGAAACACTTTTTAATGATCTCTTCATCAGCAAATGCCTTTTAATGTCTTGCTAAAATCCACGTGATTTTGAAAGATGCCTCTGTCAAGCATTCTGCACCAGACCTCCGTCTCTGTATTATTTTTTTGCCGGCCTTTTAGTAAGGCAGCAAGTTGCTTAATTTTACTTTTTCTGAGGTTACTTCCAGGTGGGTAATTTTCACTGGGATTTGCATGCGCCGTTGGATAATGGCGTTCTAAATAGCTGCACTTAAAAGCAGAACACGTCTGCTGACAAATTAAACAAACAGGCTTCATCCGCGGTTCATTAAGCACAAAGCAAAACTCAGCCGTCCACTTTTCTTGAAACTTTTCATTTTCATCTTCCAAAGCATGGACCTGTCTCTTTTATTTTTTTGGCTGGCTCTGGGAGGAGGCTCAGGTCTGGGGCACAGAACTGGGGTGCAGGAAAGGGTTTGGGGTGCTGGCTCTGGGAGGGGGGTCAGGGCTGGGGCAGGGGGGTGGGGTACAGGAGAAGGAGGGGGGCTGGCCCCGGGGGGCTGCAGGTTGGGGGCTTGGAAGAGAAATGCTGGTCCAGCATAGTTGGGCCTGCTGGACTCATGCTACTCCTGGTCTTAATGCTGCAAAGCTGTTCAGAACCTGCCCATTGAAGGGGGCAACCTCAACCCCATGCCACTCCCGGAAGGGGCCACTGCACCCCTGTGACCCCTAGGGGCGGCACGTGGCTCTGCGCACTGCCCCTCTCTGCAGGCACCGCCCCTACAACTCCCATTGGCTACAGTTCCCTGTTCCTCACCGATGGGAGCTGCAGGGGTGGTGCTTGCAGGCTCGGTGCTTGCAGGCTCGAGCAGCACTCGGAGATCTCTGCTCCCCTCCCCACACCCAGGGCCATGGAGGGTGTGCTGGCCGCTTCCGGGAGCGGCGTGGGGCCGGGGCAGGCAGGGAGCCTGCCTCAGTGGCAGCCCCGCTGCTCCGCCGGAGATGGCTGGAGATCGCGATCGACAGGGAGCCGCACTTAGGGTCCATGGGACACGTCCATCTGCGGCTACACACATGCTGAGATCAGCTCACCTAAGGCACCCCCTGGTTGCTAAGGCACGCACCCCCCACTTCTGGAGGGGAAAGGCAACGTCTTGTGCTGCACAGGGAAGTGCACAGTGTCAACTCATGCAATGCGCCCCCTCCCTCAATGTGGAGGAAGAGCTGCACCAGTTTTCTGCCCCCCAGTTAGGATCTCCACACATGGGGTATTTCTGCTGTTGATTCAGACAGTGGCTGGCAGGGCCATTGACAACCCAGCAGGGTGTGGCCCCTGCCTGTGGAGGTTTGTGTTAGGGCTTGGAGGCTTGTCACAGCACTACAGCATGAGAGGGAACCCAGACTGGTAAAACAGAGGGCTCAGCTGTACCCCGGTTTCAGGTGGCACCCTGCGGGGGGGACCCATCGCAGCAAGTGGGAAGGGCTTTGTGGCTGCTGTAACCTGATATTGGAGCTGGACAGGGCCCAGAAATTGGGAGGCACAATGGGAACCTAGAGCCACCTTTGTTCTTAAGCCGCTGGGCTAGGCCTCCTGCACTGCCCCCAGGGCCTGCACGCTGCCGCTCCCCACTGCATCTGGGCCCTCCGAGGCTGCTAATCCCCCTCCTGGAGGGACTGAATTCCCAGGCTGTTTGACTAGAAAACAGTCTCTCTGAGGAAGCCAATCGACTGTTTTTATCGTCCCCTGGGCGGGACACCTCTGGTGAACTCTCAGCCGCCGGGGTTGGATTCCTGACAGAGGTGCTAGAGCTTGTCCTTCAACCCTGCACTGCAGATCCCGGGAGATGACCGCGCCCTCGCTCCAGGGCAGGAGGTGAAGTCTGGCACCTTTCCTGGTTCTGACCAACTCCCAGGTCGAAACCAGAGCCTGGGATGCTGCTTCTCTAAGGCAGTTTTTTAGTGGGAGGAGGATGAAGCACAGCAAGTCGAGACGGGTGTCTCATGGGAAGAAAGTGCAAACAGGCTCATCGTTGCTGACTTGGTTACGCTAGTAACTGTATCCATAGTGACGGAGCTCAGTCACCTGGATAGTTGAAAACATACTACAAACCATCTTACAGCTGGGTACAATCTCCAGGTAAGGGGATTTTCCACACACATTAGTGACAGTAAGTCACTCAGATACTGCAGTAATGGGGACTACGTAAATAGTATTGTCCCACTGGCCCAAGTGGTTAGCCAATCCTTGGGGCTTTGCAGGGCTGTTTCCTTTAGGAGGTGATAGGATGATATGAGTCAGATCATTCTTTGGTGCAATCCTATTTCTTTACAAAGAATGGTCCCAGAGTACTATTCCCCTGCACACAATGGGAACAAACAATTTCAGGCAGTTTTCTTGCTCAGGAATTCTCAAGCCTACCTTTCTAGCCAGCCCTGTGCCCCAAGCAGCTCTATGTCTCTGCTCCATCTCAGTGCCATGCTTGTGATATCTGCTGGCTTTTTCCTCATCTCACACAGCTTGGCAAACAGTCCCCTAGCCTCTGCATTTACAACCAGTCACAAGGAAATCCCTCAGATCACTCAGCTTACCCTGATCAGGCTTTGCCATGTGGCCCTGTACCTTGTGTGGAAGCCTCCTACAGTTTCCATTTACCACTACTTAAAGGTACATTTAATTGCTTCTTCCATTTAACCTGAAAGGAGGATGCTTAGCACATCTATCAGCTTTAACGAGGTCTGTGACTGACTGTAGAGCAAAGATCTCTTCAATAGCATCTTGCAATGCTCAGTGCCTCAAAGCAGCACCCTGGAACCACCATATTCCCCACCATTGTATGTTTTGTACAAAGTGTGCCTTGTGAGGCATCATTTTAAAAATCTTGATCTGTTGAACATTAATATCCTGTTAGATTTTATGTGCTATCACGGTATGTGGGGTTATGAAGTTTTGCTGTGTGTATGTTACTGAAATATGCTGTGACTTTGGGAACACCCACAACTAGCCTTTCAGGTACAACAATGACGTCGCCAGATGTGCCGATGGCCCATTAAAGGGACTCCACTCTCCTAACAACCACCCCAGAAGACTTCTCAGAATGAGCATGTAGACAATGGAGAATTGTAGCGAGCGGCGACTCACCCCTGCGGCACCTTCTGGTGGTCATCCGGGGAATCAGCTCTTCCAGCTCCGAAGTGTCCTCTGCGGGCCGATGTCCTGCTTGCCACTGGCTCTGTGTCCCTCCCGGACCCCAGGTGCCCTCTTCCTTGGGGTGCTGCACCCCTGCAGTACCCCCACAGATCTCAGGGTCTCCCCTCCCCGGGGAACCCCCACCTCTTCCCAGGGCTGACTTTAACCCCTTTTCTACAGGAGTGGAGCAACTGCCCACTACAAGAATGCTTGACCCACTTCATAGCAAAAGATCTTTCCAACATAAAAGAGGGAAAGTGACATCAGAATTTGTCCTCACTCCTCCTCACAACTCAACACCTGGAAACACATCTGGAGGACAAAGACTTGGACCTGGGGGAGGGTAGTCTTGGGCTGGAGGCAGTTCCAGCCTGTGTATGGAAGATCTGTGACCTGTCGGTACCATCTAGCAGGGTGAGACACGGCGTGATTCAAATCCTGTTTGGTTTATTGAACTCTGACTGAGAATTTACATGTTTTTTAGATATCCAACTGTGATCTCTACGCTCACGACTTCTAATCACTGAACATCGCTCTGTCAGTAGATAATAAATCTGTTTTCTATGTTACCTAAAACAGTGTCTTTCGGTTGAAGTGCTGGGGAATCTCAGCTCAGTTTCAAAGGCTGGTGTGTGCCCTCTCCACATCGAGCGGGGGCAGCCTGGGTAATGGATTTACACTGGTCAGGCTTCTGACCAGAGCAGGACAGTATAGCTCTGAGGTGCAAGGCTGGGCAGCTAGGGGAAGAGGGGAATTGACTGGAGTCTCTCTATTGCTGGTTCATGAGTGGCTGGGAGAAGCATTCATGTAACTCAGCTGAGTGTGTCCCAGCCTGTGGATGTCTGTGTAAGTGCAGGACCTGCCAGTGGTTTGTAGCAACAGCATCACAGGATGCAAGGGAGCCCACATTGGTGGGACAGAGGGCTCAGCAGTCCCACAGCCCAGGTTGCACCCTGTGGACCCTGTCACACAAGTATTAACATCTGCCAGCATAACGACACCTAAGAGGAAGAAAGAGCTGGATATGCATGGAGATTCAATAGCTTGTGCAATGCTGCAGACACATTATGGGAACAGTCTCTTGAATCTTTGCTCATGTAGGCGGCATCATTGGATCTAGATTGTTCTCAGTGGTACCAGACAACAGAACAAGGAGTAATGGTCTCAAGTTGCAGAGGGGGAAATTTAGGTTGGATATTAGGAAAAACTTTTTCACTAGGAGGATGGTGAAGCACTGGAATGGGTTCCCTAGGGAGGTGGTGGAATCTCCTTCCTTAGAGGTTTTTAAGGTCAGGCTTGACAAAGCCCTGGCTGGGATGATTTAGTTGGGGGTTGGTCCTGCTCTGAGTAGGGGGTTGGACTAGACACTTCTTGAGGGCCCAGCCAACCCTGAGATTCTATGATTCTATGATTGTTCTAGGGGACACCAGAGCTGAGATTGGGGCCCTTTTTTGCACCCAGGGAGTGTATTCAGCAGCAGCTGGAGCAAAATGAACAGGGAGAAGAGCAGGGGAACATGGAAGGTTGGGGGTGGAGTGTGTGTCCCTCCTGCTCTGTCAAGGGGAACATGATGCTTGACGGCACCATAGACACACTGGGGTGTCTATCACTCAGGTGCCACTAGACAGAGTAGGTTGCGATGGGAAGATTTCTAGTTGCCAACAGTAGGTTTTGGGATGCTGGGGGTGGTGGGTTTTGGGGGAATGTGGGTTTGGTGGCCTTCGAGTGGTGGGTTTTGCGGGGGCTGGGTGATCACATGACTGACCCCGGGGTCACCCCACGCTGTTGGTTACAACGTCTGCGTCTTTACCATGGAACTCCTTCCCCCGGCCTGAGCTGGACTGATGATGTGTGTGAGGTAGCAGGAAAGGGGAAAGGTTGGCCCCCACCAATTCTCCCAGAGTGGATTCAATGGAGCACTGTCTGTGGCACTGTTCCTGCAATGCTCTTGAGTGGGATTTTCTGGCATGAAAACTGGGGATTCCCTATTTGAAGCCTAAAGCTCATGCTAGTTGTTTGGATGGTCTGTGGCTCAGGGAGTGAGGGAACAGTCCATGGCAAGGAGGCAAACAGTGCGTCCAGTGGCACGGGGTGACCCTAGGGTCCATAATGTGGCCACCTTGCATTGTTTGTGCACAGCCACTGCTCAGCTGTTCTTAGGGCACTGGCCACCAGAGGGGGCTGGTGAGGTACCAGAGCCATGGAGCCTTGGGCACTCGGGGGCATTGCCCTGCGAAGTAAGGCTGGTGCAGGTCCAGAGAAGGTGACTGTGCAGGTGGGATTGTGGCCATTCCATTCTGGGGGATGCTCCCACCTCTCCAGGTGCATCCGCAGCCCCGCCCTCCACAGCACCTGAACCCCAGGGAACTGCCCAGGAAGGGGGGTTCCCATCGCAGAGCCACAGAGCGAGAAGATGACTTTCCCCACATCACCCAGGGAGTCTGGGGCAGCGCTTGGAACGGAACCAGCTCTTCTGGGCCTCAATCCCGTCCCTCAGCCAGTGCTGTCTGGCGCCGAAGAGGGGCTCTGCCCTGCCCTATGGCAGTCCTGTTTGGGGAAGTGGGTCCAGAAGTGTTTGAAGTCCCTCGAGCCCTGCTGGGGAGACCTGTGTGATGTGAAGGCTGGATGATCATGAGGAAGGAAAGCATTTGACTCAGGGGCACTGGTTTGTATTTTCCTCAGGCCCCTCTGCTTCCCTCCCGCTTTGGGTGGGGACCGTCCACCCGGGGATGCTCGGCAGCTGGGTGTTGAACCATTTTCACTGTCTTTGTGTAAATGCTGCCACTGGTTTGCTCCTTTGGAGACCGTTTGTCCCTGGTCACGTGGCAATGGGTTGGTTTTGAAGGCGTTCTTCTGAGCAGTGTGACCCGTTCTGTAAGGAAATTACAGGGCTTTGGCCTCTCCCGGGTGCCTTTGTTTGGTGTTAAAACCTGTTCGGCTTTGTTTTAACTGCATTTTATTTGGGTTTTTACCCAGTGCTGCCCAACGCAAGTCTCTGGGGCTTTTCATTTCCTGTGGCAACTTTATACAACCAATAACAGACTGGTCAAATGATTGGGCAGGGCTCCTCTCTGATCTTTGAATCCACCCACTAAGTGAGACAATCGGTTAGCGAGAAACAGAGCTGAACACTCAGAGGAAAACCAAGAGTCTGGGAGAAACAAAAAACTCTCTGATGAAGAACAGAATTGTTTGTGCTTTCGACAGTCTCTGTTCCGAGAGTGACCGTGAAGAGATCCAGACCGAACATTACCACAAGCAATGGGAAGCCTCCGAAATCGCTACACAGCACATAACCCCCCTGAAAAATCAGGCAGAAAATAAAACAGCAGCTTGTGTGGATTCATCAAAAAGGAACAGCTCTAGAGAGAGCGCATTCCATAAATGCATTTAGCAGAACCAGTGAGCAACTAGGGCAAAAGCTGGGCTATGGGAAATGCAGTTCTGAGCACTAGAGAAATAAGGTGCCAACACAGCAAACTACTTACATTAAATCCAAGCACACGCTTAACTGGTTTGCTGAACAGGGACGAGATGACTCGCTTAATGTTAAGGATGTACCAAAGTGCTTTGCTGAATCGGGGCCTAAGTGTCCTGCACTTAGAACTATCTGCAGAGACTGTCCCAGAAAAGCCTGTGATGAAAGAGACATGAAGCAAGAGATGGGCCAGCAGGCCCAGAGAGGTGTGAAATGAGCAGCATGAGGAATGGAAAGCACCTCAGGAACAGAACAGAGATGCTGGGTGAAATCATCAAAAGCACCTAGGGGTCTAAATACCACTGAGGATCTGGGCCTTAACTCCCACTGAAAGCAAGGGGGGATCTGTGCCTACTTGATGTAGGAATACAGTGACCAGATGTCCTGATTTTACAGAGATAGTCCCAATATTCAGGGCTTTGTCTTATATGGGCACCTATTGCTATCCATCCCCGTCCAATTTTTCACACTTTCTATCTGGTCACCCTACGTAGGAGCCTGAGAAGCCAACGGGACATTAGCTGTGAAGTCACTTCAGTGGTTTTGAACATGTTGTTTGCAGTGGTGTAGCCGTGCCGGTCTCTGGAGACTAGTAGGACAAGGTGGAAGAGGGAGTGGCTTTGACTGGATCTTTGAGAGAGAGACGAGCTTTTGAGCTTCCCAGGGCTCTTCTACCGGAAAAAAGCTCTGTGGAGCTCAGTGGAGCTAGAAAGTTCATCTCTTTCCCCAGCCAAAGGTGGTCCAATTACCGATATCACCTCCCGCACCTTGTCTGAAAAGTTCACACTTCCATGGGTCAGTGTAAGTCAGGAGCCGGTCAATGCAGAGCCAGGAAAGCTGGAAATAAAGCCAAGCTAAAAAGCCCAAAAGAACGATGGTTTGAGCAGAGCTCAGGAGGCCATTCCTGAGTGCAGAGGGTGACAAAGTCTGGTGACTACGGTTTGAAGAGAAAGAGGGACACGGCAAAAAAAATGGCTGAAGTTTGAAAGTTGAAATTTGGGGTGGAGCCAGATCTCACGGTGGGCTCTGGGCAACCTCTGACCAGCTGAATGAAGCTGGTTGGAACTGACAAGTTAGGAACATTTGAAAATTGCCTTGGGCCAGATTGTTCAACCCTCACGCTGAGGAGTACTTCTTCATGGGGAGCAATGGAAGAGCAGCTGTGAGTGCGTGCTCACTAGCACAGTCTGGGTGTGCCCAAATGCACCCCTCTAGTCACACCCTCCGTACTAGTGTAATAATATTTGTACTCAATATACCTTGTGAAGTATCTTTTGAAAACTCACTGCGCAATAATATCATGAGGGAACGCAGCAACATTATATGCAAACATATGAATTTCTCCTGTATGGTGTTGGTAGCACATGTTCAAACCCACGTAGCCCTGAGTAAGCAGGAGTGGTTAAGCAGGGCTGTCTCAAACAAAGGCATATGTGTTTACCACAATTTACATATAAGTAGTAAGCAGGTCCTTGAGACAGCAAGGCAGATCTGCATTTCAGCATAGGCAGGGGAGAAGAAAGAACCTGGGGGCAACTTTACCCCCAGACACCACATTACCTTTCCTGCTTGAATACACTTTGCTTTGGGGTTAATCTTCAGAAGAATCCACTTCCGATGGGGACTGGACTATGAGAGTGAGGGGCAAAACACCCCACTCTACCTCTCTCTTTCACTGAAGAAAACAAGGGACACGGAGTTTGAGAGGGGTTCTGATCAGAGAATTTGGTCAGCCCTGTTGCTGGGAACATGTGGTAAAGATTTCACCTTGAACCGAATGTAGTTTGTTAAGCCTAGGAAGAGTTTTTTCTCAATTTCTCTTGTAACCATTTCTGACTTTAATACCTTAAACATGCCCTCATTTAAAATCTCTTTCTTTGTAAATAAACATGTTTTATTTTAAAATCAAAACTAATCTGTTTTTGTGTCTAAACTGATTGGTTTGGTAACTCCTATTACAGTAGCAAACTATTGTATATTGACCCCTTCTAAGGGCAACGGATCGGTCCTATCTGAACTGTCCCAAAGAGTGTGGACAGTGCAGAACACATGTTTTGGGGGAAAATCCAGGACTGGGAGTGTGCTGAGGTCACCCTGTAGCCAAGGCTACTGGACAACAGAGTTTGGCTGGCGTGTTGCTGACAGGCTGCTGGGATCAAAGCTGTTGGACCAAGGTTGTAGCTCTACACAGACACTGAGGGTGTGACCTTCAAGCTGGTGGACAGATTGTTGGCAACACAACAGCAAAGCATTATGAGACACCCCAGGTGGCAGGGCAATCAGTGTCACAAACCCTCACTGGTCTGCACTGCCTAGACCTGGAGTAGGGGAGAAGAGATCAGGGAATTGGGGAAGGGGTGCTGGGCAAACAGGAGGCGAGTATGAAATGGACCCAAGACATGGCAGCCTACAGTGAGCATTTGGAGGCTGGCACGGGCGGACAATGGGTTTGTGGAGCAAATGGTTGTACAGATCAGGGGGGTTTTGGTTAATTCCTGGGGGTGCTAGTGGGACAGTCTGTCTACACCAATGCACAGCAAAGGGAAATGCCCCTCCTGCAGAGCAGGGCCTAAATCAGGGGTCCTGGGCTCTGTGAGCAATTCCAGAAGCAGAAGCTCATTTCTCTGCTTGAAGGAACTTTCCAGGAATCTCCTTTCACTGGCCAGCCACTAACACTTCATCTGCAACGTTGGCAGCAGCTCCCAGAGTGACAGGGGATCCAGCCAGGTAACTTCCCCAAGGAAAAAGGGCCAATTCCTTTGACCTTCCCTTTCCGGGACTCAGTACCAGGATAAGAATGTCCATACTGGTCCATCTAGCCCAGTATCCTGTCTCCTGAGAGTGACCAATGCCAGGTGCCCCTGAGGGAATGAACAGAACAGGAAATCATCAAGTGATCCATCCCCTAAGTCTTAGCCTTCACAACATCCTCTGGCAAGGATTTGCCCAGGTTGGCTGTGCGTTGTGTGAAAAAATACTTTCTTTTGTTTGTTTTAAACCTGCTGCCTGTTAATTTCATTTGGTGGCCCCCTAGTTCTTGTGTTATGAGGAGTGAATAACACTTTCTTATTTCCTTTCTCCACACCAGTCATGATTTTATAGACCTCTATCATATCCTCCCTTAGTCGTTTCTTTTCCAAGCTGAAAAATCTCAGGCTTATTAATCTCTCCTTGTATGGAAGCCGTTCCACACCCTTAATTGTTTTTCTTGTCTTTTTCTGAACTTTTTCCAAGTCCAATATATCTTTTTTGAGATGAGGTGACCACATCTACACAGAATATTCAAGCTGTGGGTGTAACACAGATTTATATAGAGGCAAGATGAGATTTTCTGTCTTATTATCTATCCCATTCTTAACAATTCCCAACATTCTGTTCGCTTTTTTGACTACCGCTGCACATTGAGTGGATGTTTTCAGAGAACTATTCACAATGACTCCAAGATCTCTTTCTTGAGTGGTAACAGCTCATTTAGACCCCATCATTGTATATGTATAGTTGGGCTTATGTTTTCCAATGTGCGTTACTTTGCATTTTTCAACATTTAAGTTCATCTGCCATTTTGTTACCCAGTTTTGAGAGATCCTTTGGTAGCTCTTCGCAGTCTGCCTGGGACTTAACTATCTCGAGTAGTTTTGTATTATATGAAAATTTTGACACCTCACTGTTTACCCCTTTTTCCAGATCATTTATGAATGCGTTGAATAGGACTGGGCCCAGTACAGACCCTTGGGGGACACCGCTATTTACCTCTCTCCAGTCTGGAAACTGACCATTTATTTCTACCCTTTGTTTTCTACCTTTTAACCAGTTACTGATCGATGACAGGACCTTCTCTCTTCCACGACAAGCAACATCCCACCCCAAGAGAGCCCCCAGGCCAGTCCCCAGCGCCACACCAAACCCATGCTATGCCCTGCCAGGGGACAGGGGCTCTCTGCCAGCCTCCTGCCCCAGGGATAGCCACTGTGTCCTGCCTGCCCCAGTTCCCATGGGTCCCTTGGCAGGAGCTATCAATGGCTACATGTCTGCACTGCTTGCGCAGAGAAGCCTGGGTCTCCAGAACCCCCCAGCCCATAGTGTCCAAGATTGTTGCTGAGGACAAGATTTTGGGGGTCAGTTCCAAGGGGAGGCCCTGCAGGCAGGATGCAAGTGGAAGGACCAGCTGATCCAGTTCAGGAGCAACGCTTGCATTTTCCTTCCCACAGAGCTGTTGGAGGCAACACCAGGATATGCAGCCGATGTTACAGCCCAGACAGCTCTGGGAAAATGCCACACATGCCTCGGCACTACATAGTAGCAACCTATGTTCTTCAAGTTACCTGCTGCTCCCTACAGCCAAGAAATGGGGGGGAAGTTACCTTTGCCAGTGTTATCTCGCTCGTCCGAATATTTTTTCAATTGCTCTCACATCTCTGGGGGTTGGAGCTGAGTCTTGACATTGGGCCAGGGGACTGACCTGAGGTCAGGTCATGCAGTTTGGCCGTGTTAGGAACCACAGAGCACTGACATTTCCATATGTTCCTCAGAACTGGCTGGAGGCTTGTTCCAAAATTCTTGGAATGTTTCTCCCGCACCATGGGGACAACTTACCACAGGGCGTGGTGGATTCTCCGTCACTGACCATTTTCAAATCATGATTGGATGGGTTTTTTGAAAGACCTGCTCTAGTTCAAACAGGAATTCATTCAGGGACGTTCTTTGGAGGTCAGACTAGATCGGGGTTCTGAAACTGGGGGGTCGTGACTCTTCAGGGGTTGCGAGGTGGTTACATGGGAGGTGGCAGCTGTCAGGTCCACGGGGCTGACAGCCCTGAGCCCCCGTTATATTAAATCCCCCCTCCCATTTTTAATGGATAAGGAGCTTGCTGTGCGAAAGGGTCACCAATATAAAAAGTTTGAAAACCACTGGACTAGATAGTCACAATGGTCCCTTCGGACTTGCAAATCTTGGACTCTGTGCTCCACAGAACCTCCTGCATTGTTCCCACGCAGCCTCGCAAGAGCAGAACAAACCCTCCAGCTAGGACATAGACCAGAGGTGTCCAATCTGGGGCTCCAGAGCCACGTGCGGCTCTTCAGAGTTCATAGGTGGTTCCATGTACAGGCACCGACTCAAGGGCTGGAGCTACAGGCGGCAACGTTCCAATGTGCCAGGAGTGCTCACTGCTCAATCCCTGGCTCAGCCAGAGACCCTGCCCCCACTCCACCCCTTCCCCCGAGCTTGCCATGCCCTCGCTCCTCCCCGCAAGCCTCCTACATGCCATGAAACAGCTGATCTGGAGGTGCTTAGCTAAACAGTTGTTCTCTTCTTTTTCAATCTTGTCCAATATATTCCAGGAACTCTTTCTCAGCCTCATCCACCCCATACTGCAGGGACCAACCTGGGGAAGAACCAGCATCTTGTTAGGGTGGTAGAGTGACCGGCTGTATTTACATTTCCATGCATAGAGGATCAGGGTTAGAAGGGATGACAGGAGATCATTGAGTCCAGCCCCCTGCTCAAAGCAGGGCCAAACCCAAATAAGTCAACCAATAGATTTTTGCCCCATATCCCTAAATGGCCCCTCAAGGATTGAGCTCACAACCCTGAGTTTAGCAGGCTAATGCTCAAACCACTGAGCTATCCCTCTCCTTCCATATAAAGATGTGAACAAATAACACATCCATGGAATTCCCAGATGCGGAATTGGGATGTGCAGAGAGGACGGAGATATTCTACAAAGAAATACAAGCAGAAAATCAGGTTGCAGTTATACGGGCCGTTCAGGAAGTCCAGCGTTACGGCTGCCAACACAATATTACTTTGACTACAGCATAGCATTTACCACATGAGGAAACACTGCTCCTCAGATAACACAGAATAAAAGCAAATGTTCTTTTTCCTCTACCGCACACCCCGCAAACTGCGCAGGGCCTCCCACTCCTGCACAACTTAAGGGGTCCACACAATACTCTCCCCTGTTTGGCCATATAAGTGATTAGTCAGATCATTATACAGCAAATTTCACTGTCCTTCCCTAGATGCGCCCTTACCAGGAGTGGCGAAAAGGCACTGAGCATGGTCTCTAGGGGATGTGAATCCACTCATTGCTCCGTCTGATCAAAGGCAATTTGCTCTAGAACAAAGCTGTGTGCTACTGCTCACTGAGGGCTACTTCCAAGCCAAATACCAGCATGCAAACCGCAGGCGTCTCAGCTACAGCCTTGTTCAGAGAAAGGAGGCAAGCTTGCTTTATTTATTTTTTGGTTTTTAACCATTTCTGCTCATGCTTTCCTGGACCAAGTCTGGAAAATGGCAGGCTGGGAAGTGAAAGTTTTATGAAGTTAAGGGTGAATGAAACTGGAGACTTGGAACGGAAACCCTTGCGCAATCAGAACTGTTCTGGGTTAGAACCAGTGGCCCCTGTAATGCAGCTTTTCGAATCCATGCAAGACACTCTCCCAAGTCTCATCCCATAGTATTCTCTTCTCGGCACTAGCGTCAGCCTTGGTGCCTCGGCAAGTCTCCCTACCTCCCTCATGGCAGCCACAGCTTTGCAGAAACTCTTAACAGAGAGGTCTCCAGAGAACAGCTGATGCAATAAACCTTATTCCAGGCTCTTCTGCTTTTGCCGTCTGAGTGCTATGAATATTGTAGCGATGCTTTTCGTTTCATCTCAGATTCCTTCCAGGGAGCCCCCAGCCCTCTGCACATTCACTTCCAGCTCACTGTGCCTCTGAATTATTTAAACTCTCCTTCCTGAAGTGGAGAAGCATCCATTACGCTTTTATCTCTGTGATGCAGCTGGAATCCTGGGGTTTGAAGCTTCACTGCTTTAATCTACCCTTTATCCTGACCAGCATGTTCATCCTATAGATTTAGCACAAAGGACTTCATCCTTCAGTGTGCACAGGCCAATCCCATTAGCAGCCCAATGCCTTGATTAGTTTTATTTTAGGTCGGGAGGCAGCCCGTCAAGATCTCAGGGTGTTTCGATTTGGGAAGGATTCACCAGGCTCTCACAAAGCTTACAACCCCTCTCTCTTAATCCTGAAGGTATCTAGGATTGGCGGCGAACTCTCAGTCCATTGGCTCTTCAGAGCCTGAGACAGAGAGGAGTCAATGGGTTGAGCAAGGGCTGGCAGCCAGGGATTCTTGCATTTGTTCCCAACTCCACCATGTTACATGGTTGTACTGCATTGCACGACATTGTACCTTTCATCCAGAGTGCTGTGCAAACCTGTCACAAGGCCCACAACTCCCCCAGTGGCTGGAAAGATGCTTTATGAGGGCTGGGCAAGAATTTTCTCTCTGGTTTTTGATGGAAAAGTGGGTTTCCCACTACATGAAATTTTCACAAAAAGTGTATGCAGAAAATTTCGAGTATTCATTGACAATCAGAAACCTTTTGGGCCCAAACCTGAAAGCTCTTTAGTTTTCAGTATTTGGTTTTCACCCCAAAGGCTTCCAGTTTGTCAACAAAAAGTTGAAAGTTTCTTCATGAATTTTTTCCCCCACCAGCTCTAGTTTTAGCCATGGTTCCAGATGGGGAAACTGAGGCCAGGGAGGCGATGGGATTGGCCCAAGGCCACACAGTGAGAGTGTTGGGATTAAATCAAACATCTTCCCACACCACTAGGCCACACTGCCTCCTGCACAGATCATTTAACCCTTCTGTGCCCTGTTTCTCTGTTGTTAGAGTGGGGCTAATACCATCTTGGGGATGAATGAGCTAGTGTGTATTTCTGCGGTTTGACAATGGGACTGGCTGTACAAGTGACTCTGTGACACTCCCTGTAGGCACAACTTTCCTGCACGGATGGTGTTTGCAGGGGAGTGTTGGGTGGGCAGAGTTACGATGCTTTGGGGTTCCCTGGTGTTGCCTTAACTCCAGTTTTTCCAGTCAGGGGAGTTTAGGACAATGTTCCGAGGCTTCTCGACAAAGATGATGATTTATCCACAGAACGGGGTTACCGACAGCACAGCTGGCACTAGCAATGCCTCAGACCATCTCCAAAGTTTGCAGATTTGTGCTGGTCTCCAGATCTCTTGATCCTTCACTTTCAGGCTGAAGATCTGACCGAGGGCAAGTGTCCATCCCAAGAGCATCTAGGTGCCCCATACAGCATGGCTATAGCCACTCACTACTGGTAAGGCCAAGCTTCCCGCAGCCTGGGGAGTAGCTTATGGAGATGGGAAAGGAGTGTCTCCTGGTTGTTCTCTCTGAGGTAAGGGGGCTTTGCCCAGAGGTGACTGCCTGTGGTTTGCTCTAGAGAAGGAGGGACATGAGCCCTATGGCAGGGTGCCCAGCTGTCTAGAGCTGGCTGTTGGAAATGCCCATCTCTGGCTCCGAAGACATTGGTCAGTGACGGTGCTGGTATTCCGGGGGAGAGGAGCCTTCTTGGGGGCCGCAGACAGAGAGCTGGTTGGGTCCCAGGTATTTGAAGGTGGATCTAGGAGTGGAGAAGGAGCCAGCGCAGAGCGCACAGTGTCAGTGTGGTGTGTTCTTGTCAGGGGCCTGCTTGGGGAGATGATGTGCAGCATCCTGCAGTGGTGGAAGCTCTGCCCTGAGTGGAAGATGTTACCGTGGAGACGGGGCATGTGACCCGTGTCCAGGCCTGGGTCTCTGAGGAAGGCCCGAACGCTGCTTGCCAACTGAAGGTGGAGAAATCCCCATCGGGTCACTGAGGCTATTCAGTGCCTGGCTTCGGGGGTGACTCCAGGAGGACTCACTGTATAAAGAACCATGACATTGCCACGGGCTCTTCGAGCCCTGTCTGTGACTGGCATGGGGGGCAGGAGGGCAGATCTGGTCTGGCCCTGCTCCTGTCAACAAGGAGGAGAAGCAGGTCGGGAGCTCTGCAGGGCTGCAGCCAGTCTGAGGTCCACAGACCAGTGCAGCGGATCCTTGGTTAGCCGGCGCTTTGGCATAGTCGAAGGGTCTTCTGGTTCCCCTTACAGGAGTAGCTAGACTTACAGAGAAGGTCCCGGGTACTTAGACTTGGAAGCACTAGTGTGGAATGGGTAAATGTTGTTTTCTCCGCACACACACAAACCCACCCAAAATAGTTCCATTGATGATAATCGAAATGTGCAGAGAGGCAAAGTAAGGAAAATGCTGCTTGAAAGTAGGATATTTCCTAGGAAAGTAGGATATTTACTTTCTACATTTTGCCATGTTTTGTGTTTTAGTGATTACAGGACTTTAACTTTTTGAATCTCAACTTCTACTGACATTAAATCAGTGCTTAATTTGTGCCAGGGCTGAACCCCGGCACCTCTGGATCTGGCGGTTCAGAGCCCCGGCACCTTTGGGCCTGGCGGTTCAGAGCCTGGCACCTCTGGGCCTGGCAGTTTGTAGCTTTGGCACTTCTTAGCTTGGCAGTTCAGAGTCTGGTATCTCTGGGCCTGGCAGTTCAGAGTCAGGCAGTTCTGGGCTTGCTGCATCAGTAATGAAATATTTTTTAAAAATCGCTAGAGCCCTCGCACCCTTTTCCTTATAAACTAAGCCCGGCGTTATTTAATCATTGTTTTAACTCTCGTTGCCTGACCCACCCATAATTCTGAAAATTTACATCAATAAAAATAGAACAAATGCTTAAACTGACCATTGATATTGTCTGTTGAAATTATAATGAATAAATATCAAATTGTGCCAAGAGGACTGATACTGATAATTTGTGTAACACAGACAGGACAGCAAGCATGAGTGACAGCACTAGACCATTGCAGTATTTAGAGATAATAACACTGATAAAAAGGCAATGAGGCCTAGTGCTTAGAACATTTGCCTGGGGCTCAGACAACCCTAGGGCAAGGCAAGGGAGGTCAGGTCATAATCTCCAACCTAGGCAGGGTCACGTTCTACCCAGATGAAGGGGCGTGTCTGCCCCACGTTTCCCCACCTACCCCAGCCTAGGTCATTTCCATGCCGACGGCTAAGTACTGGACTGACAACTGGGATAAAAGGCTGAGGCAGAAGCAGGTGGCTGGGGACCACCCCATGGGAGCTTCTCCGCAATGGCTGCCCAGAGCCCAAGGCCCAGACCCAGCAACCCCACAGGATAGGGGCAGATTGCAGGGAGCGGCTCAGAGGATCCCTTCACGGGAGGGGACTGGACTCCACATTCAAGGCCCTTGGACAGACTACGACAGCGAGTGGCTGGCGTGGGCCAGCAAACCAGAAGAATGAGATTTTAAAGGGCCAGTGCCCCCTCAGTGGTCTCAGAGCGGGACTGTGCCCCTCACATAAGGGAATCAGCCAAGGTCCCAGGGACTGACAATACCATCAGCCCAGCAAGCTGCTCGGAATGGGCCTGTGGCTGCTTGAGGGGCCACTAGGCCAAGTCAGGACCTGCCGGCTGTTACCCTCCAGCGGCACCCGAGACCACATCCTGCCAGTCAGTCTGAACAGGACATAACCGCAGCGTGTGAGATTGCACCTTCACGTGCATGAGCCGCTTTGGTGACAGCTGCCACCTGTCACCTCGGTTCGGAGAATAGCCAGAGCCCACAGTGCTTTGGTCCTGACTGACAAACGAGCCCAAAGCCGTGGTCTTCCGCTTAGGTCTGTGTCCCCACCGCTGGGCTGTGTAGAGAGACCGAGCCCTGGGCTCCCTACCCCTGCGGCAGGGCGGCTGGCTCTGCTTTGCTCCAGAGCACATGGAAGAGCCCGTGACTAATCCTGGAGATTTGGAAAATTTGCCGTGACCAGTTTGTGATTCTTGGCAACATGCACCGTGACCGAAGCCTTGCCCTGCTCACGGCTAATGGCTCCAGGGCAGGAAGGGGGAAGCGTGGGGTGACAGTTCATCTCTCCGGGGGCGGGGGGGCCTGGAGGAGTTGCATTTTTGGAGACTGATCTCTGCTCGAGACGAGAGGACCCCATCCTGAGCATGCTACAGTGAGACACATTGCCAAAGCTCCTCCGGACTCCAGTGCAGCAGGTTCTAAATGAATAATCAGCACTCGCTAGTCGCTCCACGCTGGAGCTTGTTACTTAAAAAGACTCTTAGTCATGAAAAATTAATCATGTTAAAAGATTGATGGCCAGTCCACAGAGGTGCCCTACATTTTGCAGCACAGCTTGGAGCGCGGCAGGTTCTCTCTTCCACTCTGGACTGCCACCTAATCTGGGGCCTAGGCTAGAATGATTAATAGCTGTCCCATATATTTTACTACCTCTCTCTCTCTCTGTCTCATCTTCTCCCCACTAAGCATGTCCACTAAAAGGCCCCAAATCTTTAATAATAATTTGAACTGGATGAGGAGGAAAGGGAGAAAAGATTGTGAAACTTCTGAGAGATTTTTTTTTCAAAATTTGAAATGTTGAGGTTCAGACCATTTCAACCCAGGCTGTAGTGGGTTGAGAAACAGACATGTTATCCTGGGAACATTCTAACTCAACTTAGTGTGTGAATTTTGAAAGTTCAAATTTCAAAATCTGTTGACCAGCTTCAATAATAACTCTGGAACTCCCAAGCCAAGGTCACACACACACACACACACACACACACACACACACACACACACACACACACACTATTTTAGTGACCTAGCTCTGTCTCTGGATTTGTGTCACTGTACTAGGGCCTGGTCCAAGTACCATTAAAGTCAATGGCAGGCTTCCTTTTGCCGATGACGGGAGTTACGCTGGGCTTTATAACATTTGAAAAGTGGATAATTCAGTATGGATGCATGTTATTTGCATGGCAGTATCGATGGGAAAGGGCCATTACAAAATGAACATCTCATGTTTTTAATGTAAATCATGATCAGGTGAGAGGCGGGTTATCATAGAATCATAGAATATCAGGGTTGGAAGGGACCTCAGGAGGTATCTAGTCCAACCCCCTGCTCAAAGCAGGACCAACCCCAACTAAATCATCCCAGCCAGGGCTTTTGTCAAGCCTGACCTTAAAATCTCTAAGGAAGGAGATTCCACCACCTCCCTAGGGAACCCATTCCAGTGCTTCACCACCCTCCTAGTGAAAAGGTTTTTCCTAATATCCAACTTAAACCTCCCACACTGCAGCTTGAGACCATTACTCCTTGTCCTGTCATCTGCTACCACTGAGAACAATCTAGATCCATCCTCTTTGGACCCCCCTTTCAGGTAGTTAAAAGCAGCTATCAAATTTCCCCTCAGTCTTCTCTTCTGCAGACTAAACAATCCCAGTTCTCTCAGCCTCTCCTCATAAGTCATGTGCTCCAGGCCCCTAATAATTTTTGCTGCCCTCCTTTTTCCTCATCCTTCTTGTAGTGTGGGCCCCAAAATGGGACACAGTACTCCAGATGAGGCCTCACCAATGTCGAGTAGAGGGAAACGATCAGGTCCCTCGATCTGCTGGAAATGCCCCTACTTATACAGCCCAAAATGCTGTTAGTCTTCTTGGCAACAAGGGCACACTGCTGACTTATGTTTAAGCTGTGTTCAGACATTCACTTTCTCTCCAATGATCTGTACATGGAATTATTTCACTCACTAGGAGAACATTCCAGTCCAATGAAGAGTAGTGCAGATAACACTAGTTAGCTAGATTTGAATGGTAATGTAGCCTAGACATTGTAGATTGGTTATAATGGTATAAAAAGCCCCATTTTGTGTATTTTTGTCTGTCTGGGTGAAAGGCATTAAAGGGCTCATGGAGCCCTCAGGAGTAAGCTGGACGACGGGAAAAGCTTCGTTGATGCCGCAGGGATGAGCTTTGTCCCAGGGCAGAGGAAAAGCTGCCCAGTGGGGATGGTTCTGTCCAGTGGGGTCGCTGGGTGCTGATAGGGGAGAGGTGCCCAGTGGGGATGGTTCTGTCCAGTGGGGTCGGCTGGGCGCTGATAGGGGGAGAGGTGCCCAGTGGGGATGG
>ML677376.1:11126918-11198110 GCA_007922305.1 Dermatemys mawii | reverse complement strand
CACCCCATCCACCTCCCGCCTCCTCACCCCCACCCACCCACCACTCACCTCCTCACTCCACCCTCACTCGCCTCCTCCCTCCTCACCCCACCCCCATTCCTCACCCCATTCCCCTCGCCACCTGCCTCTTCACTCCACCCCAGGGAGATTGCTTTATGTGATGCACGATTGATATAATGATTTTCTTTTAAATGCTTGACGATCTGGCTGAAGACTACTGTAGCTCTATGAACTAGTCTACTAATGGGTAAGGAATGGGAACAACTCAACTGTCAGTCCCCATTCTGCCTTGGCAAACTCAATAGTATGATTGTGTGTCCAGAATAGCAACCTCATTTTCAGCCAGACTTGCAGAATGGCCCTTTGATGGGTTTTCAATGGCAGATCTCTGGGATTTCTGCAGGGAGGTGCCCATCACCACTTTAGTGACCCCTTCCCCAAACCTCCCCCTTCAATAATCAAGGCCTTCAGCTGAAAGGGGACCTGCCCGTCGGGAGGAGAAGGGCCACTCTGTGTGCAAAGACACTTGGCTGTTGTCAGCTGTTTCAGCTGTTGTCTGAAATGTCAAAGGAAAGTGGAAAAGGCCGAAGCTCATATATGTGGGTGAGTCAGGGTGCGGGGGCTAGAGGTGAAATCACAGCTGAGATGAATGGATGATGGATAGACTGGGAGGAGGTGGTGGAAATAACTCCCCAGTTCTACCAGTGAATGGCTACAGAGACCCAGTTCCTACTGGGGTTCTTAGTGCTGAAGGGCACCGTGTCCTGAGATCCCGGCTGGAAGGTTGAACAGCCTCTACCTTTGTCATGAGTACACAGCTTTTCCTGGCACCTAAATGGGAATGATCCTCAGAATGAAAAGGGGTTTCTGAGCAATCATTTATTTTTCCCTTTCGTCCCTCTGGAAGCTGCACCCCCAATTTCAGAAGAACAGCCACGGCAAAGCGCCCGGCCAGGCCAGTGGGGCAGGGATGAGCCCTTTGACCCCCAACACAAAAGGCAGAACGAAATGTGGGAGAGCCCCCCTAGCACACAGCCATGGAGCCAGTGAGTGTGGAACACCGGAGACGGAGAACGTGCAAGCTAGGCTCGGGTCGCGGCGTCTGAGACTGGCAGCCCCGGGGTCGGGTGGGAAATGGGGAGACAGCAGAGGAAGCACTGCCAGGACTTTCACTCCTGGGGAATCCATCCCCAACTCTCAGGACATGCTCATTACCAAGAAGGAGAGAACCAGGGACCAGCCCTCAAGGGCCGAACCGCAGGTTCCAGGGTGATAGGTGGGGCGTGTAAGACTGGAACAGGGCAAACTGAGATCAGAGGGAAAGAGGAGCGGAGAAGCTGATCCCACCCCTGGCCAAGCCGCCAGTAGCCACTGTAATACCCTAATAGGCACTGGAGAGCCATACAGGAAGAGATTAGAGCACCTGGTCGTGTGTGCCCACGATCCTGGTACTACAGATGACGAGCAAGTCCAGACTAATCCAAATCTAACCCTTGCTACGGACCAAGGAGGAGCTTTGAAGATCCCACCAGCTGAGCCATAGATCAAAGCCACTGCAAGTTAGGGAGATCTTCTGGGTCTGAATGAGGGTTTACGTCGCTTGTTCTGCTGCTCATGTGACATCCCATAACCTGTGCTTTGTGGTGTAGGTAACTGGACCGTACTGCCAGGCTCATGTTTGATTTCTTGCAGGCAGGGTGGTGAGAACAAAGGGAAATCTCATTTAACTTCTCTTTTGAGCGCTGAGGTGCTTTGCGGCTTGGAAGAGCATGACTCAGTCTGGGCGAGGGAAGTAATGTAGATAGAAGCAGGAGCAGATAAGCCCCCACAATCCCTTTTATTCAAACACCATTTCACTTTGATGTGGGTACTTTTTGCCTCCCAGTGCACTAGAATATGCATTTTATTGCTCTCCAGAGCTCAGCTGGAGCCAAAAACCAACCGCCAAGGGGGCTGGGGAGCAAGAGCAGAGTTTTTCCCATGCATGCTTAGCGTGGCATCTGATGGCCTCCTCTTGCAGCCAACTCGTGGGGCAAATGGGCCGAAGTGCCATTCCCTTGGGTGGGAGAAAGACCCTGCCTGCATTTGCTGCAGCTGGGGTATTAGCCCACGAAAGCTTATGTTTCAATACTTTTGTTAGTCTTTAAGGTGCCACAGGACTCTGTCGCTTCTGCAAATCCAGACTAACATGGCTTCTTGATATTCCAATAGTTAATTGTACTTATTTCTAATTTGAGTGCATTTAGCCTCAGCTTTCAGCCACTGGATCTTGTTAGGATTTTGTCTGGTAGGTTGAAGAGCCCTTTAGTATCAGAAAAGTTCTCCTTCTGTTGGTATTTGTGCGCTGTGACCAGTCACCTCTTAACATGCTCTCGGAGAAGCTAAACAGATCAATCACCTTAAAAGTCTCTCACTGACAAGCAGGTTTTGCAGACCTCAGATCTTGTGGCCTTTCTCTAAACCCTCTTCAGTGATCAACCAATTGCAGCTCCCCAGCACTGACCTTTTCTTTCTTTTAACCCCCAGTTCTACTCAGAGCACCAGACACCCCGTGGCTTGGGCACACACTGAGAGGACACTGAGCCACGGGGAAGCTACTACTGTCCAAGGTCTGAATTATTCACTGGACTTGATCCAGCTCTAGTCATGGTGCCTCCAGCCAGAGGAGAGGTAGGACCTTCAGCCTTGCGAAGTCTAGTTGTCCTTACCTGGCCCTGCTCACCACAGTATCTAAGCAGCTGAGACTCTTCCAGTGGCACACCCTGCAATGCGGGACAGGGTTATCCTGCCCATGGTGCAGATGAGAGATGTGAAGCACAGCAGAACTAAGTGACTTACGCTGGCTCACAATGGAAGCCTGAGGCAGAGCAGGAAGATATACTGGGAGTGACTCTGTGCGGTGGAGAGGCTCTAACCATTGGACCGTCCTTCCACACATCAAAACACACCTGTGGCTACCCACCGATGATCTTACTGAACTGTGCGCTGACAGGCACAAGGCACAGAGAAAGGATCCTAGTAAAGAGGAGCCCTGCAAAGCCTCATGAAGGGTGGTATGCTGTCTGGAGCCGCTCACAGCTGTGAGCCGCTGACTCAAGGCAGAGTGTCCCAGAACAGGGCAGACACCCCAAGCTGGCGGCGTCTTCTAGACTGAGATTTCACCAAGCCAGTAACAAATGGGAACTCCTGGTCACGCTTCCAGTCTTACCATGGAGTCACAGACAGTCCCCTTAGGCCCTCCAGCCTATCCTGCCCCCGAGACGAACCAAATCTGGTGATAAAAGGTTACTCGCACCTCAAATCACACCCCATCAGAACCAGCCGCTTACCCCAGCTCAGTCAGGACTCCAGACCTTCCACCAAAGGCAGCCAGTTCTATAGTCAACTAACTACAGGTTTATTAGCTGAGAAAAAAGAACAAGTGCTACTGAACAATTTAAAACAACTTACTAAAGTTTGTAAGTCCAAATGGTGGCAGTCATGTGATAAACTGCCATTTCCCTGGAGCCTTTTCCAGAACCACCCCAAATAATTCTGGGGAGCTACATCCTCTCGTTCGGCTCTTCTGCCCTGTTAGAATCCGAGCAGCCCAGAGATAAAGGATCTTTCTTTGAGTCACACAGAAAGAAAACTGACAGTGTCTGTATCCCTGGGGGTTTTAATTTGATGACTGACCCTGAGGAATGCACTAAGACTCCTCGACCTGGATCATCACACACAAGGGCGTTGTTTTGAAATTAGCATTTTCTGTTAAAGACTTTAAGTCCTTCGCTAGCATTTCACAAGCTAAGGGTTATACACAAATGTAACTGTTTGCTGTTGCATTATAATAGGACTAGAGAAGTGAGAACAATACAAGTAATGATCCACTGGATTTCATAAAGTTTAAACATCTGAATACACACTTATACATTAACAATTGCCTTGATCTACACTAACACGAGTGAATTGACATGCGGTCCGGGACTGACCTGGTTTGCCAGCATCACAAAGGGTAGGAATAGAGCACCAAGCTTGGTTGGAAAATGTTTTTTTTTTTCCCATGGAAATTTTAAACTTGTCATTGAAAAACCAGAAGGTAACATTTCTGATGGGCCCTGCACTGCACAGTATTTAGGACATTAATGTTCAGCAGCAATGTGGGGATATGACATTGACTTTACAAGTGTGTTACACGTACAGATTCAGAGGCCTTGTCCTTGATTGTGCTATGCTTGGTTACAACTTCGTTAGCCACATTTAACAATTCGAAACACAGCACCCGGTCACTACCCCGAGATCCCCTGCTCCCGAGAGAAAACACCAGGCCTGGCCTTTGGGCTTGCGACGTACTATCGTACTCTTGGCCATGGCCTCCTTGTTGATCTACAGCTACCAAGTCTCCTCTTGCTCGGCTCATCAGAAATCCCTGTACCTAACCCCCGGCAAACACTCTCACCCTGGAATGCCATCACCCTAACTCGCGCTGGTTTGTTCCACCCGCTCAGCCACCCCCCAAGTGGGTGAAAAGTTCACACAGCTCCTGAGAACGGTGCAGGGGCTGACAGGGGGCCCACAATAGCCCTACTGGAGTTACTGTAATTAGCTGGTGGTTCTTTCCTTTCCTCTCTCATGCAGCTGCTCTGTTAATCATCTGTTTTATCCCCCAGTCCTTCCGCTGGCAGCCACGCTGAGGGGACACATACAGTCATACCAGGAAGCTGTCAGGAGGGAGCTCTGGAGTGGGAGCTCTGACCAAACCTTCCCAGTTTGAGCTGTCTCTCTACCCGGCCCTTGTTCTTTATGTTGCTGTGTTAATTCTGCGAGCTGAGTGCTCCTGGTGAATGCTGCCCGCTCTCACATTCTGGCTCCAAACGTGGTTTAACTGAAATAAATCTCTCTCAGTGCCCCGCTGGTGCCAGCCCATTCCAGACTCACAAGCTGTGGTATATCAGAGGAGGGGTTTAAGGCAAGTTAGAAGTGGGGACTCAGGATTTGCCCAGACAGTGGTGGGGTTTGCAATGACCCTAACGTTATCAGAGGAGAGTTTCCTGCGTGGCAAACAACCAGGGAGTTTGAGGACAGGAAGGCAGCAGAGATCCTGCCCGTTAGCAAGTTCCCACAGATGCAGAGACATCATATGGAATAGAGAACAGCTGTGCAAATAATCCAAGAGTGTCCCAAGATGAGTGCCTGCAATCTGCATCACTGAAGGATGCTCTGGAGGGCTAGCTAGTGTTGCAGCATGCTGGGGGGAGGGAGGGTTTGTTCTGCAGGGGCAGGCCAAGAGGCTGAAGCAAAAGTGAAAGTCGGAAAACCAAAGACCAACTCACACACTATTTGGTGTTTTTCTTACAACTTCACCTTCTGGAGTCATGTGATTCTGGGAGAATCTAGGCTTTAATTTTATTTAAAAAAAATATTTCTAGCCCATGTGATTGTGGACAAAAGCTTGAAAATATTATGTGAGTGTTAAAAGGCCCAAAGAAACAGAGGGCAAAAAAAAAGCACCCGAGAGCTATTATTTTTTAGAAATCTCAAGAGTTTTTGAGCTGGTGACTCGTGATTTTGGAATACAGAGTTGGGATACTGAAAATCATGGAATATACTCCAGGAACTAGCTCATCCTGTGCCCCCTCCTCCAGGCAAAATGTACCACAAGGACTGCTTACAGTGTAGCCGTGTTGGTCTTTATTGAACCAGCTTCTGTTGGTGGAAGAGACAAGCTTTCAAGCTCCACAAAGGTCGTTAGGTGACCTGCAGCTTCCAAGCTAATCTCTTTCACCCACAGACGGTGGTGGATTAAAGACATTATCTCCCCACCATGTCTCTTCCACAAGGCCTGGGCAGTTCAGAGACAGGAAGTGACTAGCCGGCCATGGGCTGAGGCTAATAATAAACCAGCTCAGAAGAGCCTCGGAAAGGGAACATTCAGGGTGAAGGTAAGGAAGGAGCTGGTGGCAGGGAGAGGTATCAGAGGGGGGAAATCGCTCCCAAGGGAAAGGAGGGAAGTGCCAAAACTGGACACAACACTCAGCAAGGTGGAGTCAGGGGACAGCCAGGTCTTAGCCCTGGGGAGATGGAGCAGCAGGTCGATAGGACCTTTTGGTCCTTCTTTAGTGGGATTCTAACCCCCCGCCCGCCGAAGAAGTTCAGACTAGGGAGCTGGGATGGCTATGTGAGTTGAGAATTAGCATGCAGCGTAACGTCTGTCCAGGGCATGCCCAAGCAGCGAGGGAATATCTAACCTTGGACCCTGGCACAGCAGGGGCTGAGCGATTGGGTCACACGCCCCTCATGGGGCAGAGTTCCCCTCGGGTGTTTTACATGCCGGCTTTTCCCCCAAGGCTCCGGGGGGTTTATGGCCAATCAATGGCAGGAAGTCTCCCGGGCCGAGGGAGCTGGCGGAGCAGCGCTGACTTGAGGGCTGGAGACTGGCCAAAGTAACACCCTGGACCGAACAGCACAGATGGCGTTTTCCTCCCATTTGCTCCCTCCAAACTCTTGATAAGGCTGAAATGAAACTTTGCCCCACCCCATGAGAAGCCTCTGAGCTTTCCCATGTGTTGATTGGGCAACTCGCCAAGTGGGCTAAATACCGACTGAGATAAAAGGCTGCCCTCACTCCACGGTGCCAGCAGGAAATGCCACCTGCAGCTGATTGGCATCGGTGGGAACTGGAGGGACCAGGGCAGTCAGGGAAAATTACTCAGATTCCAGAGAGTTCAATAGCAGTCAGAACGATGCAGTTCAAATGAATCTCAAGCTGACCGAGCCCCCGTTAAAAAGAAATACTGTGGAGTTGGATTTTTTTTATTTACCACCTTCTTTTTAGGGATTTAGGGTCCACATGGGAAAAGAGAGACACACACTCCCTCACTCACACAGTGACCAACCGACCCAATCCTTCCTGCCTGGAGCTCTCTGCCCTCCATGCCTGGCTGGGCCCCCGCGACGGACCCGCCTCTCCCGGTACCTGGTGTCACATCTTGCCAAGGCAACAACTGGGGGGACACGGAGGGTCACATGCCCTCCCCCCGACTTCTGCCAGGGTTCACACCAGAACATGGCCAGCAGCAGCCTTTCGGCGCTGTGTGGTCAGGAAGGGACGGGAGCGACTTCCAGCCGCAGGAGATGAGATGACCTGGCCCATGTCTTTGCAGAGTTCATTGCTTCTTCTTCCGCGCCCCCCTCCATCCCTCCCTCCCTGGGCTGGATGCCGCGTATCCCTTCCTGTCCACACAGTGTCAAAAGGCAGCTAACATCTCCAGGCTGCTGCCGGCCACCCACCTAACTCAGCCGCCTCCTTCCCTCACCCCCAGCTACAGCGCAGGCTGGTGGGAGGCATGGTGGGACAGGAGAATACAGTCTGTGGGCAGAAGGCTTGTCCAAATAACTCTATGGAAATGAGAGGGGCTTGGGCTCCCCCCTCCAGCCCTGGCACCGACACCAGGATACCGGCGCAGGCCCACTGTCTCTGTCTGCTCTACAGCCCTGGGTAAGGCCCTGCTTAGACTGAGCATGTAACGACTCAGAAACCAGGTGGGTCCCACAGTGAGACACACGTTCATTCGGTGCTGGCGGGGGATGGGGACTGGTGTCAGCATTTTCGGGGGCTGTTCCCCTCTAGTGGGAGAGGAGGAGTGGGGCTGTGCTGGGGGAGCGGAGGAGGGGCGGTTTATAACAGCCCCATCGCCTCGGCACCTGGACTCTCAGCCCAGAGGAAAGAGCGATGAGCAAAAACCCAGACACAAGAGCAAGATCCCCAGCCCAGCTTGCCGCAGTTAAGCTGATCTCAGAGTCCTGGCTGTCCAGCCCTGGCATCCCTGAAATAGGGGGTCTGGCGGGCGGCTGGAGAGAGCGGGATCCAGGGGAGAGGCTCCCTGTCAGGGTTACAGGGCCAGCGGCACCTCTCTGGGCTCTCTGGCTTCACTCCATCAGGTCTCAGGCCTCCTGCCTTCCCCTCTGAGGGTGGACTCCTAGATCTTCCCACTCTTAAACCAGGCTCTGGGCATCAGCTCCTACAGGATTTGGCACCCGCAGTTCTTCCCTTCAGAGTCTGTGGCCAGAGTCTGCACTGACCCAAAGCCAGCGTCTGAACCCAACGCGTTATTTGGTTAACCCTAGCAATGCTGCAGAGCATGAGACAAAAGGTCTGCAGGCCTGTCTATCTATCTTCCCTGGCAGTCGGTCCTTAGCCTGGCCTAGCCGGCTAAGTCTACATGCTCCCCTACCTGGGCTGGAGCTGCTGCCCAAAACCCCTTTGGGGAGCCCAGCTGGGTGCTGGAGATAGAACTTCCCAGCATGTGGCTTTTGCGTTGTCCCTCGAGTGTGGGGAGCTGTGTGGCTCTCTACAGCCACTGTGCCATTTTCGTCCTACTCGCGGTCAGCCTCTTCTTGAATTCTCCCCCCTTTCCTACAGCAATCGGAGCCGAGAGTTTTCATGACAGGCAGCTCAAGATCCCCCACAGCCGCCTCTGAGAACGCCCTGAAGATCTCGGCCCCTGAGGCACGAATCCAGACTGACCCACGAGCCTGCAACCACCACGACAGGCCACAGGAGAGAGGCAACCTCAGAGGGACCGCAGCCAATGCCAGCAACTTACCATCAGCTTCCCACTTTCCTTCTCTCCGAGGCCAGCTGCCCCCCTTTGGGCCCCCAGCTCCTTCAGGCTGACGCTGTGGCGGTCAAAGGGGGGTGGGAGGAAACAGCCCGCTCACAGCAATGCCAGCCTGGCCCACCCGTGGGGAGCTGCTCCGAAAAGCTTCCTGTCTGAGTCCGGGCCTATCAGAGTCTCTTGCCCTTGGGCTGTTTTCCTGGGGGAGGCAAGACCAGTCTCCTTGCTCCCTGCCATGGCCACTAGCTCCTGTGACTTTTCGACCTTCCCCACAGCCCGACATGCTCCACTGCCAGGCCCCCCGAGAGCCGTGGTTTCACTCGGGCCTTGTCTACACTCCACTTTACAGGGGTGTGAAGACGCTGGGAGCTGCTCCCCTGGTGGGGGTGGTTTGTTAAAGTACCGCATTGCCAGTGAAGACAGACAGACAGACCCTCTGTCCGTGGGAAATGAGCTTAGAGTTTGCACAGACCCTTGTGCTCAACTGGGAGGGGTGAAGAGAAGAATCCGGCAGCTACTCCAAAGAGCACGGGCCTGCGAATTCCTCTCCCAGGCTCCTGCTGCCAAGACAAGGCTAGAGCTGCCCTCCTGGCTGCGCGCGGTTACCTGGCTGCTTGCTTTGCTCCCTCTTCCTAGGTGTCACAGGGTCCGTGCCCCCTATGGTCTCTCTGGTCTCAAAAAAGGCCTCCACACAGTCTTAGTGCTGCCCCACATAGCCTTTATTTACAAAGGTGTCCTTGGGAAACAATCTGTGCACCCCACAACAGTGGCCCCACAGTTCTGGGCTGTTAGCCCCTAAGGTGCCTGTCTCACAGCCTGGAGAGAGCATCTCAGCCTTCCTCTCCCTGCCTAGGCCCTTCTCCCCTCTGCTGACCGTGAGTCAGCGTTTTTATCCTGCCTCCTGATCCCAGCTGCGGCCCTTTAACCCAGCCGAGCTCCCTGCAGTCACCCTCGCTAGGGCTTTTAACTCGGCATTCTTGTGGCTAGGGCCAGCCCCTGCCCTGGAGCCTCCTGCCTGCAAGCAGGGTTTACCGTGCACAGGCAGGGCACTCTAGAGGTTTTTACCCCTGCCTTGCCACACTAGGTATTAATGGAGACGAGACCAGACCTACCAGCTGGGTAGGGACAATTGCAGGGCTGGTGCATGGGGCACCGTGGGAGGGTTGGGGCAGTTGGGGGGCTGGTGCATGGGGCACTGTGTGGGGGTTGGGGCAGATGAGCTGGCTGGTGTATAGGACGCTGTGTGGGGGTCGGGGCAGTTGGTCTGGCTGATATATGGGGCACCGCATGGAGATTGGTGCAGTTCGGGGGCCAGTGTATGGGGCACTGTGGGGATGGTGGGGGTGAGCTTATTCAATAACCCTGCTGGATCCTTTGCATTGCTCTGCAGTTGGTGTTAAAATCCACTGAGGGGAGGGACTCGAGGCTGGATGCTGCAGCTCAGGAAACAAATGTCCCGTCCGTGCCCCTGCCTGACCCTGACACACAAAGGGGCAGGGAGGCCTCCTGCCCAGGGCTCACCCCACGTGCAGCTCAGCAGCGGACCAGCAAACCCCCCTTGCTGCTGGGTTTGGTTTATTTAGTTATGTGCCCAGCCATACGCGGCGGGGCGGGGAGAGACACAGAACATAGGGCCAACTCTCCCCTTCTCCCACGTGTGAGGCCATTCACGCCTATGCACAGGGAGTGTGAAACATAACCAGATTTCACCTACTCTTTATACAGTCAGTGAGGATACAAGGTGCCGGGCAGTGGGAGCCAGTCCCCAAAGAGCTGACAGGCTGGAGGCCTGGTGGGTGCAGTGCAGCATAAACAATCCCTGATTAGCTCTGACTGCCAGGCAACGACTCAGACCTCTTTCCAGGTGTGCCTTGAATAAACACAGTGCTGTGCCTGGCTCTCTCCTTCCAGGTCAGCTCTCAAGGAACTGGTACCAGCTCCGATGCTCTGGGCAGACCTGTTCTCCTGGGCTCTTCTAACGCACGTCAGCAGCATGTGCAAACACAGTGGAGCAGCGGTGTTCTTTGTGTGTTGCGGGGGTAGAACCGGGCCTGCAGAACATTTATTCTGCAAGGAAGAAGGAACCCAGCTTGACTCTCAGGTCCCAGACAGTGCAAAGCTGGCTGGTACATTTAGACGCAAATTACTGAAAGTCAGTAACCATGGAAGTAATACTGCCATCGTTACAGGGTCACTCTTACGATGTTGTTTACCCTAGGGTAATTTTAAAACCCATTCTGTGTCCGAAAGCCGAGCTTGGCAGGTCGACAGCCCCAATGAGCAGTGACTGCCCTGCAGATTATGACTGAAATACCTGTGTCTAGGAAGAACATTGGGAGCTCTAAGTTTATGGCATGGCGGGGTGGAGGGATTTGTGCTGCGGGGCAGTGCTTTGGACCTTCTCCAGACTGTGATCCCATGTTACAATACAAGGGAGTTTGGGGACCCTCCTCCCATCCAGCCATAATGAAAGGGAGGGAGGATCCTGATCCTTCCTGGAGGTCTCAGGCCCCTGCTTGGGAACTGTCTAGGCTACATTTCTATAGAGTCCTTAGGGTCTGGAGGCCTGTGACCATAAAGATCCTGCCAAGTGCAGCCTAGAGTGTCTCCTCAGCTCTCCAAATGAGGAGACTTGTGCTGTTGGTCTGTGCGAAGGAAAATGCAGCTAAAAGTGTGAATCTCCCCTACGCGGGCAGAGTGTCCCCAGAGACAGGAATGTCTATTGCCCCTCCCAGACCAGCCTCGGTCCACGGAAACCCTTCCCCTTGCTTGGAAAAGCTGCCCTAGTCCCAGTGGAGAGGTTCCTTAGGTTCCGGTACTTTACCACACTGAGGTATCCAGTTCCCACTCACTCATTCCAGTCTAAACTGTTCTCAAAAGTATCACATACAATGTTAATGCTGAATCTGTCTTGATTAACCCGCAACTTGGAGTAGACACAGGATCCCCCATTGCCAACAGCATGAGAAACGGCAGACCCCGTGTAACCACTGGTGAGTTGTTAACAGGGCTCTTTCTGTGCCTGTCCAGAGAGGCGAGTGGAGGTAACACAGCTCTGTCTAGGGAGTTAGCAGCTTGTGCTTTTAGCTGTGCTGGCTCCCGGTTCGACCCATGGTGTGTTGGCCAAGATGGCAGCTGTCACACGAGCAAGACAGCAGCAATTCCAATGTACCTTAAACAATAGTGTATATAACGCACTGTACTAGGTCAAGCTGACTGCAAAACATTTTACAAAGGAAGTATCACCACCCCCATTTTACAGATGGGGAAAGTGAAGCACGGGGCAGTATTTTGCCCAAAGTCACCAGGAGGTCCAGGCTAGCTCTCCTGCCTGCCGAAGTAGTGCCATATCCAGTGGGTTACCTTGCCTGCCTTGTGGGAGCCCAGATCTCTGGGCTCTGTTGATAATAAGTATGTTCATAAGATGGATACCTCAGATAATAGGACGAGTCTCTTCTTTTCATTTGGAATTTGGTAAATAATTTTCTTAATTAATGCTCATACAAGCTATTGCATCCTTTGTAACGTACATATTGTTTAACTGTCCCATAAAACGTTAACCGGACTTCATAACTGTTCTTTCTGTGTCTATCTAGATTTGCTTTAGGAAAAATTAAATAGCAATCGAATTGAGGAATAAAGAACACGCAGAGATGGCTTCTATTACTGCCCCTTCTAATATCCTCACTTCTCTGAAATGAGCAATTTAAGAGTAGGTGCGAAACTGGTCACATGTGCCAGTGTAATACTGTTGGGAGTCACCAGACGGTGCCATCTCTGATAGTCTTGGTTATTTATAGGAGTTAAAACTTACAGTAATGCTGATCTGTCAGTGCTAACACAGTGCTTTGGAGAAGCATGGCAAACCACCCGCAAAGTCTGTTTTGTCTTCAACTGTCTCTCTAACTAAAATCATTCTTAAGTAGAAAGCTGCTGCAAAACCAGTACACACTGCCAGAACATCACAGAATCAGAGAATCTCAGGGTTGGAAGGGACCTCAGGAGGGATCTAGTCCAACCCCCTGCTCAAAGCAGGACCAATCCCCAACTAAATCAAACAGTTTGGTTTGGATCTCTGTTTTCATGCTCCCTCATACTAACAATGAGAATTCACTGAAAAGTGAACTCTTGAGATACAAGAGTTCCACCCTTCAGCAGCCACCCACAGTCCTCAACATACCTCCAATGGGTATCGGGGTGGAGGGGGGCATGACTTTACCTCATGCTGTGGCTCTGTGCCTGTATCCTTGCCCCATACCTCCTTAGGGTAGCAGCAGGTTGCGGAGTTAAGATGAACTGGGCCCTTTATACCTCGGGCAAGCTATTGTTTCAGGCTGTCAGCAGACTCAGGCAGGTATCAGTTACACTCAGTGTAGGTTTTGCTTTGTATCCATGAGGAGGATTAGAAATATAAAGCTAGATTCCGATCTTGTTGTGTGACTCTAGGCACTAGAGTCGTAGGCATGGGCTAATAGCGTCTACACTTTAATCAAATCCTGCTACCACCTATCACCCTGAGAGCACAAGACCCAAGAGTGAAACTCCTGCACTGGGGCGAATGGGCACTTTCCATTACAAGAACATCTTTAAATAGGGATGAAAGGGGGCCAAAAGTACAACTGGGTTCAAAAGAGAACTTGGTAAGTTCACAGAAGACAGGTCCATTAGTGACTATTAGCCAAGATGGTCCAGGACTCAACCCCATGCTCTGGCAACCCTAAGCCCCTGCCTGCCAGAAGCTGGGAGGATGAGACAGAGGTGGGTCTCTTCAGCTTCCCTGTTCTGTGCACTCCTCCTGAATCTGGTACCACCCTCTGCCAGCCACAGGATCCTGGCCTAGGTGGACCCATTGTGGCGCTTCATATCTACACTTGGGCTTCTGCTGGAACAATCCCCCTTCCCCCAAGTCACTGTGGTCCTGCCCTGCAGCGCCTGGCGCAATGGGGCCGGATCTCACTCGGGGTCCTCTAATGCAGATAGCAAAGAGCCGTGCGCTGGATCGCCCCTGCACTCTAGGGCTACACTGGCAAGGTTCGTACAGCGCCGAGCGCGGGCGGGTCCCGGCCCCGGTCCTTGCAAGCAGAGAACCGCTACCCCCGCTGGCAAGCCCGGCGGCGCGGCGGGGGGAGTTCGCGGTCGCTTGCGCGGGTCTCGCCGGGTTTGCAGCGACCGCCCCCAGCGCCGCTCGGCCCCCGGCTCCGCGGCCCGGCCACGCGCATTCCTGGCAGGCAGCGCCCCGGGCCGGCCCGGGCCGCCGGGTCCCACCCACCCCTGGCGCGGCTCGGCGCGGCGCGCAATTGGCCAGATGTGAGCGGAGGGGAGCTGCCGGGCGGCCGATCCGCAGCCAGTGTCGGGGCGCGCCGGGCCGGGCCGGGCCGGACGGGAGGCAGCAGCGGCAGGTCAGGAGGGTTTTCTGGGCGGCGCGGGGAGCCGGGGCTCGGGGGCCGCTGGCGGGGAGCGGGCAGGCGGCGAGCCCCGCGCCGAGCCCGGCCCCGTCTGCACAGGTGCAGCGCGGGGCCGGGGCCCCGCCGGTGCCTGACTTCGGGGAAAGGTCCCGAGGCTGCAGCCGCGGGGCTCCGCTCCCCTCCCGGCCGGCCCCTCGCAGAACCGCGGGCGGGGGCCCCACGCGGGTCCGGGCCGGACGCGTGGCCGGGCCCCAGAGGGCCGGGAGCCTGGCCCCTGGGCTCGGCGCTCAGACTCAGGCGCCCCCGCTCGGAGCCGCCCTGGCTGGCTCGCTTGGCAGCCGCGAAGGGAGCTTGCCCGGGTGCCCTGTGCCGTGGCCGGGGCTTGCTCCGTCCCCAAACCCCAGCCCGTGAGAGGACCCCGGGGCTGGAGGTTCCTGCTCAGGGCGCGGGAACAATGTGCAGAGGGGGAGGGGAGAGTCATTGCCCCAAACCCTCCCCCACTATGGGACGGGACCAGGGGACCCCGCACCCCTAGTTCCCCACAGAGCAGTCAGTGCTGCCTATGGGGCCTCCCACCCCGGCCCTGGCTGTGTGGAGTGGGGCAGAGATGAGATCTGTCTCGCACCCAGTTCGTGGGGTAGCCCCTTTGTGTCCATGAGGCCTTCACACCCCAGCGATGGGCGCTTTCGAAATGCAGCGAGGTGGGCAGACAGGTTCTGTCCAGGTTTCACGGGCCTGCATAGGCGCCGACTCTGGGAGTACTCCGGGGCTGCTCGGCTGTTTTGTGGCAGCAGGCGCTGGGATGGAGAGGGGAGGAGTGGGAATGCAGTGTGCTCCAGGGAGAGACGGGGCCAGGATGGGGATTTGGGGAAGGAGGCCGAAAGGGGCAGATTTGGGGCAGGGACTTTGGGGAAGGGGTTGGAATAGGGGCGGGGCAAGGGTGTGGTCAGGGTAGGGCTGAAGGCGAGCACCCACAGGTGCCGGGAAAAGTTGGGGCCTATCTCCAGATTGGCCACTCCCTACGTGAAGTACGGGTGTCAAACACCTCTCTGGCACCAAATCTCTCTATGGTTCATATAGAAATGCCCTCCCTGCCCTGGGCCAGGGCTCTGCTAGACGCCTATCGGACTCTTGCCAGAAGGACCCTGTCTGCTGGAGCTCACTATGAGGTTTGGCAGCTCTGAGTGGTTTGCAGAGAAAGTGATCCAGTGGCTGCAAGTTGAAGCTAGACAGACTCAAACTGGGAATCAGCTACATTTTTAATGGGGAGAGTAATTAACCCCTGGAACAATTTACCAGCGGTGTGGTGGATTCTCCATCAGTGACTGTGTTTAAATCAAGATGGGCCGTTATCTGGAAAGCTCGGTATAGTCATTATCTGGGGGAAGTTCTGTGGCCTGCAGTATACACGCAGCCAGGGTAGATGATCACCGTGGTCTCCTCAGGGCTTAGGATCTATGAATCTAGAAGTGTGGGAATTTGGCAAGGAGTGGCTTGATCCCCAGCTCCCTGTAACTGCCTAGGTTCCTGCAGCTACAATCGGAACCTCCTGCTGCTCTGTCTTTTCTTGTCTGTCTGATGCAAATGATACCAGGGAAATGGATGATTTGCAAAGGCTGGTGGTTTTGTGTCCACTGCTATTAAGCAGCAATAAAAGGAACAAAGTGGAAAGACGGTGAGGGTAAGAATCGGTTCCTCTCCGGTTTCCTGGAAGACCATTTAAAAAGACTACAAGGACCCGGCCCTAGTGTAAGGGAATGTGCGGTGGCAATGCCGCCCCGGGAAGGGGAGATCTTTCCATAATGAACCCGCGTGCCAGGCTTGTTAGGTTGGACTTGTGGGGCTGTAGCCTCTGCTGGTGTAACGCACTGTTGCTCTATTGAGGCTAAGGGAGCGATGCTGATTGACACCGTGTTTAAGGAAACGTATGTGGATTCCAAGAGGCAGAGGAATGGAACAGGCCAGACCCGCTTTGGGAGTGAACCCCTTTAGCTCCCCCAGGGTGTCCCCACACATTGCTCTGCTTTTCTGTGTTGATTTTATCCCGTAAAGAGGTGAGAGTCATTATGGGCTTAATGGCCCAGCTGTTGTGGTTGAGCCTGAATTCTGCAAGGCGGACCGTCCTCCATTTCTCCCACACGCTCCAGTCCTGGTGATTACATCATCCTGCCGGGTGGGTCGTGGCGGGCCTCTGTGTCCTCCTGAACCACCTCGGATGAGCTTTCTGGGATAATTGCTCTCCCTGGAGATATGCCAGCTGGCCGACACCTGCCATGGACGGCATTATTAGTCAGAACGCACGCAGCACGGGAGCAGTGCAAGGCGGCATGCATCCGTACGATGGAGAAGATGCCATACACAAGGCCACAGATATTTCCGTGGTGGGGCCATGTGAGTGACTGCACAGTTCATTGGGCTAATGAGGAGACAGGTGGGGAGGGTGCACAAGAGAGCAAAGGAAAGGTTCTCTTACAACGGCAGGAGAGGTTAGCTAAGGTTCTCCCCGCGGCTTTGGAAATGTGCACAGTACTACGAGCAGAGAACAAGGGCTTTTATTGTTGCCTGCAGCAGGTTTATTGCTGAAACACAAACATGCCATCTCAGACTGTGAAACAGCCGTTAATTTGCCCCGCCCTTTCATAAGACTCCTAGGCCAAGCACAGTATCAATTCATAACCCTTGGGCCTGATTCTGAACCCCTTGCCTCCATTTGACACAGGTTGGACTTCACTGTTCTCAATGGGGCTACTCCCAATTCTCCCCAGGGGCCGGGAGTTCTGACTCCAGCCTGGTCGTATGAAGTATCGTTTAGCAGCAGGGCCCTGGTTACAGGGTCCAGCAATGCCATTCAGGGCTGCTGGAAATGCGTGGATATGGGGTTCACTGGCACACGCTTTCTAGTGTCTGATGGAAACCTGCTTGCTGGAAGCTGAGGTCTAGGAGCCTGTTTGAACTTGCAGGGTTGTTCCTGGTGGTAGAGTTAAATAATGCGGGTGTTAAACACAGTTGTAAAGTCTGATGAACATTCATCCCCAAGGGAAAGAAAAAGGAAAATGAAACCGTAGCCGGCAGTTTAGAGTTTATACTGTGTATACAGGTGTATAGACACTACATGTGCCTGGAGACACAAACATGCATGAATGTCAGCCCAGCAAGGGATGCAAACGTACCTGCATGTGTTCAAAGGAAGTGTGTGCACATGGAAACGTATGTGTGAACGCATGTTGCAATAACTGCAAGCACCCCTTTAGATGCGTGCCCTGAGGTGTTCTCTGATTAATACAAATGCACATACACGTGCCCACACATATACAAACGTGCGGATTTGCACAGATTGTGTGTGCACATTCTGACTCGTGCAATGTAAATCATGAGTCATCCTGGCTGAAAGTGTCTTTACTCTTTGTAAAATGTAACCGTTTTACCCACGGACACCTTACCTGGATCACCGGCTGCAAGCCTGTTCATTTGTCTCCCGTCGGTGGGAGACAGTCAATGTGCTTTTGCTGCTGGATTGATCCAGGTTCAAGCCGTTGTCCCTTTCGTTATATGTAGATTCCAGGAACTGACAGGAACCTGCAGAGAGGGGGATGGATGGCTGTCCCATGTTACTGGAGCATGTGCATACATCAACTAAATAACTAGAAAGGTAGGACCAGATCCAAGCTGGTGTAAATCAGCATGCCGCTTACACCAGCTGAAGATCTGGACCAGGGGTCGCAAGCTCAGGGTGATCCACGGCCCCTTTGCAGCAATGCCTGTTTTGTACTGGTGTAGACAGGCCCACAGTCCTGCAGAAGGAAGAGGATTACACTGGGATGATAACTCCGTCAATCATCACTCCACCCTGGAATTAGACGACAGAGGCTATTCAAGCTTGCCTCCTTCCCTCCAGTCCTGACTTCGGTTAGTCAGACCAACCACTCCCCTTCCCGCATGGCTCTGGCTCCTGAATCAACGCTGGAATAGTTGAGAACCTTAACAAAGATGCCTGGGATGTCTATCCCTGGGTTGTCTTGGAGACGCCATGTGGGCACCTCACTCTTACCGTCCTGCTGTGAGTCGGACGAAACAGGGAGCAGTCCCCTGCAGGCGGATCTGTGGGGTGTCAGGGTGGCTCCTGAAGAAGAGGTGAGAAGTCATATACATGGAGAAGACCACGTGTGGAACCAGCCCCTAAGATGGAACAAGAAACTACTGACGAGTGAGCCTGTAACTTCAGCACCAGGTCCCATGATGCAGCAGCTAACAAGGCAATTGCTCAGGGAGGCATTGATCTGGGCATGACTGAAGGACCTCTCTGCTGCATACCTGGCATGAGGGGCAGAATGGTACTGCCCAGCACAGTGACTGCTCTCCAGCGGAGTACAATGAATTCTATGATGAGGGACATGAAACGTTTCTGGATGACATCGTGAGCCTCCAGGTCTGTGGAGTTCACTTTTAAGCCCCCAACTAATTGCAGTCATAAATGACCTTTGCACGCTTGGACCCAGTGTTTCCAAGAGTGGCCGCTGCTTTGGGGAGCCTGACCATGGAACTGTGCAGATACGGGCCAGAGAGCTTCTGGAGAGCGATTTGATGCGCAGGGCACACTGTAAGAAGTCCCGCGGGATGCATGTTTGCAGCCAATGGAAGGGGAGGTTGATGGCAGGAGAACACTAGGGTGAAAACGATCGTCTTGGTGGAGGAGATGGTATCCTGGGAGCATCAGAAGGACCATTCGTCTCCAGAGATTCGCAGAGGATAGTACAGGGCTGGCTACTTTGATTGCAAGCCTCCAGTATCGGAGAGGCCATGAGACGAATCTTAGACAGCGAGCGCCAGGCAGGGCAGGACCACCCCCAGCTCTCCTGGACGGCAGCCAGCGTTACATCTCTTCTGAAAAGCAGGCCCGAGCGAGCTAGGCAGCCAGCCCATCTACGCTGCTCCAAGCGTCTCCTGATGTTCTCGCCTGGCTGGGGCCTGGCACTCCCAGCCTTGCTTTGGCAGCTCTCGGGGAGGATTTCTGCCCGCTCCCTGGAGAGGAAGCAGCCTGCTTGCTCAGTGGTTTCCCTTTAACTCTGGAACAGCCTCAGCACTGGGTCTTCAGAGCTTATCTCCATGGCTCAGCTCAAGGGGAAATGTGCTCTGCAAAGATAAATCAGCCGGGGGCTGCTCTGGGCACTGTCCCCCTCACACTCTTGATGACCTCAGTGATTTGGCAGAGAGCGAAGATCAGCTAGAGCCACCTTTTCACTCACTTATCCCGCTGGAAATCACCTAGAGAAGCAGTGTTCCCGGGTTCCCAGGAGCAGACATCAGACCGACCTCTTTGGAAAGTGGCTTAAAGCCCCACAGCCCCCCATCCCCATCTGACAACCCACTCCAGACTCCCCCCAAAAACACACGGAGCCCAGCCAGCTCCCTGCAGACTGGAAAGCCAGAATTCAAAGTTCAGTTTCCATCTCTCACCATGTGCTGAAACAGGAGAGCACCTCCGCTTTCCCCACCTGCCGCTTCATCCCACAAACAGAGCCCTGGGCCTGGCTCCTGTCCCGTTTGAGTGGCCCAGCCTTGGACCAAAGATGCCCGTTGATCCTGTTGAGCAGGACTTAGTGCTGCTCCCGGGACCGGGAGTAGGACACTGAGCTGGTGCCTTCACCTTTCCATCCCACTCACCAGCCCCAGCCCAGCTTTATCTCACCTGGTCCTGGGTCAAGCAGGTACCTACAGGTCTCGGCATCCCCCTTGCCCAGCCCTGTGCTAAGCTGGGATCTACAGCCCCCATCCTACTGGACATTCTGGACGAGGTCTGTGCTGTCCCCCTGCCATGGCAGCCTCTTCCTGGTGGGCCCATCTGCTCGGAGCCTTCCTGCCATTTAAAGATTCTCCCACTGAGCCTTGGGATGGCAGGTGATGGAGACTTGGCTCTGTGTGCATGTGTGTTTTTGTGTGTGTGTGTATTTGCTTGACCTTTGCTGGGCTTGGACATACACTAGTGATTTTCACCTCCCACTGGGTGAGCTTACCAGGAGGATCTATACGGGCTCTAACGCTGCTCTCAGCTGGTGTCTCCTGTCTGTGTGTGTTTAGTGCCCAGTGAGATCTAGGTGCCAGTGGAGATTGTCCCGTGGCTCCCGTGATGGAGAGCAGAAAACCCGGCGTTCTCCTCCCTCGGCTGTCTGGCTCTGCTTAGCTTGCAGCCTTGGGGTGTGCATGCTTGCACCAGCCACGGTGATTCTGTCTGACTTGCTGAAGGAGGGAGAGGGATGCTTGGAAACCTAGAGTGAGAAATGCTGGACGCCCACCAGCAGGCAGGAGGAGGAGGAGGGGAGGCTGAAAGAGGAGGCAAAAAGGCACCAGCAGCCAGCCAAGGGCACGGTCACTATTGTGTTATTTATCTGCACTATGCCAGAGTCTCGCGGTTCCAGGTGAACACAAGGGCCTAGTTGTGCTAAGCTCTGTGTACACGGGGAGAGAAAGCACCTGCTCCGGCGTGTTTCCAGTCCAACTAGAGCCTACCTAGCTGAGTCGAATGGAACCAGTCTCAGGACAGCTGATCCCAAATGTTCAAGAACCAGGAGTCAGGCCCTCCAATGAGAGATTGGCTTTGACATCATGAAATTTTTAAAGATTGTTTTTCTTTTCAGCTTTCTGAGCTTTCAGGTTCAGGGTCACGTGCCCAGCTTTTCTCCACAGACAGGAGGGCTAGAAATGTTTTTCATAAAGATAAGCTGAGATTTGCCTGTATTCACCTGGCTCCAGGAGCTGGAGCTTTCCCCCAGTATCACGGCACTCCGTGATGTGGTAGGGGCCAATATCCCAGGGCCTTGGCCCACCGCTGACAACAGTAAATCTTCTGAGTCGGGGATTTGAACAGAGGCTCCGAGAACAGCTTCCTTCAGCCTGGCGTCTACCTGATCTTAGTCAAAATGGGACAATGGGTGGCTTTGTGCAGCCAAGCTTTGGACCTGGCAAGGAACCAATACAAACCAGCGGGGCAGGAGGCAGGCAGGGTGTCAGCTCACAGGGCCTACGAAGGTTCCCTGCTTAGGGCTTCGTTCTGTTCCAGGAGTTAAGGCTTTTACTGCCATCCCCTGGATGAGACCAGTACATCTCATCACACGTTATGAGTAATGGCCAGTCTTCTCCTTGCAACCCCCACTTGGGAGCCAGCCCCATCTTGAATAGTGATCTAGCCGCATTTCAGGGCGGGCTCGGTGCTTCATGCAGGGTAACAGGGGATCGGGTGATGTTCTAAGTGCTTTGGGACCCTTGAGGGTGAGGCTGTGGGACCGGACGAGGTGGATGCTGTGGGAGCTGGAGGGGAGAAGGTGTCGTTGGGGTCAGCGCTGTGCGAATGGCCGTGGGTTCTGCTTGTCCTCGCGGGTCTGCAACAAAAGCCGCTCGCTGCCCTGTCACTTCACACAAAGGCTCTCGCCTCCTGGGACTCCCTCGTGCTCTTCTCCTGGGACGCTCCCCTGCTTCCCGCTCCAAAGGGCTGCGCCTGGGCAAAGGGCCCGCGAGGTGTCCTAGAGCAGGGGAGGGCAAACTGTTTGGCCTGAGGGCCCCTCAGGTTTCCAAAATTGTGTGGAGGGGCATTTAGGGGAGGCTGTGCCTCCCCAAACAGCCTGGCGTGGCCCGGTCCCCGCCCCCTATCCAACCCCCCCCCCCCGCGGCTCTGGGGGGGGGCGCGGCCGGGGGGGGGCGCCTGGCCCATCCAACAACCCCCACCCCGTTCCCTGATGGCCCCCCAGGACCCCTGCCACATCCACCCCTTCCTGTCCCCTGACCGCCCCCAGAACCCTCTGACTGCCCCCTGCTGCCCCATCCAACCCCTCCTCCTTCCTGACTGCCCCCCTGGGACCCCTGCTGCCCCATCCAACTCCTCCCTCCTTCCTGATTCCCCCCACCGGGACCCCTGTCCCCATTTAACCCCCCTGTTCCCTGCCCTCTGACCACCCCCACCCCTATCCATACCCCAACCCCCCCCACCACCACAAACTCCCCTGTCCAACCCTCCCCCAGGCCCTGCTCCCTGCCCCGCTCCCTGCCCCATTACTGTGCTGCCTGGAGCACCAGGACAGGCCACGGCTCTGCAACAGCCCCACTGCCCAGAGCACTGAGCTGTGGGGGAGGGGCTGGGGGCTGGCCTCCTGGGCCAGGAGGGTCCCGTGGGCCGGATGTGGCCCATGGGCCGTAGTTTGCCCACCTCTGTCCTGAAGCAAGGCTCCACATTTATTTCTGTCCCTTGGGCAAGGGCTGCTCCCCCGTCCCCCCAGCTGGCCACAGCTGCAGCCCTGCGATGCTGGAGCGGAGAGTTCTCTGTTCCTGCCGCAGCTGCAGAAGGTCCCTGCGGGGCTGTATCAATCCAGAGGGGGTGCCAGAGAAAAGGGGGAGCCTGCTGCGTAACTTAAGTGCAGCGAGCTGCAAAGGATTTGAGACCTCGCTTGTGGCCATTAAAATCCAGCAAGGACGACAGAGACCCAGGGCCTGGTCTGTCCACAGCGCTTTGGGCCAGTGTCACTCCACCGACTTGGAATCGGGCCCCGGAGCCCCCAGATTCCTCCACACACCTGCTGCTCCCCCGGCGAGAAAAGCGGAGCCTGCAGCCGGGCTCCGTTCCACTTGCACATTCCACAGCCCTGGCCGTTTCCTGCCATTGTGCGTGGTGTGGGAATGTGATTCACGGTGGAAGCGGTTATGGGAGCTGGGCTGCGTTGGATTCTCCGCTGCCTGGCCCGGGAGGCTTTGCGCCGTTGCTGACCCTGTTTTCTGAGCTTTGCACAGATGGCCACAGAGTTTCTTCAATTTTATAGTCTAGCAAATTGGCCGAGGCCACCGGCTCGAGAACAGTCCAGCCCTTCGAACTCGGGGCAGGGGGGAGGGGATGGATTGGAAAACAAGGGAGGTCCAGGAACCGTCCCCACAAAGGCCAGGGAAGGGCAGCACAGCCCCAGAGCTAGTGACTGCTTGGGCAGGCTATGCACCCTGTTTGTTCCCCATCTAAACATCCAAGACGGGGAGAAAGAGCCGAGCAAAGCATGTGCGTGTCGCTGGTGGGGAGCCGGGGGGGGCTCCGTTTCCACCCCTGCATTTAAAAATAACAGCAGGGCTTCCTCTCTGTGGGGTGCGTGGAAAGTGCCAAGAAGGGCTTGGAGATGACTTAACGCCGTTGTGTGAGAAATCCCCGAGCAGCGGGAAACTGAGAACAGACCTGCCCAGCCTTAGCGGTGGCTTCCAGAGGGGAGCCGTGCTGAGAGCTAAGGCCAGGAAATGCGTCCCCCTCCCCACCCCGGGGTGTTTGTCAGATGCAGTGGGGGCGGCGGGATGGTGAGAGGCGCCGGTGAGCTGAGGAGGATACAGCAAGGCCCCTAAGCAGGGTCCCTGCTCCTCTTGCTCCTGCTGAACGGTGAGTGACTGATGTCAGGTGTGTTTGCCAGTGGGAGCGAGGAGTCACTGGGCTGGCACGCGGGAGACATGGGTTCGAATCCTGGGTCTGCCACTGGCCGTGGGCACGGCCCTAGGGCACTCCCTGGCTCTGCTGCCCCTCCGGCCGTGTAAGCCAGACTGTTTGGGGCAGGGAGTGTCTCGTGCAGTGGGGACGGGCTGATGCTGTCATAGAGCTGGATGATCATAAGAGGAGGGAACGGGCTGGGTGTGGAGACCCCTCCTCAGAAAAGGCAGCTGTCCTGGTTCCATTTCCTTGGCCGTGCTGGTTAATGTTTGACTGCGGCAGCTGATGCCACGGGTCTCTGACACATGGGTCACTGTGCTTCCTCTGGGCAGGAATCACTCTTTGCAGACAGGCTTGACTGGAGAGGATGGGGGCTCTGCCCAGGTACCCTGCCCACCTGCTGAAACTGCTGGTGGAGGGGCTGGGATCCCGCCTCAGGGACATCTGGCCCCTTTTGGTTTCAGCTCTGTGCACTCTTACTCTAGATTGCTCCTGAATGTGTCATGCAGTCCAAGAAAGGAGCAAATAAAGACCTTGGTTAACGCTGCTGCACCTATTGCAGATCGCTCCACTGTGCTCCCCATAACTAGGGGGAGGTGGTGCTGTCTAGTGGGTAGAGCACTGGATTGTGACTCCTTAGACCTGAAATTCTGTTTGCAGCTTTGCCACCTGCTAACTTGCGGAATGGGCAAGTAACTCCGCCACTTTGTGCCTTAGTTTCTCCACCTGTTACAAACTGACTTGTTTGTAAATTGCTTTGAGATTCTCTCTTGAAAAGAGCAAGGTTTTATTATTAGAGGCACCCAGCTTCCTAGCACATTAGCAGCCATGAAAACCATTCTCGCTATCTCCATTTTAAATAGATCTAATCAACTGGTGGAAACTCCTAATGCAAACACACTTCAATCAGCTAAACCGGGGGTAGGCACGGGCGCAAGCTGATTTTCAGTGGTACTCACACTGCCTGGGTCCTGGCCCCCAGTCCAGGGGGCTCTGCATTTTAATATAATTTAAATGAAGCTTCTTAAACATTTTTAAAAACCTTATTTACTTTACATACGACAATAGTTTAGTTATAGATTAAAGACTTACAGAAACAGACCTTCTAAAAACGTTAAAATGTATTACTGGTACGCGAAACGTTAAATTAGAGTGAATGAATGAAGACTCAGCACACCACTTCTGAAAGGTCAGTTAAATTGGTTTAGCTTCATTCAATAATTTACCCATGCAAGCCAAAGCAATTTAAGAAAGGGTTAAATCTGTTTATGTGCATCTACTAGAGGAGTTTTCACTGGTTTAACTAGATTAGTTTTAAAAGATATAGTTTAACCATTGCGATTTTTCTACTATAGACAAGCCCTTAGTGACCTAAGCAAGAACAGTAACCAGTGTGAGGTCTAAATGATGTGCTTTAGTTCAGTGGTTTTCAACCTGTGATCCATGGACCTCTGGGGGGCCAGAGATGAAATCTCAGATGTCCAAAGGGGTCGTGCCTCCATCTGAAAATGTGTAGGGGTCCGCAAATAGAAAAGTCTGGAAACCACTGAGCTAGTTCCAAAAGGTATTATCTGGGGCCAGTTCTCTGACCCAGGCTCTACAGGAGGTCATAGAATATCAGGGTTGGAAGGGACCTCAGGAGGTGTCTAATCCAACCCCCTGCTCAAAGCAGGACCAAACCCAACTAAATCATCCCAGGTCAGACCAGATAATCACAATGGTTCCTTCCTGCTTTATCATCTATGAAAATGGCTGAGATGCTGACCTGCTCTTTAAAAACCACGAGAAATATCTTGGCCAGTGAGGTAAGTAATGAAGACCTGGTGAAAAAGAGACAGATGAAGAGGAAGCACAGAACTTAGTCAAATGCGTCTGGATTGTCTGGTCCAGAAGATGCGCCTCCCAGAATAACGAGGGAACGCGCTAGGAAATGTGGTACTGTATCACCGACGACTGAAAAGTCATGAAAAACCACGGAGCGATCAGGAGACTGAAGAAAGCAGATGTGGCTCTCTTTTTTCAAAACCAGATGAGTGATCCTGGTTGTGAGGACATGGGAATTTTCCGTAACATTTTTGTGACTCTGCGTGCCTCAGTTTCCCCTATATTGCTGTAACTGTTACCCAGTGGGCGGGACAGAACTGCTTGTTCTCAGGGCAGGCGAAGAGACATAGGTATGAATGTCGCCCAGCTGTCTGAGCTTGGATGGGTCATTGGAAAAAGACAGCTGAGGCCGAGCCCACATCAGTGGGCTCTGCACTGACCTAGGTTAAGGACTTACTGTGCTGCCTTCCAGTTAAGGAAAAGCCCCACTGTTCTGACAGCGCTGCGGGTGTCAATTCAAACACTGGGTGAGGCGCAGTGACTCACATCTCTGCTGAACAGAGCTCAAGGTGTGACGCAGGAGGGCTGCCGGCCCCCAGGTCCCGTCTAAGCAGGGCTGGCGTGGCCCTCCTGCATCACACCTTGGGGGTCTGCCACACTGAAGGGTTCCAAAGCTGGATCTGTGACACGGGCCATGATCTTCCAGTCGATGTAACTTCTCCCCAGGGTCGAGCGATACGTCACAGTGGGATCAGTTTAAACCAGCTGGAGTAAATACATGAAGGCTGCCCTTGCCACGTCTGTGGCACCTTGAGACTATAGCAATTCTGCCATAGCACCTTGGGACTATAGCAAATCTAGCGCCCGATTTCTGCTAGCAGCTACCTGGGTAGCTAGGAGGGGGGACCAGGAACCCACCTCCCCCTCGCACCTCTGGCCGAATCTCCTTTGGGATTGTCGCCATGCAACGGGGCAGGGAGGGACTGGATCACAGCAGCCGAGTGACGCAGGGGAAGCTAGAGTACCGTGCTCCCCTGGAGCCTAGCTCCATGAAGAACAGACTCTGCTAGGATTCCTCCTGGCGGCGTCATCTGCAGTGCCACCTCTGGCATGCCAGGACTCCTCGTCCATGACTGCAGTGTGCGGAGAGGTGGAGAAACCCACTCTCCGTGGCTGGCCGATGACATGGAGGCTGGTTCTGGCTGGAGGGCAGGAGGAGGACAAGGCAGCCGGGGATATTTTCAAAGGCAGAGCAGCTGAATCCTGCATTGTCTCCCAGACGGTTTGTTTGAAGGCTGAAGCGCCGCAGGAAGTCTGGGATGGAGTGCGGGAGGTGTTTCCTGGCATGCTCCCCACACAGGATAGAGCCAGGTTTCCCGGCGGATGGGAGCTGCTCCTCTGTTTCCCTTTTCTCAGGAAGCAGGGTAATTAATTGTGATGCACGAGATGGCTACAGAGCTGTTGGTCTGTCTCTGTCCCTTTTCCTCCGGCTTGATTTATTTTCTGTGTGCAACCTCCGCCCCCGGAGGGTCCTGTCCTGGAGTCTGCTGGAGGCAGGAGTGTTAAGATCTAGGTATAAGGATGTTAGTGATTTCCCAGCATGCTCTGATGCTTTTAGACTGGGGGAACTTTCAAAAGCACCTAAGGAAATGGTGCTCCTAAATCCCTTTGGCTTTCAGTGGCATTTGTGCTCCTAAATACCTAAGATGCTTTTGAAAATCACTCCAAAGAAGTTTAAAGCAGGTCTTTCTCTAACGGCCCATATATGGCCAGGTTACTAACAGAAGCACTCACTTAGCGTGCTGAGGAGTGCAGTAAAAATGCCTGGAAGACAGACAGACAGACAAGCCCTTTGGAGGGCAGGGAGCATGGGAACACCAGATGAAGATAACCAGTAAAAAAATACAGGATCATGTTGTGCTTGGAGCCTCAGGGGATGTGGAAGCCCTTAAGGAGATGCTTACTGCTGCGTGTTTCTCTGCTTGGCCCTAGCACAAGTTAGAGCAACCTGGGGGCTGCTCTAATGTGTGCTTGCCAGTAGTGGTCCCTGAGGAACCATCCACTGAGCTGTGCACAGCTGGGTTGTGATGTGCTCCAGCCACTCCTGCTCTCCTCGTGGCCCCCAAGATTCCTTCAGCACCACGGGCTGCCAGGAGGGAAGCTTAAGAGCTGGCTCTGTCAGCTCTGTGTCCGCCTGGCCTCTGAGAGTCAAGCTGGGTCCTCCCAGCCTTCATGTCATCACCAGTAACAGAGATTCTGCAGCCAAGCGAGGCCCCTGGTGACACCAGTGCAGTCCCTTCGGTGCAGATGGGTTTGCACAGATCACCTGGTGGGACGTAGCCAACCAGCCCGGCCCTGGCTGATTTGTTATGAGCTTGGATTTGTAAGAAACCCCGAAGCAGGGTGATCACCCCACGCAGGGGCAGAGCCCCGCTCACTCCCCTGGGCTGGCTCGGCAGAGCCAGGAATAAGAAGCAGCGCGTCGGGTTGGTGGATGGGGCCCGGCAGTGCGGGGAGGCAGCCATCTGGGATGATTTTAAGGACTCACTTCAGAGAAGAGCAGCGTTTACGGACGTGTTCGATCACAGGATCTGCTGTGGGAGGCCAGGAGGCGAACAGAGGAGGAAGGAGCTGTCTGCTTCCCTCCCCCCTGAACGTGCGGCCTCGGCCCGGAGCCCGTCACGCTGGAGTCGGTGGAGTTCTCGGCCGTCCTGCGCTGCCCTGCTCTGGCTGCACGTCCCCTCGCTCGGAGCAGTTTCCTCTAAAGGCTGCCGGCTGCCTGAAGATGCTGCTGTCCACAGCTCCCTGGAAGGCCGGGGTTTACTGTGAGGCAAGGGAGGCCGGTCCAGCAGTGTCCGATTCCTCATGGGGCATCCCAGAGCCTGGCGGGGGCTCTGGCACATAACGGCACCAGGCCTTTCTGTCTACATGAGCAGAGGGACTGAGCTAGTCCTGCCTCATGGGAGCGTGTGAGGGGCCAGCGGCCTCCCGCAAGCCGCACGCCCAGCAGCAGGAGCCTTTGTGTGAGGGGCTCTGTCCAGGCAGTTCTCCTGACTTTGGGAGGGTCTCTTGGCTGCCGGAGAATGTCTGTCTCCCTCCCCTCCTTTCCCATGCACACGCTGTGGAAATCCATGAGAGGATTCCCCTGAGAGGAGGGAGGTCCAGAGGCTGGAACGCGACCCTCCGCCACTGGAGAGGGGGTGCGCAAGTTCCTGCTCTGCCACCGACTTCCTGTGTAACCTTGGGCAAGTCACTGGCTCCCTGTCTCTCAGTTCCCATCTGTCCTGCCCTGCCTCATGAGTGGCTGGGAAGGTAAATACAGCACCAGCTGGCCGGTGCTCAGATATTGTGGTGAGAGGGTCAGAGACGTACTTTAGATAGATGGATAAACATCTGACAGATGCGCAGAATGTGGGACATCTGGGCTTCGTTGCATGTCCCACCATAAATGCCACATCACGACCGTTACTCACTGTAGACGCTGTTTTTTCTCACTGTGTCAGTGCAATAATCAATGTTTTCCTGAAAGAGGAAACTGCGAAACTGGACGTTTTGTCTTGTGCAGCTGTAAGCTCTTCCCATATGACCCATCCTTAGTGCTTTGAATACAGGACTTTCAGATCCCCAGACCTCTACCACGTGCGGTGAAGGGGCAACTCAGATTCTTTGTGGACTGGCCACTACAGGGTGTGACAGCCCCCCTGCCAGTGGGTTACACAATTATTTGCCAGACAGCAGTAGAAGGCCGGTGATTGGGAACCTGGGCTTCTCTTCCTGGCTCTGGGAGGGTAGGGTGACTAGTGGCTAGAGACAGGATAGCCACGCACATAGATCCGGTACACTCAGCCTGGAAGGCAGCGTGGCTGAGCGACAGAGCCGTGGGTTCTCTTCTGCACTCTTCCAGAAGTGATCTTGTGTAACCTCTCGTTCAGTGTGTTTATCAAACGCGGGACTGGTACCGCCTAGGACGGGACGTGGGGCGTCACCCGACTGCAAGGCCTGGGACGGGCTAGAGACATTAACAGCAGTCAGTAGCTGGGGTCTCCTTTCTCTTAGCTCAGCGCGTTTTCCCCTTTGCTACAGCACATTTGAACGGTAGGTTGGTCGGTCTGTCCGCTGCAGAACAGGGAACCCGACTGAGCTGCATTGTGGACTGCCCTGCAAAATCTGCGAGGTCTGGCCTTGGTGCAGTTGGACTGTGCTGTCAATGACACTAGTGTAAATCCAAAATGACCCATTTGAACTCTGAGAGCAAAATCTAATGCAGTGTGTTTGGGAGCCTGAGTCTCTGAGGAGGACAAATACCGATGGGCATGGCTGGCTGCGGAAGGCGCTGTGTAATACGGCCTGGCCTGGAGGGCAGGGCTGGCTGAAACGAGGCTGCAGAGCTGTGGTAATGTTATTCTCATGGTCACAGAGTTTCCTTGCAGCAGCTGGGGGAAATCCAGGGTGACTGGCTGCCCGGTCCAGAATCGGCTTATGTACAAAGCTGGCTCTTCTGTGGCCGTTCGGCTTTAACTTGTGAACTCACTGCCTGGCCGTTGGGACGGGGGAAGTGTCAGGCCCAGAGCTCCACGTGGCCTGGTCCGTCTGCACCATCCCACTCCTGACGACAGCTCGGTGACAGCTCAGCTCGGTGTGATTCTGCCCTACTCCCATCAGAGCATCCTGGAGCCTCCCGGAACCGGCAGGGGGGACGCCAAGGAGACAGCAGGCCAGCAGAGGGTCTGAGCGGAGAGACGCGGTGGGATCTGGATCAGCCCCCCGGAGAAGTGGGGAATCGAGTGGCTGTTAACTGCCTGGGACTCAGACTGGGCTAATCGACTGGGGGAGGGGCAGACCCAACCCAGACGCAGCTTCAGGGGGAAGGAGAGGTTCGGGGCTGCCCCACTGCTGTGGCGCCGGGCCGTACTCATCAGAGCTTGGTCTGGCCAAAGTTGTTCCAGCCCTGTCTGACTTCCTGGACACTGATCAGTGTCTGGGCACCAGCCAGGGCAGCGCCATTGCCCAGGGCACTGGTTCAGCTGTACCTGGCTAGCAGGTTGCGAGCTTTCCTCCTGCAGGCACGCCCTGGCCCCCGGAGGCCGGATCCTGCCGTACGCTGTCCGGGGGCTGTATCTGAAGCTAGTGCCAGACGCAGTGGGTGCCTCTCGCGGTGACTCGGGGCTGGTTGCCAAGTGTTGCCAGCTGTAGTTCAGCTGGACAGTGTCCAGCTCCCCTGGCCGAGCACTGGTGATTTTCACCACTGCCATGAGTGTCTGGATGTGGCACGTTGCTCACTGGGAGGGTCAGAGAGGCCCCGGGCAGAGATTTAAGGCCCTTTCATCTGTAAAGCTGGCGATTCTGCCATGTGCCAGACGCACTCGAGGACTTGGGTGGAGTCCAGCAAACAGCAGAGAGCTGTTACTGTATTGTGCTTGCAGGCATGGCTGGAGCACCCACGGAGCTCCCGGAGGACTTTAGGAAAAGCTCCCGGAAGCCGGGAAGGAATATTGGGACAGCTGTAGCAAGCAGGGGCATGGGACTGGCCAATGGAGGCCCATGGGCAGCAGTAAGGTTACAAACCTCCCATCTGGGGCCAGTAGGTATCATTCCTTCTCTAGGCTGATGGGGCCTACACGCAAGGAAACCCGCAAACTCCAAATGCATGTTCTCCGGGAGTGGAAGTGAGTCCTCTAGGAACTGGCAGGCTGCTGCCTAATGTCTGTGATTAGCCGTGTAATTATAGGGCTTAGAGGCCCGGGGCTCTGCTGTCAGAGGGAGCTGGTTTGAAGCTGTGCTGCTGGCAATTCCCAAAGCAGAGGGGACTCTGTGAGCCGGCTGCTGTTCTGGAGAGCAAGCCTCCTCTTCTCTTAGCAGCCCACACGGCAGCTGGGCCACGTCCACCCACTGAGAGCACTGAGCTCCGGGCTCTCGGGCCGCTCCCCGGTGACTAATCCTTCTAGGTGGAGGAGGGATGATATTTCTCACCAGCAGCGAGAGCATCGCGGCCCCGGCCCCTGGGTACAAACACCAACCGCGTGCACCTTGGAGCTGCTCGGGAGCTGGAGATCTGGGCGCCGCGGCGTTCACACACGGCGACGGTTTGTGGCACGAGGAGCCAGGCTATCTGGAGAGCCCCATCGCTTTCATTCCCGGCTTCGTCACTCTAGACGTCAGAGCAGCCTCAGACCAGGCTGAAACTCCATCCCTGCTCCGACGCTCGCAGAAAACGTCCGGGGGTGATTGACGAGGACCCCGGGCTGAGGCTGCTGGTTGAATGGGTCACACAGCTAGTCTGTTTTACCGCCCCCCGTTCTGATTGTCCCCCCACCGAGCCTGCTCTCCTTGGCCTCTCAGCTCTGGTGGCAGCACCAAGCCCAGTGGCTCAGGGATTCCTCTAAGGCACTTCCCTGGCTCCATCACCGCAGGGTCTGAGCCCCGCACGATCTGTCATGTTTTTATCCTGGTAACACCCCTGTGCTGTAGGACAGAGCTCGCAGCCCTGGCATAATCTGGGCAATGGCACCTCTATTTTCCCCGCTTGGGGTCCGGCAAGGGAACCCCCTCTAGGCACCTGACTCCTTAGCTGACCCCTTTCTTGGGTGGAGACCTGCCTGTCTCCTTCCTGACCAAGGGTTTCTCCTGCTGCACAGTTCCCTGCCTCCACTGTGTTATTCCACAGCCCGAAGGACAGCCTGAACAGGTCTTTGCTCACTCTTTGAAGGCTATGATGACCGGCTAATTACCCACGGGCACAAGTTACCTCGCAGCGCTGTCTAAGCACGGACATTTATTCTTCAGGTTGAAGCATTACAGAGAAAGCACCACCCTGAAAACAGTAAGAACCTCCCCCCATGCCAGTAAAGTTCTTCCCAACCCCACCCAGGGAGTTTCCTGTGGTCACAAGTTCAGAACAGCTGCTAGCTCAGAACAAGCCCACCCATGACTCTACAGACGCCCCTTTCTCCAGTGTCGTGTGTGTGGTCTGCAGAGCTTGGGAATAAGTGACCCGCCAGACAGTGGGTTTCTCAGCAAGGCTGGATCTGAGGTGGGAATCTGCATTCCCCATCTCCCAGGTATTTCCTGGGAAACTCACCCAGCCAACACTTCAGTCTTGTCTGGCCCAGTCTTTTAAGACTCCTTTGACGCTCGCAGCACTTCGTAGGGGTTATGTAGCCTCGGCTCCCCCTTAAAGGGGCTACAGACAGTCCCACAATGACACAGCAACAGTTGCACTGTTAATACAATGACCTTGGAAGTCACCGAAACTTACTTCAGGGAGGTTTCTCCAGCAGAGTGTCCCAGTCTCATTTTACAGAGAGGCCAAGGCCCTCAAGGGTATGGAAGGCTCCTAACTCCCATTGGAATCGGCGGCAGTTAGGAGCCAAAAAGCCCCAGCTCTGCAAAAGGTAAAGCAGCTTGCCCAGAGCAGCGAATTGAACCTGGGTCTCCTGGGCCCCAGGCTAGTGCTCTTACCCCCAGGACCAGCCTTCCTCTTCTGGTCAAGTCCCCTACGCGCCATGGCAGCAGAAGTTGCAACGATATAACTTGCTCCGCAGGTTTGCCGCAGTGATAAGAGGCCTGGAGAGTGAGCTATGTTCATCAGGACACTAGAGCCGTGTTCCCCAAACGGGGCGTTGCTGGGCCAGTGTGAAGAAGAGGCTGGAGGCTGAAGAACGTGCTTGCCCTGCACTCCTTCTGCACTGGTGGCTGGGCCCTGCTCTGGTGTTTGGAGTTGCAGCACCACTCGGGTTTGGCTGGCTGCCCCTCCATCATGACCATATATAGCCCAAGAGAAAGTAACTATTCAAAGACATTGAAGGGTCAGCAAATTGATCAAAGGGAATGCTTTCCCCACCCAATAACCAGCGGAACTCACTGCCACAAGATATCACTGTGGCCAAGAGCTTAGAGCAGGAGTCACACCAAGAAGCGACATTTCTATTGCTAATGGGCACATTCATCATCACACTAGGCAGATGGGGCATCAATCTGCCTGCTCCAGGGTATAAGCCAACCACTAAGCGACAGGGAGTAGGAACAAATGTTCCCAATGAGCAGGATCACTAGGGGGTTCTTGCACCTGAAACATCTGAGACTGGTTGCTCCTGGAGACAGGATTCTGGCCTAGCTGGACCCTGCTCTGACCCCGCCTGGGCCATGGCTGCGTGACACACAAGGTCTGGTCTGGCATGTCCTGTTCTCAGGGACAGATGCAGAGTCCGGGCGACAGGCTGATGCGAATCCTGCTCTCAGCATCTTCCCTGGTCTGATTTCCTTCCTTTCTGATCAGGAGCAGAGTGTGGTGCCCCCTGCTGCCAGCCCCAGGTATTTCAGCTCTCAAACAAACCCTGCCCTGCCCATCCCCAACACGGGGTTTTTCTTGTAAGCATGCTGCAGAGTGTTTAAAGAATAAACGAGTCTGATAATGCTGGAGATCTCTCAGCTCACCCATGACCCTGCCAGTCCTCCTTGGAGAGAGATTCCCACCTCCTGCCTTGCGCTGGAGGCTGGCACTGTCTTTCCCTACTAGTCACCCTCATTTTTCCGTTTCTTATTTTCATCCTCTTTTATCTTGGCAGCTGCCAGCCTGCCTTTTGGACCCCGGCATGCCCCATGTCACTGGAGGCCTTGAGCACATCACAATCATTCGTCCTCCCCACACCTGGCCAGGCAGGGACAGATCATTGTTCCCATTTCACAGATGGGGGAGCCGAGGGAGGGACAAAGAGATGAAGTGACTTGCCTGAGGTCGCGCACACCGTCTGTGGCTGAGCTGAGAATTAAACCTGGGGCTTTTGTGTCTCTGCTGTAATCACAGGCTGCTCCTCTGGCATGCCAGAGCCCCGTGATCTCCACAGGAGGCAGGTGCGCCAGAGCCCAGAGATCTCCGATTTCTGTATGCGTCCACCAAGTGAAACCCGGATGTGCGTCAGTGCAAAGATTACCTGTACCCGCCGGGGAAGATAGAGGGAGGGCAGCGGCTTCAGCAGATGTCACTGGGCATGCTCACAAGCAGCAAATCTGGAGGTGCACATGACCCTCTCCTGTCACTGGCATATCTGGCGTGGTTCTGCCGTCCCTGCGGATAGCAGCATATCCCCATGGCCTTGGGGGAGGAAAATTCAGGGGAATCCGCATAGACTCTGAAACCGAGGGCCATGCGGCCGTGTCGCTATGTTACATTTCGTTCCTAGTGCGGGGTTGAAACCAACCCCCAGATCGCAGCCTCCCTGGACTTCGGATTTCACCCCAAATTCTGGAGCCAGCCCCACCGCCCTTTGCGGGAGTCAAAATCCAGAGGCGGAGCCAAGTCTGGTGCCTCCTGCTCATCTCCAGGTGTGGCAGGTAGAGGAGGACCCCAGTGGGAAGCTGGGGTTCTGCTATGTTTGAGATCTTACTGCATTCACTTGGTGTGGGGTTTTGTTTTGCATTTCTGTGCATGGGCTTGTTCCAATCACCGGCCTGTGGGACGCAGTAAATCTCTGCTGGGATTGGCTGAGCGGTTTTCAATGATGTATCACATCTGATAAGCGGGTTGTTTTTGGAGCTGGAGTTGATCCTGAGCTGTTGGGCCTGGAGTGCTGGCTGCTCCGATCTGGCACTGGTTCTGGGAATTACAACCTCCCCTCCCTTGCACTCCCCGAATAGCAGGGCTGTTTGTTCCAGCAATTTCCCACAAAAGCAAACCTCATTGTTCCTGCAGCGCCGGTGCAGTCGGCCAGCGGAGGCAGACAGATGTTCCCGCGGGTCAGCACTGAACAATCGCATGTTCCCTGCTCCCCAGCTGATTAACTCACGCCTTGGAATCCTTTCAAATACAGATTTTTTTCCCCTGTGTTTCATGGAATTCTCTGACTTGCTCCTGGAGCTCTGCTCAGTTTCCCTGCCCAGATCTCTCTCCCTCTCTCTCTCTCTCTCATGCTCTTCCCCTTCCCTCCTCCCTCTGTGTCAAGGCCGTGGCTACAATGTTACTGATCCGCATTTGCTCTCGACTCCAGCCCCTCGTGTGCGTCTGAACGTCGGGTCGGAAAATCTGGCTTTGGGCGATTGTGCAGCCCCAACACTCCTTGCCAAGGGCTGGGGGGTGGGATCCTGCCAGGGCCCGGGAGAGCTCAGTCCCCTGTGACTAGAAATTCCTGTCCCACAGCCTGAAGTGCTTCCAAAGGAGCCATTCCTGCTGCAGTCCCCCTTGGACGCTGCGAGTCTCTGAGAGCTGCTCCTGGAAAGCCATTGAACTGTGGAAAGGCTCCCGCTCAGCGGGGTGTGGTCACCAGGAAATGGGGTGACGGACGGCGTGGGAGTTGGCCGTGCGCCTCTCGCTCCCTTAGCTTTGCTCACCCCAACCAGACCTCACCCGCTGCAACTGCCTGAAGACACACCCAGAGGTTCCTCCTCACTGCCCCGCTCTGGCGCTAGGAGTGGGGCTCTCAACAGGTCTTGATGTGGCCTGTGCAGAGTGCTGGCCCTCTCCACCCAGCCCTGGCAGCCAGGAGCCCCTGGGCTTCCAAAGGTGAAGTGCAGAATGGTCGGACATTGCTCGAGCCACGTTTCTCGGTGCAGGATGTTGGAGCAGGTGGGCTAGGAGCTAGTCAGGTGATCTGGTCACATGGGCACTAGAACACAGGAATCCCAGCTGGGCCAACAGGGACGAGACCAGTGGGACTAGATTCAGAGCCTGCCGAGTCCCTTGGCCGCCGTGATCTCCCCGGGGCAGCAGCCTCCTCATTGGTCGTTTGCATTCTAGCCGCCCTCAGGCTGGGTATAAAACAACGATTCTGGCCCCCAAATCCAGACAATCGTTTCCTTAGCAGCGAGGGCGCAAGTTCCGTAAAGCCCCAGGCTACGCTCTTGGAATCTGCGCCCAGCTCCCCGTTTAGCTTCTCTGGCCTGAAGGAGTTATCCTGGTTGTCCTGTGGCTAGCTGGGGCATCTTGGAGGTGCCTCTGGGGCATCTTCTAATGAGCCTTCCCTGCGAGACCAACATGCCAGTACACGGAGTAAAGGAAACACTAAAATTGTTCAGCTCTGCGCCCCTCCGTGACCCATTTGCTTTTCTCTTCCTCTTCTTCGTCTCTCCTCATCCTCTCCCTCAGTTTCACTATCTGGCCATGCAAAGGGTGAGAAGGATTCCAGGCCCTCCCGTGGGCTAAACGCCTCAGGAATCTGATTTGCTGCTGCTTGCATCCCTGGCTCCTGTCCCTTCCCCCTTCCCGTGCATTCTCCTTGGCAGTGACTGAGATTAGGCCTCATCTCTGGCACCTCGCGTTATCATGAAGCCGGGGCAGCGTTCTCTCTCTCTCTCTGCACCTAGTATGGAATTACTCCATGGACATGGAGCTAATTTTAGCAGGCATGACTCACAAAGCAGTGGCTCCCCCCAGAGCTTGTGAACAGCCCCTTGCAGTAGAGATAACCAGCGCGTGCTGAGTGTGGCGAGACGTGGACAAGGTGAACGGAAAGCCCTCCACGCCAACCTCTGCACGGATACTTGGAGCAGGGCTGTCTGGCTTCTGCTTCGGGCCAAAGCAACTCACTGACCACCCTTCCATTTATGGTTCCTGCTCCAAGCATGTCAGACATCCAGGAAACCTCCATCTCTGGTCGTGGAACCATAGTTAGGCACCAACTATCCTCGTGAAGACCCAACCCACGACTGACGGGAGATGCCTGAGATCCAGCAAACCTTGAGAGCGAAGCGGGGATGCCAACAGGCCGGAAGTGAAATGTGGGAGATCTTGATTTGCCTGGCAGGATTTCTGGACTGACACTAGGACCATTCCTGCAGCAACCAAGCTACATAATAGGAAGCAGGGATGTAAATATTGGTTTTAGAAGTTAACCAGTTAAAGTGTACCATTAAAATGCTATCATTTATCTGGTTAACTGTTAACTGATGTCGCTCCGGCGGCGGGCTGGCGTGGGGAGGCAGGAGCTGGGGTCTCGCTGGCCCAGTGCGACTGAGGCCATTCCAGCTCACCCGGCAGGGCCGGGGCAGTTCCGGGCCACCTGCCACACTCAGGGCTGGTGTCCCACAGACATGGCCAGGGCTGGGGTCCGGCCGGCCAGGCACAGCCAGCCACGGGGGTTAACGGGTAAGGTCCAGTTAATGGGTAAGCCTAATGCTTACCGGTTAACCTGTTCATCTTTGACATCCCTAAGAGGAAGTCTGCTTCATGCTGCACTGGGGGCTCAAAGCAGCCTCAACCCAGCAGGAGACAGCCCAGGATCTGCACCAGCCTCCTCAGTTTGCATTTAGGAGACTTTGCAGCATTACAGTGTGTGGGGGGCTGACGCCTCAAAGGACTGACATCGGGTCCTCCCTAAAGCAGAGAGGATGGAATAGACGCTACCTCTTTCGGTGTCCCTTGGTTTGATCGCAACGATGCCCAGACAATAGCCGGAGTGGTATAAAAAACTATAGCCAATTCTGTAACCAGGAACCCAGCAGCCATCAATCCCCGCTGCTACACAAGGCCTTAAAGCAGGGCAACGTCCCACTGCACAAAGGTTGTGCCTAGGCCAGCCCCGCCCCAATCTCCAAATCACCTTGTCCAAACTGCCCCTCGACGCCAATGAACCCTTGAGCCCCGCTGCCATCCTGGAGAGGACGGGGGAGGGCTGCTGGAGAGGCTTGGGCTGGCAGGAGAGACCTGGGGTCTGAGCAGGCCCTCCCTGAAGTTCTTTCCTAAGCAGCGGGGAGAGGATTGGCCATGGTGTCCTGGGCCTGGGTGTCTCTGTCCGTGTGCTGCCCGGGACGGGCACAGAGTGAAATGCCCGTAAGGCCCCAGCCCCCACTGGGAGTGGGGGTGTCAGCAGTGGAGAGCGAACCTCCCTCTGAGGTGGGGGACAGGCCAAAAAGCCTTTCAAACATTCCCGATACGGCTTAGAAAACATCCCAGAAACGCCCGGACAATGCCAGGCCTCGTAGCCAGTTTGAGTCTAAAACTCTCATTTGGGCCCAGGGAGAACGGGAATGGGGAAGCTGAGAGTGACTCCTCCATAGGAGCTCGTTTCAGTGTGTGCATCACGGCCCACTTCACCGCCCTCTCTCCAGCCAGCCCCTCCACCTCCCTTCTTATCTTAACCTTGGCCACAGGATCTAGAGCCCACGGTCCTGGTCTGGGACTTGGGAGACCTGTGTTTATAAGACCGTCCATACTGGTCCATGTAGCCCAGTTTCCTATCTCTGACGATGGTCAGTGCTAGAACTTTCGTGGGGAGTGCACAGAACAGGGCAACTATGGAGAAATCCACCCTTGTCTTCCCCTCTCAGCTTCTGGCAGTCAGAGGTTTCGGGACACCCAGAGCATGGGGTTGCATCCCTGGCCATCTGGGCTAATAGCCAATGTGGGACTTATCCTCTATGAACTTATCTAGTTCCTTTTTGAACCCAATTATATTTTTGGCCTTCACAACATCCCCTGGCAATGAGTTCCACAGATGAATTGTGCATCATGTGAAAAAGTGTTTCTTCCTGTTGTATTAAACCTGCTGCCTATGACTTTCATTGGGTGACCCTCTTGGTTTTGTATTGTGGGAAATGGTAAATGACTCTGTTCACTTTTTCCGCATCATGATTTTATAGACCGCTATTGTACCCTCCTGTAGTCACCTCTTTTTCTAACCTGAACAGTCTTTTTAGACTCTCCTCATATGGAAGCCATTTCATCCCCTTGATCCTCTTATGTTGCCCTTCTCTGGACCTTCTCCAGTTCCACTCTGTCCTTTTTGGAACAAGGTGCCCAGAACTGGACACAGTATTCAAGGGGTGGGTACACCATAGATCTCTTCCCAGCTTTGTCCCTAGCCACTGTGTGACCTTGGGTAAGTCATTTCCTCTCTCCGTGTCTCAGATTCCCCTACACTCCCACTCTTCAGCAAATAGCCCGGCTCTTGCTTGTCTCCAGGATGGTTTTCTCTACACAGAGATTTTGCATGAGGGATCTTAGGGAAGGTGATCTTCATTGTAAAGCATTTTAATAATCATCCCTACCTCTTATGTGGTGCTTTTCATCAGTCGAGCTCTGAGTGCTTTTACAGAGAAGGTTGGTGTCATTCTCCCTATCTTACAAATAAGGAAACTGAGGCACAGGTGACATGCACCTGAGGTCACCTAACAGCAGAGACAGGACTAGAATCCAGGTCTCCTGATCCTCTATCCAGTGCTCTCTCCAGCAGCCCTTCAAGATTTCCAGCTGACACGGGCTGACTAGACGCTGGGCCCTTTCTCAGATGCAGTTGGTTCCTCTTCAGGCTGGAGAGTCTAGCTGCAATTTGCCCTAATCCTCTTAGCTGTGCTTTGGGGCAGGCTGCCCAGAGTGGGTGGGGGGTGGCTAAAGGCTTCCAGGGCAGGAGCCAACACAAATGGTGCAGAATGGAGTTGAGGAAAGGGAGACGGAGAGGGGGTCCTCATCTAATCTGCGTGGGAAAGGCAGGCTCCCGGCTTCTGCTGCGTCATGGGCCGTCTCTGCAGGCGGAGAATTGCTGAGTCTGTCCAGGCGCAGAGCTCTCGGAGGGAGGCGGGTTTCACCGTGGGGTGGGGTGATGCGGTGAGAAGCTGTTCCCCTTGTGATGTGGGTTTCTTCTTGAGGTTTTGGCGTGTGAAGCGGAGTTGGGGGGTGAAGCCAGAGAGGTAACTGGGGTTGCATAGACGAGCTTCCTTCCAGTCTGTGCAGCCAAGAGTCACAGCCCGTCTCCCGGGGGGAATTCACTCCAGCTCGTCCTGTCTTTGCAGATTCGCAGTCCGCTGGTCTGTGGTTTTGTGATACCCTAGGAGAAGATGGCACAGCCCATTCACCTGAACCAGAATCTCCCAGGTAAAGGCACGGGCAGTTCCTACCTCCAGGATGATGTGTTCTCCCAGTGCTCACCTCTGAATGTAGAGACGGGCACCCCCGGCCCTCCCACGAAGGGAGATGGAAGGGGGTGATCAGCGTCTGGCCCGAATGCAAATGGCTGCAGCCTAATCAGAGCCGTCTGCGCTTCCAGGGCTGCAGCCAGGGAAAATGGCACCCTGGGCAAACTTGTATTTTGGCACCACCCCCATCACTCCTGGCCCTCACTGTCTCCGTGGGGTTTCCCTTCCCCTCCCCACACAGCACCTCTAGGCCCCACTGCCTCCCCCAGTGTTTGATTTGTATTGAAAGAGATGCCAGAGGCTAGACCTCAGCCCTGGCAGGCAGCCTGATACTGGCCGGGCAACGCCACCAGCAGCAGCAGCGCAGACGTCAAGGTGCCCTGGCATATGGTGCATTGCCACCTTTCTGCGCCCCTGCTGTGCCTTGTGGGGCCTGATACTCGGCACGGGGCTCACAGCAGCTTTGTGCTGTCACATGGGGGGTTGGATCTTGCCAGAGCCCCCGGCTCTTCTGGCTCACCCAGGGCACCATTTCAGATTTGAGGGGGAGGAAAATTTCACCATGATTTCAAGGACTGTTTAGGCACCTGAAAGCTCCAGAGGTTTTACAGATAATAACTCAGGAATTCGCTGACAGGAGCCCTGTATCCAACTGTTTATATAAAGAAATAAAAAATATAAAGTTTATATGTAAATTAGGACAATCAGGAGATAATACAGCAGGATATTCATAGAATCATAGAATCTCAGGTTTAGAAAAGATCTCAGGAGGTATCTAGTCCAACCCCCTGCTCAAAGCAGGACCAACCCCAGCTAAATCATCCCAGCCAGGGCTTTGTGAAGCCTGGCCTTAAAAACCTCTAAGGAAGGAGATTCCACCACCTCCCTAGGGAACCCATTCCAGTGCTTCACCAGCCTCCTAGTGAAAAAGTTTTTCCTAATATCCAACCTAAACTTCCCCTACTGCAACTTGAGACCATTACTCCTTGTTCTGTCATCTGCTGTCACTGACAACAGTCTAGATCCATTCCTCTTTGGAACCCCCTTTCAGGTAGCTGAAAGCAGCTATTAAATCTCCCCTCATTCTTCTCTTCCGCAGACTAAACAATCCCAGTTCTCTCAGCCTCTCCTCATAAGTCATGTGCTCCAGCTCACAAATCATTTTTGTTGCCCTCTGCTGGATTCTTTCCAATTTTTCCACATCCTTCTTGTACTGTGGGCCCCAAAACGGGACACAGTACTCCAGATGAGGCCTCACCAATGCCAAATAGAGGGGAACAATCACGTCCCTCGATCTGCTGGCAATGCCCCTACTTATACAACCCAAAATGCCGTTAGCCTTCTTGGCCACAAGGGTACACTGTTGACTCATATCCAGCTTCTCATCCACTGTAACCCCTATCAGAGGCTCTCAAACTTTTGAGAACTGTGACCCATTTTTCCTTCCTTGTTTGCCGTGGCGGACCCTTGTATGTCCGCCAAAAAGCCGCCGAGTGAATTACTTCCACATTCAGCGGCTATTTTCAGCGGACATGCCGAGCGCTCCCGAAATAGCTCGATATGTCCGCCGAAAAGCCACCGAATGCGGAAGTAATTCTTTCAATGGCTTTTAAGCAGCGCCAGGAGCTCACGACCCCCTTGGGAGCGCTCGATGACCCCATGGGGAGTCGCAACCCCCGGTTTGAGAAACCCTGCCCTAGGTCCTTTTCTGCAGAACTGCTGCCTAGCCATTCGGTCCCTAGTCTGTAGCAGTGCATGGGATTCTTCCGTCCTAAGTGCAGGATTCTACACTTGTCCTTCTTAAACCTCATCAGATTTCTTTTGGCCCAATCTTCTAATTTGTCCTGGTCCCTCTGAATCCTGTCCCTACCCTCCAGCATATCTACCACTCCTCCCAGTTTAGTGCCATCTGCAAACTTGCTGAGGGTGCAGTCCACGCCATCCTGCAGATCACTGATGAAGATACTGAATAAAACTGGCCCCAGGACCCACCGTGGGGGCACTCCGCTTGATACTGGCTGCCAACTAGACATGGAGCACTTCCCATCAAGCCCGATGATCCAGCCAGCTTTCTATCCACCTTATAGTTCATTCATCCAGCCTATACTACTTTAACTTAGTGGAATAGCACATCCACTGCTTTCCCTTCATCCACAGAGCCAGTTATCTCGTCATAGAAGGCAATTAGGTTAGTCAGATGTGACTTGCCTTTGGTGAATCCACGCTGACTTCGCTGTGTTGAAATGACTCAAAATGCTTCTTTACAGTCATTTCAACATTAAACTGTGTAGACCTATTGTGGTACATTTCCTCATGGGAGTTCAGGAATCTGATGCTTCCATTCTGCTTATGAATCAGACTCCCTGCCCAGACTACATCTCCCATGATGCACCACACGGCTTGGACTGAATGCACTGTAGATTTCCCTGTGGGAGATGTAGTCCTCCAGGGAGCTTGGCTCATAGGAGAGAACACAGAGTCCTGCACTTAGGAAGGAAGAATTCCTTGCTCTGCTACAGGCTGGGGACTGACTGGCTAAGCAGCAGTTCTGCAGAAAAGGACCTGGGGATTACAGTGGATGAGAAGCTGGATATGAGTCAACAGTGTTCCCTTGTTGCCAAGAAGGCCAAAGGCATATTGAGCTACATTAGAAGGAGCATTGCCAGCAGATCAAGGGAAGTGATTATTCCCCTCTATTCGGCACTAGTGAGGCCACACCTGGAGTATTGTGTCTAGTTTTGGTCCTCCCATGACAGAAAGGATGTTGACAAATTTTGAGAAAGTCTAACAAAGGGCAATGAAAATGATTAGGGGTCTGGGACACATGACTTAAGAGGAGAGGTTGAGGGAACTGGGGTTATTTAGTCTGCAGAAGAGAAGACTGAGGGGGGATTTGATAGCAGCCTTCAGCTACCTGAAGGGGGGTTCCAAAGAGGATGGAGCTAAGACTGTTCTCAGTGGTGGCAGATGACAGAACAAGGAGCAATGGTTTCAAATTGCAGTGAGAGAGGTCTAGGTTGGATATTAGGAAACACGATTTCACTAGGCGAGTGGTGAAGCACTGGAATGGGTTCCCTAGGGAGGTGGTGGAATCTCCATCTTTAGAGGTTTTTAAGGCCTGGCTTGACAAAGCCCTGGCTGGGATGATTTCATTGGGTTTGGTCCTGCTTTGAGCAGGGGGTTGGACTAAATGACCTCCTGAGGTGTCTTCCACTCTTAATATCCTGTGATTCTAATGCAGGGGACGGGGACTGAACTACAATTCCTACAAGGCCCTGTGCTTTAGGGAAATGCAGTTGAATGTTTTATTGAACAGATTTGAAATGATCTGTTTTGGGCCAGTTCAACAAAATAAAATATTCTGATTTGGGTCAGAGAAAATGGAATATTTTATTTTGATTTATCATTGATGGAAAATTGAAAAATGTTGGGTAAAATCAAGATTCTTCCCACTGAAAATGTCAACTTTGTGAAAACTGCATTTTGTGACAGAAAATTCCCAACCAGCTCTAGCAGGATTCTAGTGGGGATTCAGAGCTAATCCAGTGGGAGAGTCACACCCCTGAGTCAAGTGGAGAGGAGGCCCTGGCGGTCAGACACCCTCGCTGTCTGTCCATTTGTGCTAATGACGGAGGGTTTCTCTCAGATGCTCCAGGGCTGGGAATATACCTGAAATTACTGGCAGCTGCACCAGGCAGGGATGAGGAGCAGTGAACCTCTTCGACCCCTGCCGCTTCCCTCTGTTTTAACCCCCGCCTATTTCATGAAGCTCAGACTTCTAACTGCTCTCTGGGCCTGATCCAAAGCCTGTTACCACCACTGCCCGCAATGGGCATTGGATCAGTCCGAGGTCACTTTGTCTCACGGTTCTGACCTCACTGAACATGCCTCAGTTTACCATCCTCTGTCCATGGACTGACCGGGCTGCTTCACCTCCCTCTTAAAGGCCTTGAATTAATCTTCACCCTCAGATTTGGGTGTGACACTCACATGGGTCCAGACTTCCCCCACAGGCTCCAAGCGGTGTTCAGAGCAGAGGGCACCTGGGGTTATTCCAGACCCCTGCTTCCCATCTTCTGCCAGGTGAGAAAGCCCCCGGCCTTTTCGTCCAGCCTCCAGGAACTGTCTGTGGCATCAAACACTCGCCCTGCATCCAGCAGGACAAGCTGAGAATATGCAGACAGGCAGGGGTGCTGGGAGTCATTGAACCAAACTGTAAACTGTACGAGCTGCTATACCCCCAGAAGCCCAACTTCCAGCACCTTTGGAGATGGGGACAGGAGATGGGCTTAAGGAACTTGGGTCTTTCTTGACTGTGCCAATGGTTTCCCTTTGGCTTTCCTGGCAGATCTAGGGGGCCCCTTCTTGTACAGAGATCAGGATGATGGGGAGAAGAGCTCCTACTCTGTGGAAACCCCCTACGGCTTCCTGCTAGACCTCGATTTTCTGAAATATGTCGACGACATTGAGAGTGGCCAAACTCTCAAGAAGGTGCCGTTGCACCGGAAAGCGAAAGGGTTCAAGCAGCAGGCCGGTTCCCTGAGAAGTCCTTGCAGCCACACCAGCGGGTGGACCTCCACCGAGTCTCTGGCGTCCACGGCCAGCGAGGATGGAAGGAATGTGCTCCTGTTATCTCCACGCATCCGAACGCAGTCCGGGTCCTCAGACATGAGAGAGCCCCTGAGCAAACAGGCTTCCAACCTCATGTCTCCACCTCCAATTATAAATCTCCTCCCACCCCCTGCCCCCAAATCCCTCATGCGAAATCCCCAGGTGGAGAAAACCTTGCAAGAGACAAGTAGGAGGTTAGAGCTAGAGCAGCTCCATTTGCTGATTAGTGGAGATGCCCGGATGACTGGGCCGCCCAGCAGTCCCTCTAAAACATGCACCTCCGTCTCCAGTACTGCTTCTTTTCACCAGACCCGCTCCTCCTCCGCCGTCCCTTTGAATGGAGACGGGGACAACCAAGCCACACCTGGCCCGCCTCTGACGGGCTCCATGAGAATGAGCCCTTTGAATTCCGGAAGGAGCACCCCGGCCACCACCCTCAGCCCAGCGCATCTGCAGCACGTGCGGGAGCAGATGGCTGCTGCCCTTAAGCAACTCAAAGAGCTGGAGGAACAAGTCAAGACCATCCCGGTCCTAGAAATGAAAATCTGCAAACTGAAACGGGAGAAGGAGAAGCTGATGGCGGGTTGGCAGGAGCCGCCCCGGCCCGAAACAGGCGAGGCTTCTGTTTTCAGCTTTCCACCTAGGTCTCTTGGCGCAGAGGTTGCCAGGGCAAGCCAGGAGACTCCCGCGGAACTGGAACGGGAACTGGAGTTGGTGAAGGCTCGGACAAGTAAAATCACAGAGTTACGGAGACTCACTGAGAAGCTATCTGCTTCGGACAGGAATGCGCGAGCCAGCAGGGCGGCTGCCCGGCCCGCCATGGCCGCGGAGAAAGCGTGTAGGTCTGTAGGCGTGGGCGAGGAGGTGGACATGAATGAGGCCGTGTTCTACTACCGATCGCAGAAGCCGTGCCAGGAGATTGCCGTTGGCCAAGAGACTGAGACCAAGGACGCTGCAGTGTGGGTCGTGGAGTCCTTGTTGGGGCTTCCTACAGAAGCAGAGAAGGAAATGGAGCTGCTGCAGCACACGATTGACCACCAGAGAGAGGTCATCACCATGATGGAAGGGCACTTGAAGGACGCAACTAAGGAGCTTGAGGAGTTAAGAGTAGAGGTTTGTTCCAGAAGGCCAAGAACTGTGACAGATAAGGAAATAATGGCCAAGCCTCAGATGGTAGAATCACACGCAGAGGCTGCAGTACCAATGCAGAGCCAGGGGGTGGGCAGCCACTTGGAAATGATCGATAAGGGCGTCGATTGCTCGCCACAGATGTTGTGCATTGGAGTCGACTGCAATTTGGAAAGCAGAGAAGTTGCCGTCGGTCCAGATTCAACAGCCCAGTATGAAGAGGAGGTCACCCAAGCTGATCTAGAGGCAGGAATCGATGCAGCAAGGGAAGAAACCGATCAAGGTGTGGCTGGTGATGAGTCTAAACAAGCCCTCAATGGCGCCGGAGAAGGTGGAAACCAGGTGGCCGTTGCTGAGACAGTGGAAGTGGAGCAAGGTCTCCAGGACTCCAGGGAAGGGGCTCAGGAGTATGTGTGTGCACCGCAGGAAACGCCTCCGGAGAGGGACAGTACAGAGAAGGACGCTCCTCTGAGTCCTGGGCCTGGTGAGTCACGTATGCCAGGGTCTGCTGCATGCTGACGAGCCTCGCGCCTGCTCGGGCCCTGGCGGGATGCGCCCATTTGCATTTCTTTTCAGGCAGTAATTGGATAGAAACCAGGCTGTTAGCTGGAGCCTGGACCCCAGGATCCTGGTTCTCCACTCCCTGACACCATCCCAGTAACTTCAGTGGAGCTACTCAGCAGTGTCAGCGAGAGGAGACCCAGGGTCCCTCCTTCCAGCCTGAGAGCAGGCTGGGTTGGTCGGGTGCCGGGGCAGATGACCTCCTCATAGGTCACGTGACAGCGATTCCGGTAACCACACGCTTCCAGCCCTTAGTGAATTAGCCCAGAGGTTTGTGGGATGAGTGAGAACCTACAGGCTGGGGTGGGGGAGCAGTGTTTGTGCGGAGCGGGACAGGTGGAGCCATTGTGTCTGGGGAGGGGTAAGCGGGGTTTGTGCGCTTGTGTTTGTGGGGACCTGGGCATGGCTAGGAGCTCCCACCCCGGGGCAGGCAGCCGTTGCGAATCAAAGTCCTGAGTGCGGTGGGGTAGAGCTGCCCTCCTCGGCGCCTGCAGGACGCCGCCTGGGCCCCGTGGCTCTGCTGAAGCTTGGGGTGTCCAGACGGACAAAGCAACAGATGCCCCTGTGGTTTGTTCCTCTCTAGCGGGACGAAGGCAGAACAAATTCCTGGCCTGTGGGGCGGGAGATGGAGCTCCAAGGGCAGAATCCTCCAGCCAAGCAGGCTTTTGCCCAAACCCAGCGTGTTCTCACCCCGCAGCGCTCCCGGGAGATGGGGGCGGGTGGAGTGAGACCCAGGCCCCATGTCTGTGCCGGGGGCAGGGCTTTCCGCCAGGTGACTTTCCTCTCGCTCTTTCCTCAGGCGCCCTGAAGTCGATCATGAAGAGGCGAGACGGGTTTCCGAAGAGCGAGGCCGAGAGCGGGAGGAAGAGTCTGCAGTTTGTGGGGGTGCTGAACGGGGAGTACGTGCAGATCTGTAAACCCAGCCGCGGCCCAGGCCCACAGCAGGGCAAGAGGCCGCCGTGATTGCCACACACCTTGTGTGCGCTGGGGGCAGGGAGCAACGTGATCCCGGACCTCCCTCTCCGCAGTCCAGGCCCCTTGGGAGAAGGTGGCCGATCTCCCTGTGGCACCCTGACCCTGCGCTCTCTCCTGGCAGGTACGAGAGCACGTCCAGCGAGGAGGAGGAGGAGGGCAGTGGAGACAGCTCCTCCTCTGAGATTTCGCCCGCCAGCTCTGACAGCGACGTGGAGCTCGGGATGAACGTGGGTGAGGCTGTGAGCAGCACGGAGGGCCCCGAGCCGGGTGCAGAGCAGAGGAAGAGGAAAGGGGAACACGAGGAGGGCACAGAGAGGGAACCAGCCCTGGAGCCGACCGAGGTGAAGGAGAAGTAAGTGCAGGGTCGTCTCCCCAGGGCTGGAATTCCCGTCTGGCCCCACCACCACCACCACCCATGCTTAGTCAGCAAGGCCCAGTTCTATGAGAGCACTCCAGCCTCAGGCCCGCTGGAGACAGAGGGGAGTAGGGAGGGAGGAGGAGTTGTCTAGAGACCCTCCCACAGAAATGTCTCCAGGAGTGGTTCCAGCTGCCATCTCCCTCTCAGCGCGTCCAGGGAATCTGGGCCCAAGCTGGCCCCAAAAGCCAGTTTTATTTCTGAAAAAATGTCCAAAGAAAGGATTTTGTTCTAATTTTGCCATAGAAAATTCCTTCCTTCCCCCTGTGAACACCACAACACGGAGCCACCACGTTCGTCTTGTTTCTGACTTTGTGGCCACAACTGGATCCAGTTGGTGAAACATTTGAATTGTATTTTTTAGATAGGAAAAATAATCGAGTTTAAAAAATCCAACCAGCCCTAATCTCAGCTGAATTGGTCAGTAAAAGGATGGGCCATTCAAACTCATCCTACCACCCCCCGGGCAAGGCAGCATCTTCCAGCTGGGCGCTGCCAGCAGAGACTGGTAGAGCCATCACGAGTGGCAACCTGTGACATTAAGGTTGCTAAACAGTTTTCATTCTACCCCCATTTCCACATGCTCCTAGATTTGTAAAATATTCCCCCGGGGGGGCTGGCATCTGCCCTGGTTGGGCTCTGCTAGAAGGTGAATCTTTCAGGGAACGGGAGCAAAATTCTGCCAGCTGTGTCTGTGTTATGGGGAGTGCAGTGGGGAATTCTCCCCGCTCGGTTTTTTGAGCAGGGCTTTATTAAAACAGTGGAAGGTTGAAAACGGGGCCTGGATGCGAACCACTCTGGGGGCATTGTTCTATTGGGGTAAAAAACAGCTTTCAGTTAAGCAATCTGCCCATTTGAGGCATGCACAAAGAAAGCCTCCTTCAAACTGCTGGTGCACTCGGCTTGGTAGAGGTGCCGTCACAGCTTCTAGGGCCAGAGGGAGGAAGTGCACAGCCCTTGGCTGAAGCGTCCGGCAATCAGGGGAGCGTGCGTCCAGGAGAGTCTTACTGTACTTTTGAGAAGGAGTAGCATGTGTCCTCAGTGCAGCCCTTCCCCGTTCATAAATGCATGTAATTTAGACAGGAAACATACAAGAGGGAACGTGATAAGGGTAGAGGAAATAAGGAATGGTCCGGAAAAGATGGATCGGGCCCTACTGGAACAAGAACAAAGATACCTCCAAGGCAGAAAACTTAAAACTGAAATAGGGAGACGTCCTTTTTACACAACACAAGATTAGCCAGAGGAACTCTCTGCCTCTGGATATAATTGAGGGCAGTTGCCTAGCAGGATTAAACAATAGACAGAACGTTTATGTGAGAACGTCCACATTGGCTAGGATTAACAAAATCCCAAAGCTTGGAATGGATTAAAAACCCCAGACTTCAGGCATCAGCCAACCATTAAATGATGGGTTAGGAAGACATTTCTGCTACGGCCATTTTGTACCATAACTGCCCACGTTGGGACTGGCCGGCGTTGGAGACGGGACACTGAACTAGATGGAGCTTTGGTCTAGCCCAGCTGGGCAGCTCCTCCGCTCCGGTGTCGTTGCTTGCTAGGGCTTGTAGTCATTTCTCCGGGAGCTCCCGGGAAGCAGAGACTGAAACGCGCGCTCCCTGAGTGCTGCAGTCCGGGATCCTTGGGGCCCATCCAGAACACCAATGAGATTCTGAATGATGGAAATAACAGGGGCTTTGTCCAGGGCAGCCCCCCAGGAGGGCAGGAATCCAGATCGGCCCTTTGACCCCTGTAGCTGAGCCTCTCTGCTGCACCAGATCAGATATTTGTGCCTTTACCCTGGGCTGTTACCAGTGTCGGCTGCATCCGAAGCCCAGGCCTAACACCTGAGTGTTGAGAGCGTCCCTAGTGCAGAAGAAGGATAATCTTGTGGCTCTGGCACTTGCCTAAGACCGAGGCGTTTTGGTTCAATGCCTCGCTACGGTCCATGTTCCTGTGTGACCCTGGGGGAGCCGTGGGCCCTCCTGTCTGTGCCTCAGTTTCCTGTTTGCAAAATGGGGAGCAGCAGCTGGATCTGTGAATGTTTGTGAGGTGCTGAGATCCGGTGGCAAGGGGAGCCGCTAATGTATCTGGTTGGTAGTGCCAGGGCGTACCAGTGGGGCGGGTTCATGGCTGTCCCCCCTCATGCATGGAAGAGAAGGATTCTCTTAACAATCCTTTGAGTCTATTGCTGATGAATTGCCCCCTCTCCCCCACCCATTTTGTGCTTTAATGAGCAACTAACTCAGCCGCTGCAACTCCCCTGTCCTGTCCTGCCAGAGATTTAAAAGCAGCTCCTGTCTGCTCCTGTGCACCCTGAGGCGTGGCTCGAAGCTGGCGTGCTGCAGGAGCTCTAGGAGCATGTTAGCCGGCAGCCGCGCCCGCCTGAGGCCTGCCCCCGCTGCTCTGCAGGGCACCTCCTTCTCTGGGGTAACGTCCCGTCCCACCCCCCTTTTCACAGGTTCGAACTGAGCCCGAGGATGAGAGAGGCCTGTCTGATTGTGAAGCACCAGCTCAGCCACCCCAGTGCCGTGAAGAGCAAAGAGGTGGTGAGTAGCAGGGGGGGCCGCGAGGGGAAGCAGCTGGGCCTGCTCTGGGAGGTCACTTTTGCGGTGTGCGCAGAGGATCCCTGGGGAGGAGACCGGCAGTCGGGGGTATTTTCCCCCAAAAAGTTTCTGTTAGCTCATCGGAGCCCGGATCCACGAACTCCTCTGCAGCCCCTTGTACACCGGCCCTGCCTGGCCCCTCGGCTAGCGCCCATAATCGGGAACACTAAACGCGATGACCAGGTGTGTGAGCCAGGACGACGGAAGACGAGTGGTTCCCCTGCATGCCACACGCTGGACGCCCTGCTTGCCCCGGAGCTCCCTTTTAGGGGTTGGGGTGGGGAGTTTGCTGTGGGCCTCTGGCCTGTGTCATGTAGGAAGTCAAGGAGATGATCACCATGGGCCCTTCCGGCCTAGGAATCTCTGAATCCCACCCCAACCCCTTCCTGTCCCTCTCTGGGCTGCAGCCCTGGAGTCACTAATCCCTCTTCCCGGCTGGACATCGCAGCCCCTCGGAGACGAGGCCGAGCAGCCCGTGCTCCCTGCCCCCTCAGGACTCCAGGGGTTTTATCCAGGGCTGCTTACCCTGCCCACACCATCCCCTCAGCGTGCCGGGAAAGCTCTGAGGGCAGGTCCAGAGCCAGCTGGGGAGTGGCACCAGATATCTGTGCCTTCCCTGCTGGGGCTTCCTGTCCGTGTCCACTCCCAGCCCAGGGAAGGCCTAGCACCCTGTGCAAGACTCCGGTCCAGGGTCTGGGTGCAGCTTGGATCCGTGCCATGTTATTGGCAGAGGGAGGTGCAAGGAATTGCACTGCTTTGTAGTTGTGGCAATGGGAGGGCTTGGCTGGGGGTGGCATAGCCTTGGGCCACAGCTGCTCGTGGGAACACTGGCTCCCCGGGCTTCGTGTTAGGGTGAAACTGAGCAGAGGAAGTGTTGAGAGCAACCAGGGCTTTGGCCGATGAGCCTCTTCCCTTGGAGATCAGCATTTCCCAGCTTGAGGCCTGCCCCTCTCCTTCCCCAGCTGTCCAGCAGCAGCATCCTCCTCCAGGAGTGGTTCCGAGTGTCCAGCCAGAAGTCCTCCCTCCCAGAGATGGTCGCCAACCACCTCCTGGCCTTCGCAGAGGTCTCCCCAGGGCTGCTGGCCCACGTGGTCAATCTCTCAGACGGGAACGGGAACACGGCTCTCCACTACAGCGTCTCACACTCCAACTTCCAGATCGTGCAGCTGCTCCTGGACACGGGTTAGTAGCACCACGCGCCTCCCACTTCCCCAGGGCGCCGTGTAACCCTGTCGAGCCCAGCCATGGGGATGGCTAAGCTGAGGGTTCTGCACTAGGAGACGGGAGCGGAGACCTTGGTTCCCTTTCCAACAGCTGTTCTGCTCCCCGGGTTCCTCTTGGCTGCTGCTCCCAGGCCCTCCCATGAAACACACCCACACGGGAGCCCTGACCCACCGCCTCCTCCCGAGAGCCAGAGGCCAGTCTGCCGCCCTCCCCCTGCGCCCATGCTCCAGCCCGAGAAACTAGCCCGTGTCGAGGTGCCACTGGAGCACAAAGTGCAAGACGCAATCCCGGCAGTGGCCATTGCAGGGCACTTGAAAGTGGGTCTCAGTGCAGAACACTGGTCAGTGCGGCCATTAGACGTTTGCCATGAGCCCAGGGAGCTGAAATAGCTTCCGTGGGCCCTGGCGTGGCCCGCTCTGGGGAACAGAACCGGAGATCCCATGTACCGGCAGATCCGCCAGTCCCCGTCTGATCCCTTCATAGAGCCGCTCAGGGCTCCATGCTGCACAGAGCATGTCAAACCTCCTTTGCAGCTCCAGGAATCCAGCCAGGGGCTCCCCGCAGGACCACAGCTGCAGAGAAGGGGGCTGAGTTTGCCCGTCCGTGCCCTGCAAACATGTACTGGGAAGGGTGGGGACCAAGGGTCTGGTGACTGCGCCTTGGCCTAGCAATGCCAGTGCAAGAGATGATCTGCCTCCAGTGCCCAATGAGCATTGCCGTGCGGAATCCAGACTCCCCAGCAGTAGCTCTTTGATTGGAGTCTCCAGTGCTCCCCCTTCTCTGTCTGCAGGGGTTTGCAACGTGGACCATCAGAATAAAGCCGGCTACACGGCCCTCATGCTGGCGGCTCTGGCGTCAGTGGAGCACGAAGATGACATGAACGTCGTCAGGAGACTCTTCGGCATGGGAAACGTCAATGCCAAGGCAAGCCAGGTCAGCACTGGCAGGGCTCCTCCCTGCTGCACTCACCGCTACTCTAAACCCCAGATACAGCCCTGCTGAGCCTCCAGGCCCGGCCTCTGCCCTTGACTGCATGTGAGCAGTGGGGCTGGCTCAGTGATTTGATCATTGGCCTGCTAAACCCAGGGTTGTGAGCTCAATCCTTGAGGGGGCCATTTAGGGATATGGGGCAAAAATCTGTTGGATAATTTAATTGGGGATTGGTCCTGCTTTGAGCAGGGGGCTGGACTAGATACCTCCTGGTATTCTGTGATGTGGCTCATTTCTGTCCCGTTTGGTTGCCCTAAGCTTTAGAAGCTACTCCTGCCTTGGACCAAAGCGAGCTTCGTTTTACCCCCAGTGAGCTCTATGTGGGGCAGGCGGCTCCCCACGCGGCCGGGCACACAAGCGGAGCCAGCCTGCTGCAGGTTCCCAAATAGCACTTGTTGCTGTCCACAGCCACTGGCCGGATCCTGCTCATGCTCCGCGCTGAACTCCCAGTGCTGTTGCTGGCAGGACCAAGCATGTTCCTTGCTTAGATTTTGCCTTCTGGGCGAAGCCGCCCCTTTTCAGTGCATGGGGCCCTGAGGGAGCCAGGACTGGGGGAGAAGGGGGAAAGCCGGCAGACTTGGGGGAGAAGACCCCAGGGAAGTGGAGGGAATCCCTCCTCCCCCCGTAGGGCACACAAGCCATGGCTGAGTAGCCCCTGTCCTCTCCCTGTAGTCGTTACCCCCTCCGGCTCCCCTCACCTCTCCTCTGGCTCGCAGGCTGGCCAGACGGCGCTGATGCTGGCGGTCAGCCACGGCAGGCAGGAGATGGTCGACGCCGTGCTGGCCTGCGGCGCCGACGTCAACCTCCAGGATGAGGAGGGCTCCACGGCCCTGATGTGCGCCTGCGAGCACGGGCGAGTGGAGACCGTGAAGCTGCTCCTGGCCCAGCCAGCTTGTGACGTCTCCATTGTGGATAACGTAAGTCACAGCCTCGGGGGGTGTTTCTGCCTGATTGACTAACAGGAATAGTGCACCATGCTTGCCCTTGTTTGCATGGGAAACCAGGTGTTGTGAAGAACAGCTGGGCCCCAAACACTCAGAGACTGCGAGGTCAGAAGGGCCTGTCATCTGACTGGTACGACACAGGCCAGAGACCTACCTATGGAGCCACAAACCCATTCACACAAACTGCCCACAACAAGGGGGCCAGCCCGGCTGAAGCCAGCAGCTACTTGGAGGCCTAATGAAAGCCTTGCTGTGCAGGTTTCGCCCGGCCCTATCACACCTGCTCTCCATGGCCAGACCAAAAGCAAGAGGGCAGATGGGGCCGGCAGGCCGTGCTCCTTCCCATTCAGAACCTGTCTCCAATGTCATCACACCATCCTTTATGCCGGCCCCCAGACTTTTACCTGGGAGAGGTCAGTAACTTGCCCAGCCTGTCAGGCCCCAGCTGTTGGCCTTGTGGTTTGCTGCCAGTTCCAGGCGTTGGAAGCTCCGAACGCTCAGTATTGTGTTACTGAAACGGTCACACCGTGTCCTGCTGGGAGCTCTCTGAGGAAACCATTTCCTTTTCTTCCCTAGGATGGGAACAACGCCGTGGCCATCGCTCTGGAGGCTGGTCACAGCAACATTGCAGTATTGATCTACGCCCACCTCAACAATGCCAAGGCCCAGTCACCCGTGAGTAACCCAGGGTTCCCCCAGTGGAAACCAGGACAGCTTTGGCCCCATCCAGCCCGTCCAAAGTGCCGTGCAGGAGACAGGTCACTGTGCTCACTGGGACCTGCTGAAAGCGCAGTTTAGATGTTTCCCCAGCTGGCTTTTAAATGCAAATGGCTGCTGAATTCTCACTGGGTGGTAGACCAGGGAGTTAGCACAGGTCCCAGCATTTACCCTCTCCATGATGAGAAGCTTATGAAGACCTGAGACAACAGCACGGTGAACTGACTACAAATAAATCCAGCCTGGATCTCTCAGGAATTGAACTCTGTGCTGCCAGCTTATAAAAGGGAGGGATCTTGCAGGGTGGGGCTCAGGGAGGAATAACAAGAAGCCACCCGATGGACCTGCCCAAAGGCCAAGGTTAAGATGGATAGGAATGAACCTTTCCCATCAGGGTGAGTGGCGAGGCCTCCCAAAGGAAGTAGTGAAAGCCCCAGCCATGGAATTATTTAACTCTCGAGCAAGACCAAGCTCCAAGGTCTTCGCTTTTTTCTGTAGCGTGGGGCATGAGTCACTTGCTGGAGGATTCTCTGCACCTTGAAATCTTTAAACCATGATTTGAGGACTTCAATAGCTCAGACATAAGTTAGGGGGTTATTACAGGAGTAGGTAAGTGAGATTCTGTGGCCTGCGTTGTGCAGGAGGTCAGACTAGATGATCATAATGGTCCCTTCTGACCTTAAAGTCTATGACTCTGTATTGAATATATTAGGAATTGTTAGGCGGGCAAAACAAAAGCTGGGATTTCTCATATGTGCGAGAACTATTTATGAGAACATAAGAATGGCAACACTGGGCCAGACCAAAGGTCCATCTAGCCCAGTATCCTGTCTTCTGACAGTGTCCAATGTGAGACACTTCAGAGGGAATTGACAGAACAGGGCAATCGTCAAGTGATCCGCTCACCAATGTATGTGAAATTGGCTTCTGACACTCGGAAAAGGCATCTTTCAGAATGGCCTCAGAACGCCACCCACTCAATGAGTTTGTGCTAAGGTCCCACTTGGTGTTTCGTTGGCTGTCACTCAACCAGCTGGTGGAGGGACGAGGGGGTGGAGTTCTAAGGAACATCCCAGAAGTTCCTCTCTACGGCTCAGCTCTTCTGAAATGCAGTTGTTATTTCTCCGTCTTGCCTCTAGACTCAGTAATTATTGCTCTCAGTCAGAACAGCAGCTTCACCTAGTTTCCCAATGACATACACATACAAATACATGTAAATGACTATACGTGCCAGGAAAGCAGAATCTAGGAGGTAAATTACAGTATTCTATTTGAAACCATTATTAAACTCTAGATGAGTTTCTGCTGTTGGGCGTTGATTGTATTATAAAGTTGAACTAACTTCCAGAATTTTCAGTATACGTCCTAGCGCTGCTGCACTGACACACTAGGAAAACTAAGAGCTAGACTGGTATTTCTCAGGGTGGTTCTTAGCTGAGATACATATTTTGGGCAAAAGTTTGGAGCAGACGGGTTCAGCCATTAGGGAGTGTTTGGAGTTTGGAAGGGGAGAAGTGATTTCCTGCACTCATAGATTTTCAGATGCTTTTTTTGCACTTAGTTGACTCTGAAGCAGCATTAAACTTTTAATTGTGTCCTGTCCCTGGGCCAGGTGTAAGGAGCCACTCTGCTGAATTGATGAAATTAGAAGAGATTTTTTTAAAACCCCTATCCATGCTGTTCTGCAATGACTGGCATTCTTCCCAGGGGCTCTCCCAGAGATGCCCAGCTGGGTTACACCCAAGGGAAGGGGTGACTCCTAAGATAGACAAAAAATTCTCTTAAGGTACCAACAAGGCTACTGAGCAGAGCTTAGCCATGGCTTTGCATGCTCCCCAGACTGAACTGCTAGGGCCTGTCCTCCCACTGCCTGCGCTGAACAGCGCATCGGGGGCTGGATCGAGAGGCCCGGCCTCTTTGGTCCCACACACAGGAATGGGGCTGAAGGGGAGGCTGTTGTTTCTGCAGTCTAGAAAAGTTTAGTGACTGGTGTTCTCTCTCTCTGCAGCAGGGGACCCCACTGAAGAGCTCTAGCAACCTAATGAAGAAGCATTAGAGCAGCCTTCACATCCCAGGTGGCTGGATTCTCTGGGCATTCACTCCTCAGAGTCCTGAAATCGGACACGCCCCCATAATCTCATCACATCCAAGAACTCGAGCCCCGTCCATATGTTGTATCATCCCCCAAGGACCCTGTGTTTATATTCCTGTCAAGTGTGACAGGCATCTATTCTCAGCCTAATTAACCCTAATTCACTAGAGGGAAGCAGCTTGCACTAATCTGTGTCACGGGGGCTGCTTGTGGAGTGCAACTGCTTACAGTGAAGCAGAGGGTCACACTTCCTGCATTTCCTCTCTCCTCCCACCGTTGATGCTCATCTAGGCTGAACTGGGCAAGTTGCCCTACACAGGCCAGCCATGAGCACTGTTTATAACATCATACTTAGAGCTGGTAGAAAAGTTGGGTTTCACCATGGAAATTTCCAGCAAAAATAGGAAAAAAAAGTCTGCATCTAAATTTTCCACAGAAAATTTCAATTTTTCAGTGGCAATTTGAATACCAAAATTCCTGAGGCTGAAAACAAAATGAAAGGCCAAAAATAGAGTTTGACTGGGAAATGCAGCTGTAGTTGTAGTTGCTCAGGTCCCATTCTCCTCTCCGGGCTCTCTTGTTCTGTGGCTTTATGACGTGCACACGCTGTTGTACCAAGGATCCTCATTCAACATTCGAAACATAACTGGTGATGGCTGGGCTGCTGGTCACCGCCTTGCTCCCAGTTCCTGCAAGGTGTCTGACTGCCACTTCTTGAGTTTGTGCCCTTGCCATGCATATGCATGACTTCATTAGCATATGCCACACATCTAAACAAACGAAACAATACCCTCATTGTTCATAGAATGGTGAGATGTGATTCTGCTGCTGCTCAGTAGCTTTCAGTGAGTCTTTTAGGGTTTTGACCATTGTGTCATACGTAATGTGTTCTCCTCTGGGAGTCTTGGAACAGCGTCAGTTTCTTGTGGTCATGGCAGGTTGTTTCCCAGATAACCGACCCAGGTATCTGATGATCTTGTGTCTGATAGGTCAGGTGTTATCCCTTGGCTACGTGTCGGGTTGTTCTCCGGATGTTCCTCGTTTAGTGTGTAGGTGGTTTTACTGTTAAGTTCTGCGCTGTTTGTGGAGGTAGTTCATCCGGGACATTTAGCACCTGTACCACGGTGTAAGAGACGCTTCTGGCTCGGTCTCAGCAAAAATCCTTGTTTTGATCTCACGTGATCTTGGAGTAACCAGACAAATCACCTCAGCCTTATCCCCCCCAATCAACCAGTATTCCAAATTTTCACAGGTTTTCCAGGGCATAGTTTCCTCAGGTGCAGGGCAGTTTTATCATAGTAGCACATTTTTATGTCTTCATCTTCCTCTTTCCTGGTGTACCTGTGTGAGCCTCTGTTCTTAACGGCACCCTGTTTGATCTTAAGCTGAGGAAGTTGATTTTGTACCTGACATCCTAGCACAAGCTCTACAGACACCTTACCACATTCTCTAAACACTCTTCATAGTCATGCCCCATTATCCTGCAGGTATTTAGAAGTCGTCTGTTCAAATCATATGCACTGCACAAGGCTTGAAGTCTCTGCTCACTAATTGAGGTTCATTGTCGGTCGTCACTACTTGTGAAATCCCAAATCTGGCAAAAGTAGCTTTGTGTTTCAATATGACCTGGTGGGATGTGGCATCCGTCAGTATTTCTACCTCTGGGTAGTTTGAATATGCTCCCAACATAGTCTCTATCCAGTGGCTATCTGCTCCCACCTGTGTCCCAAACACCAGCTGACATCCATATTTAAAAGTGATTCTTTGGGTATGGCTGGCCTATGGGTTTGGCACGTGGCACAGGTATTTACCGTATCGGTGAGGTCATCATTCATGCCTGGCCAATCAAGTGCTTCCCATGCCCTTCTTTTGCATGTCTCTACATCCAAGTTTGCAGTACTCATTTTCATGCTCTCTAGTCCACTTCCGTTCCACACCTCTGAGTAAGAGTTTTCTCATATTGTATCAGCCAGGTTATCTGTGAAGTTGCCCAGCCAAGTCACCAGACCTATAAACCTTTGTAAGTGTTTCGTTTGCTTTGGGTTTGGCTTTTGCTAGATCGGGCCTGACACCACTTTCTCACAAGATTTCTCCCACACAGAGAGGGTCTGTCTTCATAAACTGGCACTTTCCTTTGTTCAACTTCAATCCTTTATCCCTGGCAAGCTGCTGAATACTCGCCAGCCTTGCATCGTGTTCCTGTTCTGAAGTGCCCCAGATGAAAATATCATTATGTACCCTCGGCACGTTAGTGCCATCCACTACATGTGCATGGGTCTATGGAATGCTCTGGGTATAGAGCAAATTGAAAGTATCTGCCAAAAGGAGTGTTACAAGTACTCTACACAGCCGTGAGCTCTGAGAGATCTAGAATGGTGAAAATATTGGCACCCGCCAGCTCTCCCAAGGTTTCCTATTGGTCGGTATGTGATAATGCTCCCTTCTTATGTTAGTGTTTAATTCCTTGGTTTGAGACGCAAGCACAAAGATCCAGATTTCTTTTGTACTATCACCAGTGAGTGCACCCAGCCTATGGGTTCCTCAACTCTTTCTGTTACTTCCATGGCTTGGAGACATTGCAGTTCTTGCTGGACTCTACCTTTTGGGGCCACACGTACCTTTCCTGGCTGTGCGTATAAAAGGGTTTGCATCCTTGTCCAAAGTTATTTTATGCCTGATTGCCAATTTTCCCAAGCCTTTGAACACATCTGTATCTCTATCTACTAAAGTTTTATGCCTTGTGACAAGTTGTATCCTGTATTAATTGGCTTGCATATTAATCCCAACTGTTGACCTGATTCCAGGCCCAGTAGGTGTTCTCTGTCCTATAAGAAAGGTGCATTTAGTCTTTTCTTAATAGGTGAGAATGAGCCAGCATCAGCCTACTACAGGACTGCGGAGTCCATTGTAAACTGTCTGGACGTTTGCCTCTTTCGTCAGTGGGGTCTTGTATTTTAAAGTTCACCACCGTTGTGCTGGTGGTACCGTGGTGTCAATGCTTCTATCTGCATTCTGTGTGATTTGTGAGCCATTAGTATTACGAGCGATGAACCAGTTCTTGTCTACTGGCAGCTGTATGTTATCAACATCCACTGCCTCCTCACTGGAGCTATCACCATATTCCTGCTTTGCATCCACCGTTTTCTGTTGGCTCCATTGGTTAGCAAAATGGTTGTACTTAAGACACACTCTGCCCTTCTGTCCAAATCCTGTGCATTATTTGTACACAAGGTTGGTTTCATGCGTCCCCGTTTGAAATGGCCCTTCCAAAGAATTTTTTTTGCACTTTCTTGTATTGTTTTGTGTCAATTTATCACTTTTTTGTGTGTGCAGTTCCTTGTCCTGCTATGCAGTGACCTCCTGCATGATGTCCCTAGTACCCTCTTTGCTTAAAGCCTATTTTTACCATTTTGCCTATTCTGCTGCTTTGTGGGTGTTTATGGTTTTTTCCAAGGTTAAGTCTCAGTCTCTCCGTAAACATTCCTGTAGCTTTAGATCATTGCAACCTATTTCTAATCAAGGAATCTCGTAGGGGCCCAAAAATGCAAGACTGGCTCTTATTCTTGAAGTCTGTGACGTAATCCTCAATGCCTTTGTTTTCCTTTTGCACTTGTGTGGGGAAAAAAATAAGTTTTTCCTTCTTTCTAGGAATGCGATGAGTCTGAAATTGTGCTAAGACCTTATCAAAATCTTCACTGGCCTCAGGGGACAGCTAGCAGCTGTTAGAAAGATCTAGAGCTTCCCTTTCAGTTAGTTAGCAATGGGGCTACTTTCCGAGCTTTCACTCAAGGAGCCTGCATCTGTTGCTATCATATATAGAACAAATAATGGTTAAACCTCCTCCCGGATTCCTCTATGTTCCCCATTAACCTGAGTTCCAGTAGTGGCTTTATGCTATACCTGTGTTGCAGAGGAGGTGAGTTTATGGAGCAGGGGCTGGAGGAAGTCCCTCTGATGTAAGGCTGCTTGAAACAATCCCGCTTTCCTTAACATGCTGCCTTTAAACATTCTCCAAACAGTGCTCTCCCCTCTGGCCATGTCTGGAACTATGTGTTGTTCTGCTACTTTATGAAACAGATGCTGTTTTTAGAAAGGATTTTATTTAGTGTTTGAAACGTGGTGGCTGTGTTGCCGATCACTGTTCTGTGTTCCTGTTGCACCTGGTGCTTAGATCCTGCAAGATATCAGGCTATCTCTTCCTGGAGTTGTGCCTTAGCACATAGGCTGTGCTTCCTCGTTGGACTACATATCCCATGATGCACCAGATCCCTCTCTTGGAGAAGTCTGTGGCCAGGGTGCATCATGGGAGATGTAGTCCATTTAGGGAGGCAGCCCCATAAAGGATAATGGGGACATGAAGCACCTGAACTATACCTCCCATGAGGCACCATGACAGTATTTCCAAATTAAAATACTTGGGTTTTCAGACATTGTTTTTCAACAAAAAATTCTGACATTTCTATAGGAGAGCCTGCACTTTTCATGAAAAAAATGTATTTCAGTTCAAAAACAGTTTCAATGGAAAATTAATTACTGATTTAATCAGCTTGGCAGGAACTACTCTTGGTTTGCTGTAGTGCACTGGTTCGGGAGGTAAATAGAAGACCAGACTGGGCCAGAGTGGAGTAGCTCCATACTCATGAATCCACTCTGACTGGTCAGCTGGGGCTTTTTTGGAGTTCCCACAGTTGGTACTAACTTCTGCCACTTGGGGCCGGCCCCCTTCTCCTAGTGGTAGGAGGTGGGGCGCGAGGCAGGGAAGTTCCCTTTACAACTTTTCCCCCTCTCTTTTAAAGAATCTGGCAGCTTTTAGCTGTGAAGGCTGCTGAAGCTCCTCTTGCTCCTTATCCACCCTTCCATCCAGCCCTGCCAGAGACAGATCGGGGGTTGGGGGGGGAGCACACAGCTGGGAAGGTTACATAAGTGAGCGAAAAGTGGAAGTATCAGCTGACTGGGCCACCAAGTTTGTGTGGGGAAGAGAAGAGCTAAGATTATAGGTCTGTGGGGATGAATGTGGTTGGGGCTAGGCAGGGACAACAAATACATGGAATGTAACAGCAACTATCTAAACCAGATGGAGGGGGGGCATTACCCCTCCCCCCTTCTTTCCCTGGGACAGGAACTGGACCCAGCCTTTCAGAATCATGTAAAAGCTCTAGCCTGGAGCTTTGGTTATGCGCAGGGTTCTCAAACCGGGGGTCGGGACCCCAGAGTGGAGCTTGCCTGGGTGCCGTCGCAGCCCCTGGACATTCCTCCACACCCCCATAGGGGAGCATGCCCCAAAGTTTGGGGACCACTGGTATAGAGCCAGCACTTCTAGCCTGACTCTCCCAGACCAGTTGTTGTGTTTTGTCCCAACCAAACTTTGTCAGAGCCAAGTTATTAGAATCTGAGAACTGCTCTTCTGATAAGCAATAGGCAAAACCCCACAACCTCAGGCATTTGGGCATCTAACTCCTATTGATTTCAGTGGAAGTTAGGTGCCTAAATATCTTTAAGGATTTGGGCTGTGGCTTCCACGCTTGTTGCAGCAGGCCTGTCTGCTATCCAGTGAGGTTGATGTAGGATGCTCATAGCAGCTCTCTAGGACTGAAACCCAGCTGATTACACCTGCTTTGTACGTCCCACCCATTAGAATGCTTTTGCCTGGTGTCTGTTTGCTAATGTTTTCATAGTTTATTTTTAAAAATATAAATAAAAGGTAAAGTTAAATATATTTTAAAATCAAGTCACGGTGCCATCAGCATCCCCTTAGCCCTTTAAGGCTGCCTCCAATTGAGGTGTCCAGAACCTGAGCTGGGTACCAGCTCGTTGTTTCACATGATTTCTTTCACGTTTATTATGCACTGGCTGAAGCTGTTCTGCCTGCTTTCCAGAAGGTGGGGACTGGATGCAGGAACCACTGGGTGATATATTCAGCTGTGTTAGACAGATCAGTGTTTCTAGCCATCAGAGGAGTGACGTTCTGGAACAGCCTTCCAAGGGGAGCAGTGGGGGCAAAACACCAATCTGGCTTGAAGATTAACCTTGATAAGTTTATGGAGGAGATGGTATGATGGGATAACATGATTTTGGCAATTAATTTATCTTTGACTATTCGTGGTAAATAGGCCCAATAGCCTGTGATGGGATGTTGGATGGGTGGGATCTGAGTTACTACAAAGAATTCTTTCCTGGGTGTCTGGCTGGTGAGTCTTGCCCACATGCTCAGGATTTGGGTGATTGCAATATTTGGAGTCGGGAAGGAATTTTCTTCCAGGGAAGATGGGCAGAGGCCCTGGGGGGTTTTTCACCTTCCTCTGCAGCATGGGGCACGAGTCACTTGCTGGAGGATTCTCTGCACCTTGTAGTCTTTAAACCATGATTTGAGGACTTCAATAGCTCAGACATAGGTGAGGGGTTTATTACATGAGTAGGTGGGTGAGATTCTGTTGTCTGCATTGTGCAAGAGGTCAGACTAGATGATCATAATGGTCCCTTCTGACCTGAGTCTATGAGTCAGCCTAGCAAAAATGGTTATGCCAGACTTCTCAGGTGCAATCCCTGGCCCCTTTGCTCTGTCCTGAGGTGCTGGTTAGAGTAAGGCCCAATGCTTACATGGGAGGCCAGCTCATCTCTTTGGTATTTGTGCACTCAGGACTTGCTGCTTCTATCAATAGGTCCCTAGGAAATTCACAGCCATGAAAAACGTGTCAAGGAGCATGACATCTGCTCTTTTGTGTACTTTTACCCTATACCATACAGAGCTCACAGGGGAGACCAGCGGTTCTCAAACTGGCGTCCTCGACCTAAAAGGAGGTTGCGAGGTTATTGCTGGGGAGTGGTGTGAGGTGGGGCTGTAGTATTGCCACCCTTACTTCTGCGCTGTCTCAAGGGCTAGATGGCTGAAGAGTAGCAGCAAATGCTGGCAAGATACCCAGCTCTGAAGGCAGCACCCCTCCAGCAGCACAGAAAGGCGGCAAAAACATACCGTGCCCCTCTTACTTCTGCGCTGCTGCCTTCAAAGCTGGGCTCTGGGCCAGCCGCCACTGCTCTCCAGCTCTGAAGGCCGCACAACCGCCAGCAGCAGCACAGACGTAAGTGTGGCAATACCCTAACCTGGCTATAATAAATCTTGTGACTTCCCCCTCCCCTGGCCTTACAACCCGCTTTTGGGTCAGGACTTCTACAGTTACACCACTAGAATTTCAGATTTAAATAGCCGAAGCCATGAAATTTATTATTTTAAAAATTCTATGACAATGAAATTGACCAAAGTGGACATGAACTTGGTAAGGCATCAGACCTGCTCAACCCCCTTGCAATGGCTTGTCACTGCTCTAATTCCCACAAACAGAATATAGACAAGGGAAATCAGGGGTGGGAGATGACTTATTACAATTGTTCTAGTTACTGTAGAAGCTGGGGTCTGCCAGTGAACAACTCGCAGCTCGGGAACTCCTCCCGTGCGCTAGTGCTGGTTAGTTAGTGAAACCTGCATCCACAAAGACAGTGCAATGCTCTGTGTGGCAATGTGGAACTTTTAGGCACCTGGTAAAATCATCAGGAGCGACAGTGATAGCGGCAAGGGCTGAGGCAGGCACCTAGGCTCCCAGTACAATGAAGGGAGAGAGGTGCACAACAGGCAGGGAGCTGCCTGAACTAGCCCGTGGGTGATGCCACCCGGAGGCGTGGACTGAACCCTGCCCCCTTGCAGTGCTAAGCACCTGAGTCCAGGGGGCGAGAATGGGAGCCTGCAGGGCTACCTGAAGTCAGGCAGTTTGTTGCTGGCCTGTTAGGTGCTTGCCTCACTCCATGCAAAACAGCTGGAGGAGCCGCCACCATCCACCTTCCTGGGATGTGGGCACTTCAATTCCCCCTTCTGCTGGAGGGGACCAAGAGGAGATCTCCCACATCTCAGGTGAGGGCACTGACCAGAGAGCTATGGGATACAGATACCCACAGTCCAGCCTCTTGACATTGCTCCACTGTGGATTAAATCCTTAGCTCATCCTTGGGCCAAAGAAAGCAAGAGTAAGAAACTGCACACGAGACACAGAATGTAGCCTGGTAATTAGTGCACCCAGGTGGGTGATCTGGGGTCCAGGCCCCCTGCTCCACTAATGCTTCATTTTCCCCCAGTGGAACAGCTCCACCACCACAGCCTGAGGGGAGCCGGATATGAGGCTATCCCATTGCACAGCATCTACAGCAGCCCCAGTGGGAGGTTCCTTCTTCAAACCTTTGCTCCCCCTCCAGCAGGAGGGAGTGGACTTGGGTCAGTTGTAATGCAGGGGCAGCACCTCCTCCTGTCAGAGTTTGAACTGGGCCCAATCCCACAGGCTGTCTCTGAGCACACCTGGCCAGGACCCTGCCCACAACTTGGATGAATGAGTCTTCCCCAAGTTTGTGACTTGCTTAGGCAAGGGATAGACATTCAGATAGCAGACAGGAGCAGCAGCACACATGCTTACAGGCAGGAACTTAGGCACTGAGGGGATTTTTACCCTGAAAACTTAGGTGCCAGGTGAGGTTACATGCCTACAGTGTGGGGTGGGAGCTTTGTGGATTGAAGTGGACCCAGAACCAGGACATGGGCCTTAGGGATAAGTGTCATAAGGCCACAAAAGAGAGAGCCCCCACCTCTGAGAAGTGACACAACAGGGAGGGGACAAAAGGAACAGGACACAGCAACAAGATCAGGCAGAGGAGCATAGGCTGTGGGCACAACCAGGTGAGATTTGTTTTCATATTACAAATATATGGAGAAAGAGCCTTGGTTAACATTGTTTATGGATGTTGTGGTAGAAAAGGAACTGGAGATCAGAGGGAGTGGTCTGATATGCCAGCTCAGGAGAAGCCTATAAAGATGGCTGTGAAAATAAACAAATGGGGCACCATTAATGGAGCAGGCTGGAGGCACCTCAGTAAGAGGCTGGGTGGGAAGCAGGGACTTGTATGCCAAAAACAGCTTGAATTTGATGTAGCGGAAGTGTGATGGTTATAGGATGAACAGGAGAGCGATTGACTGGACAGGGGAATGTCTGTCAACTGAACCAGAAGGGAGGCTACACTAGTCACAGTGAGAGGTAAGGAGGCCAGCATGCATATTCTCTTGATGAGCCAGTCAAGATGCAAATAATGATCTATGATCAGGCCTCTAGCAGCTACTACATAAAACAGCTATAATCCTCCCACCAAAAAGGGCATTATTGCTAAAACTACAGCAGAGCCCCAGCATAATGTGAATCTGGATATAGCATGATTATACCAAGGCTCTCAAGTCCTTGTTCTCTGTCCCCGGCAGGCACAGGGGCCATGGCTTCTCTCCCCTTCTGGGCAGCACAGAGAAGCTGTGGCCACAGAACTCTGGACTGCAGGCATAGGGCCATGGCTTCTCTCCCCTCTGCCCAGCAGAGGAGAGAAGCTGCTGCCCCGCACCTGCCTGGGACAGAGAACTCCGGGGCTGCAGACTGCAGCCCCAGAGTTCTCGGTGGAAGCTGCTGCCTTGCGCTGCTGGGACAGGGAACCCCGGGGCTGTACATGCCGGTGTCTCCTGCCCCCGGCAGGCACAAGGGTTGCAGCTTCCAGCAGCAGCTTCTCTGGAAGCCACTGCCCCCGTGCCTGCAGGGGGAAGGGGACACCAGCACCTGCAGCCCCGGAGTCCTGTCCTGGAAGGCATGGGGACAGCATGAGGGACAAGGTAGCCTCTGGAAGTAGTTTCAATAGACTCAGACTTTAAGGTCAGAAGGGACCATCTAGTCTGACCTCCTGCAGAATGCAGGCCACAATTTCACCCACAGATTTCTGCCCCAGATCCCTAAATGGCCCCCTAAGGACAGAACTCACAACCCTGGGTTGGCAGGCTAATGCTCAAACCATTGAGCTATCCCTGCCCAGTACAACTTTGTTCTGCTTACATCACCAGCAAACATTTGTTTCTTAAATAACAGAAAGCAAGGAAAGCTGTTACTGGAAACAAAATCCTTTATTTTAGTCTCTGAAACACAACATTCCTCTTCACTGAGTCAAGCGCAGTAGGTTAGAACTGTCGCTTCTTCATTACAGGAAGTCAGAAATGGTAGTCGCATCAGGCTTGCCATCTATAAAGAAATGCAGATCTGAGTTTAACGTTATGTTCCAAGACTCGGGAGGGGAGGCAGGGGAAGAGGGACCAGAGATAACTAACAAAAAATCAGAGTTTAATTTTGCTCCTAGTTAGTTCAGGAGCCAAACCACCCTAATGTGGTTAACAGGGTATTTGCATGTCTCACTGCAGTAAGTGGAATTCAGGATTGCACCTGCCTGCTCTTACCCATCATATTTCATCCAAACCTGAGGACCAGTTACAGCTTCCTGCAGCCAGGGGCCCATTACATAACTGGAAATATCCCAGGCCATTTTCAAAATAGCTAGTTAACGGCCCAGGTACAAGCCTGAGTCCCAGCAGCAGAACATTCAACGGGAACAGGCTGTGCTCTCCAGTTTACACATAGAAAAAGCCACAGCCAGCAGAATCTGAGTACTCCATAACAATTACATACGGCTCCTCTTTGGCTGGAAGTTCAGCCTGGATCGAAGGCTGCACCTGGACAAATCACCTTCAAAAAAGGTTTTATTTGTATTATTGTAACACCTCGGAGCCCTGGGCACGGACCAGGATCCCACTGTTCTGTCTTTTTCCAAACCAATAACTTGATCTATGGCAGCGTGAAAAGGCTGCAGAGCAAATCTGGGCAAAAGCTGCAGTAAAGCAACCAGCCCTGTTGTCCGAAGCCTGTCGAGAGGGGCAAGCATCACATACTCGTGTTGTCTACGCTACACAAAGTTACTGTATTTGCGCAGTTATGAAGAACATCGTTCTGTGAAGAACTGAGTTAGATAAGTAGCAACAATTATGATTTTTCAGTTCGTGCAAAGACAAAAACAAACTGCGGTCAGTTCTCAGGACTGCTAACTCAATTCTTCATAGCTGTGTTCAAACACTGTTAGAGGGCAGACCAGCACATGGAGTGTCACGATGGGCACCACTCCCTAGAGAGCAAACCTTAGGATTAACCTGATAACATCTTCAAGGCAAAGCAGAAGACTCAAATACTGGGTGCTAAGGTTGCAAACACCCGTGAGCACTCTACCCAGGAGGGGTCTCAAAACCCAGACACACGCACTAGGCCTGGACAGACTGATCGTTTCCTGGCTTCTTAACCAGAAGGTCGCTTAAGAACATTCCTGGCTAGGTACTGAACGTGTTCACCGTGAGGAGGAACGTCTCAGCTACAAGAAGGGCTGGATTCGAGCCTGAGAGTGAAACGAGTTACCGGGCTGCAGATCAGCGTAGTCGCCTTGCTTCCCGCTCCGACTCCAGCAGCGTCAGGACGTCCCCCTCGCGGACAGGCCCCTTCACGTTGCGGATGATGGATCTGCTGGTGTCGTCCATGAATTCAACACGGACCTGGCCGCCAGAGCAGGGAAAGGACAGAAACGTTCCAGACCCCATTTCCCCGGGCCGCTTGCCGGACCCGCCCGGGGCCTCTCGCAGGGGTCCGGCAGGGGGGAGCCCCCGTCCCGCTCTCGCAACACGGGGACCGGGCAATTAAACCTCGCGGGGGACAAACCAAACCCGCGGCAGGATCCGCTCCCCGGCGGCGGCGGCGCGGAGCCACGTGCGGAGCTCCCGGCACCGGTCCCCGGCGCGCAGCGCAGGGCCCGGGAGCGGAGCTGAACGGGATTCTCCCCCGCCCCAGCCCGCGGCTCCGCTCCGCGCCGGGGTCCCCAGCGCCGCGGGCCGAGGCCCAGCCGAGGAGCCCGGGCACGGGGCGAGCGGCGCCGCCCGGTCACTCACCTGGGTGCACTGGCCCTGCGAGCCCGTCCGGCCCAGCACCTTGGTGACCTGCGCGGAGAGACTCGGGTCAGCCAGGCGCAGAAACCCCCCCCCGGCCCCGCCCCCGCCCCTCCCCCCACTCCCCCGGCCCGGCCCCGCCCCTCCCCCCACTCCCCCGGCCCGGCCCGGCCCGGCCCGGCCCCGCCTCGCACCCGGGCCAGCTTGATGGGCTGCACGCGACTCGTGTCCATGACGGCGGCTGCAGGCGCAGAGAGAAGAAAGAAAAAGCGCCCCCCCTCGCGCTTTTATACAGCCTCAGCTCTCGCGAGACCCAGCGTGCACCGCGCGCCGTCCCCTTCCCGGCGTGCTCCGCGCCGCTTCGCAGCTCGCCCCGCGGCGGCGCCCTTCACAGCGACCAAGATGGCGTCCGCCACCCGCTTCATCCAGCGGCTCCGCAACTGGGCGGCGGGGGTAAGGACGGGGGCTCGCGCGGGCCCGTCGGAATCCCCGGGGGAGAGTAACGCGGCCCCCTCCCACCCTGTGCTCCCTTCTCCCCGGGCTGACCCCTCTCGTCTTCTTTACAGCGGGACCTTCAAGCCAAGCTCCAGCTTCGGTACACGGAGATCTCCAAGAGGTAACCCGGGGACGGGGCTGGGCTGCTCCCGGGCAAGCCCTTCTCCCGCTCTTGGGGCGTGTGACCCTCCCCTCCAACCGCGCAGCGTAACGGGACCCAGACTGCCGTTGAATACAGACATGCAGCTTGATGTAAAAAGAGAGAAAACAACTGTTCTCGCTAACCTTCCATGTGCAGGAACCGCCATTGTAAGAGCAGGAGATAAAACACACTTTAGACAGAATTACCATAGTATGTGTTAGTCACTTGTTGCTACCAATTAAATACAAATCTCAGGAACTGTAGAAGTTAAAGGAGACCTTCAAAGGTTGAAAAATGGGTTAGTGCTGTCTTCTGAGTTCACAAAGAATGGGGAGTACTTGTGGCTCCTTAGAGGCTAACAAATTTATTTGGGCATAAGTTTTCACGGGCTAAGACCCATGTCATCGGATGCACAGAGTGGAACGTACAGTAGGAAGATATTTATACACACACAGAGAACATGAAGAGAGGGGGATTGCCATACCAACTCTATTAAGGTGAACTATTGTCAGCAAGAGAAAAACAGCTTTTGTAGTGATAATCGGGATGGCCTATTTCAAACAGTTGACAAGACGGTGTGAGTTACACTCAGGAAAACTTAGCATGGGGAAATAGATTTCAGTTTGTGTAATGACCCAGCCACTCCCAGTTTTTATTCAAGCCTAATTTAATGGCACCCAGTTTGCAAAGTAATTCCAGTTCAGTGGTTTCTCATTGGAATCTGTTTTTGAAGTTTTTTTGTTATCAAGTGACCAAAGAAATTGAAGTGTTCTCCAACTGGTTTTTGAATGTTACGATTCCTGATGTCAGATTTGTGTCCATTTATTCTTTTGCATAGAGATGGTCCGGTTGGGCCAGTGTACATGGCAGAGAGGCATTGCTGGCATATGATAGCATATATCACATTGGTAGATGTGCAAGTGAACAAGCCCCTGAGAGACCTGAAAGTTTCTCCCTGCCCTCTGTTTCTTTCTGCTTATTTTATATTAGAAATGCAAGTCTTGCCTTTCTCTTTTTTGGGTGAGTGGGAGAGAGGGGGAGAAATTCTGAGGATCTAATAGAGTAATAATATCCAATGCCATGCAAGCAAAACTTGATTATGAAGGGAAGTGATATTTATTCAAACAGTTCACACTTTGGGGTTTTTTTTAAATAAATTATTTTTGTTAATTAAAATGCTGGAGAAACACATTGCTTGAAGCACAGTCTTCAAAATTCAATCATTTTTCATGAAGGGGCTAAAAGTATTCAGAACTATGTTTGAGACCTCAGGAACGCAAAACCAGACTGGACAGTCTTGGTATTTCTAAGATACATAATAAAGCTGGGGGAAAAAACACAAAGTTTTCAGGCCTTTTTACTTTTTCTAAAGAAGCAATACCTATTTTTTCTCTTTTGTCAGTCTCATTTAAGATTTCAATAGCAACATTAACGTTCTCTGTTGCATATAATTGCATGATAGTTATTTTTAGCCTTGCAGAGAACTCAAAATCCTGTTTTACATAGCTGAATTAATATTGCTATAGAAATATTAACTTTTTGTTTCCCAAGTTTTGTATTTAAAGTTACAGCCTTACCATTGCCTTGCTTGAAAAGAAAACGGGGATGCAAACTCACTGTTCTACAGCTCCTGATGGGAAAGGTTATGTCTGTTGTCCACCTAATGGCTGACTGGCATCTGATAAGGAAAGAAGCTCAGCCCACCACATTTGGGGTCATGGGGAGGATCAGCTCACCTGTGATATCCCTGGTTAAGTCCATTTAGCTTTAATAGGGATGTAGACCCCTGCCTGGTAGGAAATGGAGAGTAAGACCTCCAGTTCATATCTCCCAAAGGCCAACTGCATGCTGGTGGAAACTTTCATTCACTACCCATGTGGCTGAACTTGGAGTGGTAGCCTGTAAGTCAGTGGTTCTCAAACTTTTGTACTGGTGACCCCTTTCACATAGCAAGTCTCTGAGTGTGCCCCCCTCCTCCATAAATTAAAAACACTTTTTAATATAGTTAACACTATTATAACTGTAGCGTTTAGGTTGGAGGTTGACAGCTTGCGACTCCCAGTTTGAGAACCCCTGCTGGAACACAATCCAGCCTTTCACTTACAAGTATAGTAATGCCTCACTTAACTCGCCCCAGTTAATGTTGTTTCATTGCTGATCAATTAGAGAACATACTTGTTTAAAGTTGCGCAGTGCTCCCATATAACATTGTTTGGCAGCTGCCTGTTTTCTCCACTGCTTGCAGAAAGAGCCATTGGAGTTAGCTGGTAGGGGCTTGGAACCAGGATGGATCAGCAGCTCCCCTAAATTCTCTGTGATGCAGTCACCCAGTATGCTATCAATTGCCAGGCAGTTCAGCTGTCTCTCC
>ML677376.1:11044455-11126908 GCA_007922305.1 Dermatemys mawii | reverse complement strand
GCCGGCAGCAGCTGCTGTCTCAATTTGCTGATCTATTTAAAAAGTCAATGTACTTATAGTGTGGCAAAAAAAATTCCCCAGAACCTAACACACCCTCCCCCCATGTACATTAATTCTTATGGGGAAATTGGATTAACTTAACATTGTTTTGCTTAAAATAGCATTTTTCAGGAACAACTACCACGTTTAGTGAGGAGTTACTGTACAAGATATCAGATTCTGCCTCTTCTGACTCTCAGTTCTGTAAAGGTTTGATTCCTGGTTTCCTTTAAAGACTACAGAATTCTGCTGAGAGAGTGTCAGTTTTCTGGATATCTTTTTTGTTGCTTGCTCTTTTCTCAGATTTCTTAACATAGTCCAGATACAGGCTACTTGCTCTTTGCAAGTGTCCTTCTCTCCTAGTTTGGTCCTGGGCAATGATGTTTCCCTAACTTTTAAATATACTGCAGGGGAATTAGAACATACATGTTTGGAACTCTACCCTGTTTTCTGTTTCTGTCCATGAGAGAGAGTGGGCTGTTATTCTTTGCCCTGTGAGCCTTTGTTTACAATAACAGATGCTCTGAATTCATGGCCCCAGTTCTGTATTCATAGCCATGACTATGTCTAAGGCTTTCTGTGCTCATTCTGAAATCCTGGAAGGTGGTTCAAGATATAATGCTAGTGTTTCCTGTGCATCACATTACAGTGCCTATTTCTCATAACACTCCACTGAAGAGTGAGTCTGAGAATGATGCTTTCTTTGGATTGTTTGCTGTCTAGAAGTCAACCACCTCCTAAACTTCCAGTGGGTCCCAGTCACAAGTTTGCAAATAACTACTACTGTACTCGTGATGGACGCAGGAAGTCCTATCCTCCAGTTATTGTTATGTCTCCGCAGAAATCCCTCGCATCACGCGCTCAAGGTTCAAGGTAGGTCCTGTTTATCCTATGATCTGCAGCCATACAACTTCTGGTTGTGATATTGTGATCTTGCAAGCTAAGCAGGGTCAAGTCTGGTCAGTATTTGACTGGTGCACCACCATGTAACACATTGCCGCTGCAGTAAATGATGTTGACTGTTCAGTAGGTGTTGCTGCTAGTGAATGAATCCTGAATTAGTGTGCAGTCTCTGTGTACCTTCTTTTGAGTAAGAGGCGATGTTAGGGTTGGGAATGGTTTTCCCAAAATGTTCCATGTTACTAATAAATCCTGTATTGCTGTTAAATATTAATTGATTATATAAACTAACAGTTTCTGAAGGCCAGTCTCTGTCTCTCCCCTAGCTCAGAATCTGCAGTAACAACAACTGAGAAAAAGCCAGTGACACCAGGTGTTCCACTTGAGAAGTGGGAACTATCCAAAGATCAACCTTATCTGGGACCTGGCCAAGTATGAAGAGAAGGCTGAATGAGATTGGACTTCATAGGATTAACTGAAAAGCAGCAGCCTGGCTGGCGACCCAATGATGGGGTTAACATCAGTAACGCTGTGTAGAATTTATTCACCTGGAAAAGAGACCATTTTGCTGGGGCATGACTGATTAAACATATTTATCTAATGTATACCTAACGTTCTTTTCAGAACTTTCTTTATTCAAACGAATGTTTGGCGTAAATTTATATTTTATGGAAACGAGGGATAGACGATCTTGACATGTGAACTCATCAGATCTCACAAGCGAAACAGATTCGATCCTGGTAACTCCTGGGACGAATCCTCAAAACACAGGTCATGTACAAATTAGAGCTGGTGATACTTCCCTCTGAATCGTTATTAAAACAGGGGCTCAGTATGGTGCCAGAGGGTGCAGTTCTGCAAAAGGTGCCACAGCTCAGAGTTGCAAGTGTCATTCTGACTATCTGCAGTGTTGTAGCCATGTTGGTCCCAGGATATTAGCAAGAGAAGATGGGTGAGGTAATATCTTTTATTGGACAAACTTCTGTTGGTGAGAGAGAAAAGCTTCTGAGCTTACAGAGCTCTTTAGGTCTGGGAAATTTATGCAGGGCTTGGCTACACTCATAGCGGTGCAGCTGCCCCAATGCCACTGTAGTGGTTGGTGAAGACACTACCTATGCTGATAGGAAAGCTTCTTCATTGGCGCAGGTACTTCACCTCCCCAAGAGGTAGTGGCTGAGTTGAGTGGAGAAGCCTGACATAATCCTGTCTAAATCAGGAGTTAGAACAGTATAAGTACATTGCCCAGGGGAGTGGAAAATCCACGTCCTTGAGCGATGTAGTTATAGTAACATAATTTTATAGTGTATACCAGGGCTTAAAGCATCATAGCTAAATACAAGATGGAACAGATTGTTTAATAGAAGTAGTTAACACATTGCAAGGGACCATTCAAGGTGAAAGTAAAAACAACTCAAGTCATAGGGAGGAAAGGACTGGGGTGTGAGGGTTGACTAGACATTTTTATGTCCAGTGACCTGATTTGTCAAACTCCACCAGTTTTAACTTGTTACTCACTTCTCCTTTGAAGAATTGTTGTGTAGTATTGCTAGGGTACAGTCTGTTTCATTCTATCCCAGAGTAGTCAGGCTGTTTCCTATACACCAGAGCTTCTCAAACTGTGGTTTGGGACCCCTTAAGGGGTCACAAGGTGTCAGCCTCCACCCCAAACCCATTTGCCTCCAGCATTTATAATGGTCTTAAATATATAAAAAAGTGTTTTTATTTTGGGGGGGAGGTTGCACTCAGAGGCTTGTGATGTGAAAGGGGTCACCAGCACAAAAGTTTGAGAACTGCTGCTATAGACACTACTGCACTATGATATCCTAAAGGATATTAATGTACATAACTTATTATACTTGACTACCGTGCATTCTCCAAGCAATCCCAGAATAATTTTTTTTTCACTTTCCCCAGGACTGTGAAAAGTGGTGGTTTCACTCACTAGTTCTGAGTGCATCTCAAGGGCATGAGAAAAGCTAAGGATATGTCTTCATTGCACTTAGCTTGGGTGATGGCACCTGGTTTAGCTTAGCCACACTGCAAAGATATAATCAAGTCACTGGGTCCACAGTGGTGCACTCACCTACCTGTCAGTAGGACTTCTGGAAGCCACATCCCATGATTTTGTGTTGCAGACTTGGTTAAGCCAAGTTACTCTGATTCTTTACCAGTGAATTATGGGAGAATGTCTGCCCTTTCGGGCAAAGGTGGGGAGGGATTGTGGGAAGATATTGGAGAACTATCAGCCCTTGAGTGGCTTAGCCTACGGCAGGGGTCTCAAACATGTGGCCTGCAGGCCACGTGCACCCCATAGAGTTCTTTGCTGAGGCCTGCCAAGCTCCCCTGGACCCAGTTACTTCCTGTGGCTGCTAAGCTTTCTTCTTTCCCTCCCTCCCTTCCTGCTGCTCCCTGTTCCTCTGCCTATCTCCAGGCAGTTCCCACCACCAGCTTAATGCTTTCTAGGAGGGAGGGGGAAGAGCAGGAAGCTGCACATACAGGGGAGGAGGGAAAGAAGAGGTGGGGATTTGGGGAAGGGGTTGAAATAGGGGCAGTGCAGGGGTGAGGCCTCATGGAAGGAATGGTGTGGGAGTGGGGCCAGGGGCAGTTGGGGTGCGTGTGTCAGTGATGCAGCCCTCGGGCCATTGCATTAGTTCGCATGTGGCCCTCTTGGTCATTTGAGTTTGAGATCCCTGGCCTACATCCTCCCTGTAAAATGGGTGGGTTAGCAGCCTAAGTGAAAGCAGTACCCAGGCAAAAAAAAATCACACCCCCAGCTGGGCAAGCTAGCTTGGGTAGAAAGCACAACCAAACTCAAGTGAGAGGGTATTGTGTGGGGAAAGGAGGGAGTGGTAAGGGGCACACCCAAGTAAGAGCTGAATTTCTGGACAAATGCACCACAGAACCAATGATCTACTTGAGATAAATTAATATTTTCATCGTCTGGAGAGATGACCTAAATTCCCTCAGATTTCCACTACGTCTTCAACACCCAGAACCTGTCTATCAAACGCTTTGTAGAACTCTCCCATGCCAGCATCAACTTTCTGGACACCAGGATCAGCTTCAACAATGGAACCCTACAGACGATTTACAAGAAACCCACAATCACCATACCTACCTTCATATATCCAGTAACCATCCCAAACACACCAAGGTGCGTCTTGTCAGCAGGCAAGTAGTCAAATACCAGGAACAGGCCACCCAAATAGCTGGAGAGAACCTGATGGGGGTGGGGGGGAACAACCCACATCCCCCTAGTTGTCACATACCATCCCACACTGGAACTCAGAGGTGGTATAAATAAACAATTACAACCCATACTCAATGGGGATCACGTCCTGAAAGAAATCTTTCCCAAAGCCCTTTTCTGGCCTTCAAGCAATCTCCACCTTCACCAAACATCATCACAAACAAGTTCCCTACAGACCAGCACACAGGAACTTAAAATGGCACCAGCCCCCCTGCCAGAACAGATGATAAACCTGCAGACCTACCCACTATGATGATAAATATCCCCATCCCCAACACACCTTTCAAGATCCATGAAGCATACACATGCCTGGTGTCCCAGTATGTGGTGTACTTCATCCAGTGCACTAAATGCCCCACTAATTACTATGTGGGTAAAACGAGACAATCACAATGCTCTTGAATGAACTCACAGAAACATAAAACAAAAATACTATATTATGCTTTCCACAAAGTTATCACTATAGCTGCAGAAACAAGGAGTCCGGTGGCACCTTAAAGATTAACAGATTTATTTGGGCACTCTATATCTGACTATATCCTACAACTGCACTGTCCTTTTTTCTCTTTTGCGGGCAGCGCTCCTCCGGCCACGCTGCCCTGTTTCTTCCCGTGGGGCTCCGCCAGTCGCAGTCCCCAATAGATGGTTTTGCGCACACCCTGGGGTGACCACTGTACTAGACGACCACCTGAGGTCTCTTCCAACTCTGATATTCTACTGTAACAGCAAGGTCAAGCACAGATTTGGGTGGTGGTTGGGTAATAGTGTAGACTTTGTCTAGCTATGTTGTAATAAAAAACACCTCTACCTTGTCTCCACTAGGTATTTTGCTGTTTAAAAAGCACACCTTTTCGACCGTGAAGACAGCTTAAGTTGGGAAAGTTAGAGGTCAGTACCATTTCACAGCAAAGTGGTGGTTTTTTCCAAGTTAAGAAGTCTAGAGGTGAAGGGAGGTGAGGAAATGAAAGGAGTAATAAAGAAAGTTACATTAAAAGATGGCCAAGTTGTGTTGTAGGTGAAATACGAGACCTTACTGCAAATCTAGGAAAAAGTTATTTTTTTTATGACAGGGTACCTTTTAAGCTCATTGTTGTGGTCTACCACTGATTAGACCTAGGCCTCCTTGAAGAGCAGAAAGCTGAATTTGCATTCTCTAAATTTTTCAGCTGGAGATGGGATTCTTAGTCATAAAACCCTAGAAAGTAGAGACTGAAAGAGATTTCAGCTCACCATCTAATATATTTGGCTTCTGTTGTCTTTGGGACATTATTCTGCACCTTAATACACCTTTCAAACTGTCAGAAAGATTTTTTCCCTGATATTTATATCTAACTTGCCCTTTAGCTTTATCCCATTATATAGACAGCAAGAGGGTCATCCCTGTCTGAGGTAGCAGGTGTATCCTGAGCTGAATAAACTCAAAAGCGGTAGGGAGACGTTTAACCCAAACGTGGTATTAGAGTTAACAACAAATAGGGTGTTTTATAGGGCAACTAAAAATAAAGTTTTAAAGCAGCAGTGCTTTCAAGCCAACACTGCAGGGCTACCTGCCGAAAGGGAAACTGTTTCAATGGCCTTTTGTCTTGTTTTCCCCGCGTTCCCCTAGCTCCCAGCCGAGCTTTTCTCCCAGAAGATTGGTCGGTTCTAGCCTCCTTTGGCCTCCCTCCCCAGCCCACGCGCCGTTCTGGGGAAGGGGGTTGAGCGGAACGTCCAAGGCTGGCTCTGTGCGGGGAGAAGCGGGAGGCGCCCGGCCCGTCCTTCCACTGCGCTGCAGCAGCAGCTGCCCAGAAACCAGCCGCGTTTCCTCCCGCCTGACAGCGAGCCCACGTCCCCTGCGGGCTCAGGAGCGGAGCCGCTCGCTGCTGCCCCCCGCCCGGAGCGCGGCCCGCTGCTCCCGTCTCTCGCGCGGGGCGACCAGCGAGCTGCAGCGGGTCCGCGCCGCGCACGTGCCGCAGGGCAAGGAATTCCCTCGCACGCGCCTCGCTGGCTCGCTTCCTGCGCATGCGTTCTGTGGGGCGGGGGGGAGGGGGAAGGGCTCGGCTCCCGCCCCGCGCATGCGTCTTCCCCGCACTGCCCCGTCTTAATCCTCTGTCGCGCATGCGCCGCACGTCAGGCGCCGCTTCTGACCTGAGCGCTCGGTGGCATGTGGCCGCTCCTCGCGCTGCTCCTGCGGCAGCTGGTGGCCGCGGGGCTGGAGGCGCCTGAGGGGAACGGTGAGGACCCGGTCCGGGGGGGGGCGGGAACCGGGCGCTCATCCTCCCTCAGCACCGGTCCCTCGACACCGCCCCTCACGCGGTGGGCCCGCCTCTCGCAGGCGCTCATTGGTCCAAAGCCGCCTGGGCTCTTGTCCTGCCCTTTTCCTATTGGTCACCTCTGGCCCCGCCCTTCCGCGCCCGGTCGCGTGCCGGGGTGACAGTTCTCAGCGCAGGCAGCAGCCGCCGGGCAGCGCCCCACGTGGCCCTTCCCCCCCCCCCTGCCCCCGGGGCGGTGCAAGGCCCGCGCCTGCCCAATGGGCCTCCACGCGGGGACCGCGTGGGTCCAGCCCAGCCTAGTGCGTCGCGTGACTCCGGGGGCTGGGGATTTAACAGCCCCCCCTAGAGCGGCGCCGGCGAAAACGGGGGCGCGGGCAGCGCCGGGCAGGACTAACCTGCTTCTCCCCCGGCTTCAGCCTCCGGCCTGCCGTGCACCCCCCACGGAGAGCTGTGCTGGACCCCACCGCACGTCCGCAGCCTGCCCCAGGAGCGTTTCTGTGATGACCGCTCGGATTGCCCTGAGGGCGCTGATGAGTCCCCGGAGGCTTGTGAGCACTGGGAGGTCCCGCCTGCCCCCGCCTGCCCCTGCCTGTTCCAGTGTGCGGAGGGGGCTCCGTGCTTTCCATCCACGTGGCTGTGTGATGGCCACAGCGACTGTGACGGTGGGCAGGATGAGCAGGAGTGCAGCCCAGGCTCCCCTGGCACTTCCCTAGCACCCAGCGCTGCCAGGACAGGTGAGGGGTGCAGTGAGACTGACTCTGTTACAACCAGGGTGGGGTGGGAGAGGGCAGTGACAGGTGAGGGTGCGTGCAGATTGGGAGCCCAGGGCTTGGGCAGGTTGGTGGCTGGGATGGACGCACTCCAGGGGACTGGGACATTAAGCACTTAAAGGAACACAATCAACGTTGAAATCTTCTTGTAGTCTGTAAACCTTACACCTGTTCCAAGTGACACCAGGGATTCCTGCCTCTTGGACAGCGGAGAGAAAATGAGGGCAGGTCTACACTGGGAACTTCCGTTGGCACCACTATGTGTCTCACATCCATGAGAGACATTGCTAGGCTGGCCTAAGCCCTGGTGTAGACAGCACTAGGGGAAGTGGATTACCTACATTGACAGGAGAACCTCCCCTGTTACCATAGATAATGTGTGCTCTGAAGTGCTACAGTATTGCAGCTGTGCCGCTGCTGGAGCTTAAGAGTAGACATAGCCTTAGTTTTCTCCATTTTTTTTTTCCTTCGGTAGTTTTTTATGTGGCAGTGCTCTCTGGCAATCTCTTTGCTCTCTCCCCCACAATCTCGTCCTTTCTGGTTCTCCTTGTCATAGAGACATGGTGGGTAAGATTATCTGTATATTACCTTGCTTACCTTGTCTTTCCTACAACAACACTCCCTGTCACAGTCAGTTTCTCCGCTTTCCCTTCTCCTCTACCCCAGTAGTCAGGTTCCCTTAGTTGTTCATAGGGGCTTTTCATACAGCAATAAAGCAGAGAAGACATTTTTTTACAATACGAGAATCTGGTATTGATACCCAAAAAAACTGGCAAACAAACTGAAAGTGAGGTGCAGAATGGGAACAGCTTTGAACCCATTTTTGAAGTTCATTCACTCTCAGTATGACAGTGACCTTTGAAAGCCCAATTATTGACTGTGCTCTGCTTTTGTTTCAGAGAATCCAACAATCTCCAAACCTGGGAAACTTGTGTTGTCTGAGACTCACGGCCCCTTGTGGATGGCAGCTGCTTTTGGTATGTGAGAATCCAAAGGGTGCTGCAGAACTGATCTCGGTTTTTGCTGAGTAGAGTTAACGAAAACTGAACTCATATCGGGTTGGATAGATAGAATGTGATTCATTCAGTAATGGCTGCCCTAGGACTTCCTAACCACTCTTGCTGCAGTGTGACTTAGGCCAACAGTGGCGTGTTCTAGGCCTTTTTTCTCAAGGGCTTTGTTGACAAAGTCCAAGGTTTTAAATTTCCAGCTTTGAAAAAAGGCCCATTATTTCCTTCTCCAGTTAAAAATGGAGTTCCACTGCATCTAACCAGCACTAATCATCCCTCCAGGGGACACAGCCCCACTTCTTACTGTTATGAGTTCTTGGTTTGTCTGTCTAAATACTGGGGCACTAGCATGGAGCAACTTAGCCTCAGTGCGGCCGCCTAGTTCAGGGGGCAGGAATCACAGCAACTCACTGTGTGCCTGAGTGTTCTTTTCTCTGCAGTGCTGCTGAGTGTACTGGTGGCTGCAGGCTGCATTGTTAGATGGGGCCAATTCAGAGCAAAGAACAACTTCTCCACCTTCAGCCTCGAGAGAACTTCCAAAGAGCAGCTGGTGCTGGACAGGAGACCTTCAGACTCGTTTCCCTGATGGGTATGTCTCCTACTCCACACTGGAGTCAAACTCCTCTGTATAGGAAGGAAGAGGGGGCCACTTCTCCCATGCTGAGCTTTCCTCCCCTTCTGACCCCTTAGCCCTCCATTGGTTCTCTGGTGGGGTGGAAATCATTTCCTACTGTCCACTCTGCAGTGAGTTCCTTTCTATGTGTGAGGGACAGGAAAGGGTCTCCCCACACACATACACAAACCCAGCTTCTCGGTGCTGGGAAGACTGCTGGCATCTCTTTCAATGCGTGGCTTGTTTCAGTGGGGAGATAATTGGGGTTGATGAACCCAGAGGACGCTCTGAGTCCCTAGACATTAAGGGACTGCTAATTTTGGCGCTTTTTACAGTGGATGGCTTCCCCACAAGCTTTGCAAAATAAAATGAAATAAAAGCCTTTGGCACAGAGGATATTAAATAACCAGGTGTCTTGGTTTTTCTTCATCTTGCAGGAGGTGCAGTGCTGCGAGATGGGACCCACCTCGGTGGTCCTTATCACACTTCTTCCAAATGCTGATTGGACAGTTTCTGGGACAAGTTTTCTGGGGTTTGACTGGGTGACAATCACACTGGAGTGATCAAGGACTCTTCCTTTGGCACAGGGGATTTAGATTGTGGGATTATAGTGGCAGTGAGGAATCAGAAATGACCGTCACTTGTGCTCAAAAATCAACCCTACAAGAATGTGATGGGAAACACTTGGAATGTCACAACGGGTCATCCATTTCCCCCCTCTTAGGACCCCCCGCCCCCCAGTGTGGGTTATTCCACAAGATGCTTCTCACTGGAATAGCTCTGGACAGTGCATTTCAATGCACTTCAGTATATTTGACTGCTCTCTCTTCCATGTCCACTCAAGAGTCCACTGAAAACTACCTCTTCCTACCATGCTGTGTCTTGCCTGTAAGCATAGCTGTTTGCTCCTGTTCCGGGGCAGCCGTTCCGTTCTACACACCTATGTGGGGCAGAGCTTCAAGTGAAATGGGTGTATAATTTATATCTCTGAGGATACCACTCATATTTCTAACCTATTTGTTCACATACCAGAAGTTCTTAAAACGTCATTGATTGAAGGAGATCAAGGAGATGGAAAACTGAAAACTGAAGTCTCCTGTATGTTTCACTTTGCACTGGGTCACAGACAGTGCAGCAGCCCCTAGGCATAGCAGACCTGAGTGCCATCAACTCCAGTGCTGTCAATGCAGGATGTGCACTAAGCTCCTTGTAGGACTGGGCCCAGAATTTCCACTTTGGCACTCAAATCCCTGGACGTTGCATTCTCTGTGCAGTCAGAAGAGTTTTTTAGCAGATGTTTTGGAGCCAGCTTTGTGAGTAGTTGTGGTCTCAAAGATCAGCTGTTAGCTGCAATGTGTCTCCATTTCAGATCTTGGTCTGTACACCATTGTTCTCATGGACTGTTATTAAATAAGTGTAAAGCTCTAATACTGTAGAGGGAACTAGTGTTCCAGTGTAGAAACCTGCTGCTGGTGGAGGGCGAGGACTGTTTTTAATCCATTGTTGACATCCAAGACCTCTTATATTCTTTGCACAGGTGCTTGCTGAATACGCACATATATGGTAGAAGCTTGCTGCCTTGTTGGCTGAATGTGATGCCTTAAAGGTGAGGATTCTGATTGCAGGGCACACACTCCAGCCAGCAATCTCAGAGGGCAGGACTCCCTGCGGGTTTGTATAGCGGGTACAGGTGCCCGCGTAATATGGGAGAGAGTTTGTAAGATGCATGACCTATTTAGAATCTTGCCTCTTCCCAGCATTGGAATAGAGCACTAGTGAGAGGCTGAACCCCTGAGGACTCGGTGTGCTGCGTTCTGTACAATGGACAAAGAACCATAGTTGGCATTTGGATAGGTGCTGAATGACAGTGGGGGAATTAAAGATCTTTAGAGAACTTGTGGTGCTTTCCTGTATTTTGTTTTGAGTGTCATTTCCATTATGATTGATTCAGTCACTGCTCAGTATTCAGACAGACAGACAAGCGTACGGACAGAAACATTCCAGTACTAAACACAGAGGACGGCTGAGTCCAAAGTGCAGCCCCATGCATTTTTGGCAGGGTATGTGACAACGTCACTTCGTTTGGCGGGTTCGCATTGATAGCTGCTCAGGAGACAGGAGTTAAGGAAGGATTTAGATAGAGGGTGGCAGAAGTAAGTTCTGTATAAAAGTCCCAACATTGGCGGGGGGAAGCACATAGCCAAGAATGAGCAAGAGAACTACAGGGAATAACGAGGCCTGACTGAAGCAAAGGGAACAGAACAAGGAATGGGGAGATGCAGCTGGAGCTTTGGGCAGAGGCACAGTTGTGCATAGCAGTGATCGTGGTAAAAACCAGCTCAGACTTGAAGACTGAGGCGAGAGGGGACTGGTCAGTGGGCAATGAACAGGCTTCTGTCTGCTGTGGGCAGTGAGAAGTGAATTGGGTGTGGCGCAGAGGAGGAGGAGGTTGCAATCAGTGAGACTGTGTGACAGACCTGTGAGAATGCTTTACCATAGCAAAGGAAAAGAAGGGTGGTGGTTTGGGGGATGTGGAGAAACTTCACATGTAGCCAGGAGTTGGTAATCGGATACATCCGGGATATTAATCAAGCTCCCACTTCAACTCCGCACATTAAATGCAAAAAGCTGATCTGTGAAATAGGACTGCACAGTTAAATATCTGAAAGTAAGGAATTGCCTGTGTTAAAGTGCACCATTAGCTCTGCTTCCTTTTGAGTCTCTGTTGTTCCCATACAGTCTGTTGGTTGGGGTCATGTGCCATCTCTCAGATAACAGTGCAACGTAGGGTGACCAGATGTCCTGATTTTATAGGGACAATCCTGATTTTTGGGGCTTTTTCTTATATAGGCTCCTATTACCCCACCCCCCACTGCCTGTCCTGATTTTTTACACTTGCTGTCTGGTCATCCTAGTGCAACACATTGATTTTTCTGCAGTCTTACATGCACCTACATGTACTGCATTGTTACAGCTTATGGGTAGTTTTACTGTCAGTCATAATGGTCTGGTCCATCTTTATGAATTTAGGCTGTGATTTTCACAGATTATAAAACCAGAAAGGACCATTGTGATCAGCTAGTCAGACATAATACAGGCTAAAGAACTTCCTTCTATTAATTCACGTTTGAACTAGAGCAGATCTTTGGAAAAACATCCAATCTTAATTTAAAGATTTTCAGTAGTTAACTCACGTGATTAACTCAAAAAAATTAACTGATTAAAAAAAGTGTCAGTAATTGCACTGTTAAACAATAGAATACCAATTGAAAATTATTAAATATTTTTGGATGTTTTTCTACATTTTCAACTATTGCTTTCTATTACAACACAGAATACGAAATGTACAGAGCTCACTTTATATTGTTTTTGATTACAAATATCTGCACTGTAAAAATGATAAACAAGAAATAGTATTTTTCAATTCACCTCATACAAGTACTGTAGTGCAATCTCTTTATCGTGAAACAAATGTAGATTTTTTTTGTTACATAACAGCACTCAAACAAAATAATGTAGAACTTTAGACCCTACAAATCTGAGTCTTTCTTCTTGTTCAGCCAGTTCTTAAGACACGTTTGTTTACATTTACGGGAGATAATGCTGCCTGCTTCTTATTGACAGTCTCACGTGAAAGTGAGAACAGGCGTTCATGTGGCACACTTATAGCTGGCATTGCAAGATATTTATATGCCAGATATGCTAACATTCATATGCCCCTTCATGCTTTGGCCACCATTCCAGAGAGTATGCTTCCATGCTGATGATGTTCATTTAAAAAATAAGTTCATTAAATTTGTAACTGAACTCCTTGAGGGAGAATTCTATGTCTTCTGCTCTGTTTTACCCAACTTCTGCCATGTATTTCATGTTACAGCAGTCTTGGATGATGACCTATTACATGTTGGTTTTAAGAACACTTTCACCGCAGATTTGATAAAACACAAAGAAGGTACCAATGTGAGATTTCTAAGGCTAAATGCACCATTCAACCCAAGGTTTAAGAATCTGAAGTGCCTTCAAAATGTGAGAGGGATGAGGTGTGGAGCATGCTTTCAGAAGTCTTAAAAGAGCAACACTCCGATGAGGAAACTACAGGACTTGAACCACCAAAAAGTAAATGAACCGTCTGCTGGTGGCATCTGAGTCAGATGATGAAAATGAACATGCTTCGGTCCTCTCTGCTTTTGATAGTTATTGAGCAGAACCCGTCATCAGCATAGATGCATATATTCTGGTATGGTGGTTGAAGCATGAAGGACATGAATCTTTAGCACATCTGGCATGTAAATATCTTGCCATGCTGGCTACAACAGTGCCATGCAAATGCCTGTTCTCGCTTTCAGGCGACATTGTAAACAAGATGTGGGCAGCATTATCTCCTGCAAATTGTAACCAAACTTGTTTGTCTGAGCAATTGGCTGAAGTAGGACTGAGTGGACTTGTAGGTTCTAAAGTTTTACATTGTTTTATTTTTGAATGCAGTTATTTTTTTGTACATAATTCTACATTTGTAAGATCAACTTTCATTATAAAGAGATTGCACTGCAGTACTTGTATTAGGTGAATTGGAATATACTGTTTTTTTCACAGTGCAAATATTTGTAATCAAAAATAAAGTGAGCCCTGTACATTTTATTCTGTGTTGTAATAGAAATCACTATATTTGAAAAAGTAGAAAACATCCAACAATATTTAAATAAATGGTTTTACATTATTGTTTAACAGTGCAATTAATCATGATTCATTTTTTTAATTGCTTGACAGCAGTAATTTTCAGTGATAGAAAATCTACTGCAACCATTGGCAAATTTTTCCACTGATTAATTACCCTCACTGTTTTTAAAAAAAGATTGTGCCTTATTTTAGTCTGAATTTGTCCAACTTCCAGCTACTGCCTTTGTGTGCTAGTTGGAAGAACCCTCTATGATCAAATTTCTGTTCCCGCTGTGGGTACTTCTAGACTTCTAGATCAAGTCACCCCTTAAACTTCTCTTTGATAAGATAAACAGCTTGTTCTCCTTGAACCTTTCACTGTAAAGCCTGGTTTCCTAGCCTTTAATCATGCATGCAGCCTCAGGGAGTTAGGTGCCTGACTCTCATTGACATTCAGTGGGATTTGAATATCTAATAGCTAGATTTGTAACGGTTTTTCAGCCTCTGAATATGCAGGTTGATGCTTTTGAAAATCCCTTTATATACCTCTAAAAAATCCAGCCTTGACTCCATTAGGTCCTTTTGAAAGTTCCTTAGCTGTTTAAAATTCTAGCTTCTCTCTAGTGTATATTAATAATTTTGTTTAGACCCATGAATTGTCCATGTTTAAGGATGGCTGTCAGTCTAGGATTTAAGTATTAATGTAGCCATTCAAATTCTTATAGTGATATTTGGCAAATTCAGAGGTAAATTAATTATACCAACTCCCTTTCAGATGCCTTCAGAGCTGCTTACACATGTTTATAGGAGTCTAACGTGGACTAACTTGCATTCTGATTCTCCATTGCTCTGCCCTGTGTGTGTTCATTTACAGGGTGCAGAGTGGTATAAAATACTACCAAATCAGAATGGTTTGCAGTGGTATAAATGACTGCACAAGGTATAGGGAAGCAGAACAAGTCCTCTGCTACCAGAAAAAAGAGTAATTTAAAGCAGGGTTAGGGCTAGTTTAAGTTCTACCTCCTTACATCTTCTAAGTCCTTGGCTTGCTAGTTACACCAAACTTGGGACTCCCTTCGACTTTGATAGAGTTGGTGCAAGTAGGTGGGGGGGGGCTGTTTCTGTGCCAGTGTAATGGGCTCTAACTTGCCACCTGTGCCTATGGCACTATGCATCTAGGGGAAGTCCAAGCAGGCAAAGCACAGAGTTATTAGACCCAACAAACATGGTGGTCTTAGCACAGTCACTAGCTCAGGGTTCTGTAGTGCATTCGAGTAGCAAGAGACAATGGGCTCCATGCACGGAAGCATCAGTCATGGAGCAGGAAACTCCCTCTGTGCAGCTCTGGGCACTTTATTACCAGAGAGTTATAGACAATTTGGAGTGTTCAGAGAGGAGCCACAGGAATGGGTGAGAGAGAGGAGGAGGGCTGGATATGTAATAGAGCGTTGTCTTTCTCAAGTATCTAGCCCAGGGGTGGGCAAACTACGGCCCACAGGCCACATCCGGCCCCCAGGACTGTCGTGCCTGGCCCCTGAGCTGTGGTCCCTCCCCGCCTTTCCCCTCTCCTGGAGCCATGCTGGGAGCGGGGGGGGGGGGGGGTTGAATAAGGGGCAGGATGTCCTGGGGGCAGCAGTCAGGGAGCAGGGGGCGGTTGAAAGGGGTGGAGGTTCTGGGGGGGCAGTCAGGGGATGAGGAATGGGGGGGTTGGATAGATGTGGGAGTCCTGGGGGTCTGTCAGGGGGTGGGGGTATGGATAAGGTCAGGGAGCAGGGAGGCTTACGGGGGAAAGTCCCAGGGAGTGGTTAGGGCCAGGGGATCTCTGAAGGGGGGCGGTTAGGGGACAAGGAGTTGTGGGGTTGGGGTTTTTGAGGGGGGCAGTCAGGGGGTGGGAAGTTGGTGGAGGTCAGATAGGGGGCAGGGCCAGGCTGTTTGGGGAGACACAGCCTTCCCTACCCAGCCCTCCATACAATTTTGCAACCCCAATGTGGCCCTTGGGCCAAAAAGTTTGCCCACCCCTGATCTAACCCCTTCCACTTTACAAACAATTAAGCCTCTCTGAAAAATAGGTCAGCACCAGTGTTCCTATCTGACAGAAGTGGTGGAAGCCCTTTATCACTTATAACAACTGTACAAAGCATTGAGCAATATTCCAGGGAGTGCCCTGGGCCAGCTTGGGAATGGGCTAGGAGCCAATAGGTCTCTTCCATCCCTCGTCTATGTGTTGCAGCGGCTCTTGTTACAGTGACACAAATGTAATGACAGAATGGAGAGGTAGCAATTGCTTTAAAGCACAGGTGCTTGATGAATGAATAAATCTCAGAGCCGTAGCTCAGCTGGGGGTGCCTGTGGAGGTTAAAGCTGGTAGAAGTTCCCCGGCAATTCTATTCCTGTCGCCTCCTTGGCACTTGAGACAGTGGCAGGAGTTAAATGACCATGAGACAGGTCATGTGCCCTTCAATTAGGTTCAGAAGCAGAAATGGTAAATGTTTGTCTCCCCACCTGAAAGTGAGCTCGTTTATGGTAGAAACCACCAGCTAAAATGGAGGCAACGAGAAAAGCAAGGAAAGAAGTGCTTGGATGGAAATAGTTCCTTAAATAAAGGGTTAAAATGTCAATCTTATTATTGTCTTAAGGAGCTGGAACGTAGCTATCTCCGGCCTCCGCAGTATAAGCCCGGTTGCTCAGTCTGATAAGCAATCAGCTTTGTCAGCCCAGCAGAGCAGGGGATCAGCACATGAAGTATGGATGCAGCTTGTGCCCATGGAGGCTGAAGGTGGGGTGCTCTTGGTAGCCTCTTTACAAGCATAGGGAGCTTTTCTTAGTCAGCACGTGCCTAATGGAAGCATTACCATGAAATCAAAGCTGTCGACCCTCAGGCTGTCATTTGTGGGATCTCTGATGTAAAATGCCGGGTACCATGAGGCAACGGGGGAAGAGGCGCGCAAGCCTCTCTGCCAATCTGAAAATCGGGGAGCACCACGGGAGTTGTCGGACCGCAGAGGAAGAGGAGGTCTTCTTCCCGTTTGCACAAGACAGTCTGGTGAAGCACTGGAGCTCCATGCACAATGTGACTGAGAGGAACCAGGAGAAAAGCAAAGCTCCCCCCCGATGGAGCAGATACTTCCTCAACATCAACGTTGGGGGCAAATCTTTCCAGATCGCTTACAAAATGGCTGCCCGTTACCCCATCACCAGAATCGGGAAGCTGGCCGTCTCCACGGACCCCATGAAGAAGCTGAAACTCTGTGATGACTACTCGGTTCAGAGGAACGAGTACTTCTTCGACCGAGACCCTTTAATCTTCCATTACATCTTCCACTTTTACCGCAGCGGGGTCCTGTGGGTCATGGATGAGCTGTGCCCCATGAACTTTGTGGAGGAAATTGAGTACTGGGGTATCCACCTGAAATATTCCCAGCGGTGTTGCCGGATCCTGTTTGAGGAGAAGCAAGACGAGCTCAAAGAGTACCTGAAAATCCAGCGGGAGCTGGAGGCGGAACTAGAGCCCCTGGAGCGGGAGGAGCACTTTGAGGGCAAGTGTCTGGGGGAGTTCCGGAAAGCTGTCTGGAACCTCATTGAGAAACCCTACTCCTCCATCCCTGCTAAGATCATCGCCGTCATGTCCAGCTTCTTCGTGCTAGTCTCCATTGTGGGCATGACACTCAGCACGGTGGAGGAGATGCAGCACAAGACGGGGAAGGTGTTCATGGAGCAGCTGGAGACCATCTGCGCCGTCTTCTTCACCTCCGAGTACCTCATGCGGCTCCTCTCCACGGCCACCTTTCAGAAGTTCCTGCGGGCAGCGTTCAATGCCATTGACCTGGTGGCCATCCTGCCCTTCTACATCCAGATTCTCTTTGAGCACCTGGATGAAGGAGATGCGCTTTACCACGAGGAGCGGCACAAAATGGAGAGCGTGGGCAAGCTGGGGAAAGTCCTGAAACTCATCAAACTCATGCGGATTTTTCGCATCCTCAAGCTGGCCCGCCACTCCACAGGCCTGAGGGCCTTCGGCTTCACCATGCGCCAGTGCTATCAGCAGGTGTGCTGCCTCCTCCTCTTCATCGCCCTGGGGGTTTTCACCTTCTCGGCCTTGATGCACTCCGTGGAACATGATGTCCCCGGCACCAACTTCACCAGCATCCCTGATGCCTGGTGGTGGGCAGCGGTAAGATGGTCACTCCCCCGTCTAACCAGGCCAGTGGGAGCCAGGAGCTGAGAGCCTTGTGCCAGGGAGACTCATGCCCCAGACACCAGGACCATCCTTGCAGCACTGGGAACATGCAGAGCACCATATTTAGTTATTGGGGTTGGGTGCTAAACCCTCGGGCTCCAGGGACAGTGAGTGGCTGTGACGGGTACTCATGGCTCCCATTCCCTAGGGCACAGGGAAGGGAGTTCCCGCACGGCATGGAGCTGGAGGGATGGGGCAAGAGGGACACACGCAGCAATGCCTGGGATCATGCTGGAGAGGAGAGCTGTGTCTGGGGCTACCAGAAGGAGGGGGAGGGTTACCCAGATCAGTGTCAGAGCTGGTGGCAGGGGACAGAGGGCATGGAGATCAACTGGGAAGGGAACGGAGCATTGGGCTTTGGGCCAGGGCCCATGGGGGGAGGGGCAGACAAGTCAGGTTGGGGCTTGAGTGTAAGTGGGGGGTGCACAGATCCGGATCCTGGGGTCTGAGGAAGGTACATGGATTTTCCTGGGGCTCATGCAGGGGAAGGGAGAATCATGGCTCAGCCCTGGGCTCATAGGGCCGAAGGGAAAGGTGCAGACACATGGGTCTAGGAAGGGGAAACCGATTGCCCTTAGGGTTTGTGCAGGGGGAGAGCGACACGGGGAGCCTGGGAGGAGGGGCCCAGACTGGGGTAGAGCAAAGGACTCTTGTATGGATAGACATTGTCTCGGGTCCAGTGGGATGTGTGGGGTGGGGGTCATACCAAGTTATGCCAGTGATTCCCACACTAGCAAGCGCCACTGAAAACCTGCTGACTGTGTATTAACACCCAGCCGGAAGGAAATCGGTGAAAGCACTGGAGACTGAAGGGTTAAGCCGGGCTTTCCTTTCAGTAGTTTGCCTCATTCCCTTCCCTGCAGGAGGGTGGTGTCTTTTCTCAGAGAGAGCCCCCAGCTTCCCGATCTCTTTAGCCATTATGGGCAGTTCCTGTGGGGATGCACATTGGGTCAAGATTATTCTGAGTTGCTAACGTCCGCTCTTGTCTCTTTCAAAGACAAGAACGCAAAGGACAAAGAAAAGCTACAAATGCTCAGCTGTACTAGCCGCTCCTGTTAGCGCTCTCCGAGCTGGGAAACTTTCTCCAGGGTTGGGCTACAGGGATGTGCAGATCTGGCCTTGCTGGCCATGGGCTCACAGTCAAAGGGGCTGCTGTCCTGGCCACCTAAAGCAGATTCTGATTTGACAGAAGGAAAGAGGCGGAGGTGGAAAAATTCTCCACCAGCGAGTGGGTGTGATCGGGAAACTCAGCCCTGGAGTTAACGACGCATGCAGTGATGGTATCTGAATCGCTGGGCTGGGCTGGTCAGGACATCTGTTAGGGTTAGGAGAATGGAGGCCCAGCGGTAGGATGGGTTCTGGGTTCCAGGGGACGAATGATGGAGCTCACTCCTTGTCCTGAAGCAGGAAGTCCACTCCAGCCTGTCAGGCCAAGCTTCAGCAAGTGACCCTCTGAAAATCCACATCTAGAAATGTCTAGGTGGCAGCAATCTCACCACATCCAAACGGCACAATCAAAACCCCGAGCCAGTGATTCTATTTATGTTCCTTTCCTGGCCCTGGTTTGTTTCCTGTCGTTCTAACACCAGCTGGGTTGGTAGGAAAATAATAATTTTGTGACCTCGCCAGTAATCTTGAAGACCCCCAATGAGTTACTTTATCTGAAGCACATCTACTTTGTGCTGAACGCCTGGGGCCTGGTCTGCCAGTGCCCTGCCATCGCTTTGTGCAGCCATTTATTCACGCCCGGGCACAGTGGGTGTGAAACTTCGCCCTCCTGATCTGGAGGCGTCGGTCACGCACCTTTCACTGGCATGAGCATCGACACAAGGGGCGGGAGAGGGGGCGGTGGGAATCAGCCTCCATGACTCCTAGAAGAGTTGGGAATAAACCTTCATCACCATTCACCTGATTTGGGCGGTTAAGGGCTTGGCTACACGAGGAAGTTTTTTCTCATTTAGGTGAACCGTTCATGTAAAGTGCAATAAAACTGTGTTAGTGCATTCCAGAATAAGAGTCTACCTATGGAGCTAATCAGGAACAGCTCCTTCCTGCGTGTAGATGAGCCCCTGGGATTTAGATATTTGCAGGACAGAAGCTAAGAAAGGGAGTGGTGTTTGTAGCCATGTTGGTCCCAGGCTATTACAGAGATAAGGTGGCTGAGCTATTATCTTTTATTGGACCAACTTCTGTTGGGGAGTGAGACACGCTTTCGAGCAACACAGAGCTAGACGGGAAGAAGAACAAACTAACTAAAAGTTTATTCACTAGGAAAAATAAATGAGAGTTACTTGCAAGGTTAAACCAGGTCAGCACAAACCTCCAGATGAGATACAGGCAGGTTTCAGAAGGTTTCAAATGACCAGAAACTTCTGTAGTAAGCAGACTCTGTATTCTTTGGGGCTAATCCAGGCAAACCAAGTGGGGAACTCCTTGTTTACGCTTAGAAGTTTTGCCCCTCAGAGTACAAGCAGCATAGGATGCAGTTTCTCCTTGTCAGGGACTTTTATTGCTTCTCCCCAGTATCCAAACTGATAGAACAAGTGTTGGTACCTGACTCCTCTTCACGAGGGGAGGGGGACAATCAACAAAGTCTATGTCCTTTTGATGTCTTACAATGGCTCATTTGGTTTCAAAGGCCTGCTTGTTTGCAGCCTGTCACTGTACACCAATGGTCCTCCAAATGCTTACCTCATGCCTCCCCTTACTCTTCTACGTGCCCCCTCCCCAAGGCCCAGGAGTGAGGCCACAGCTTCAGGAGAGGGGAGGACCTAGACTGGGCTGAAGGGCCGACACCGGGGCCACAGCTGGGAGCAGGGGCGGGAATGGAGCCCCGGGTGCAGGGACAGAGCTGGGTCCAGGACCGGAGCCCAGGCCCCAGTCACACACCCGTATGTAAAAGGTTATTTACACAGTTTCAGGGTAACCATTCCCTCAAGGTCTTCTACTCTTAGGGCTTTTGGCTCCTAGCCATCATCTCTCTTGGGAAGAGACCCACATCTCACTCCCTGCTGACTTGGGTATTTCTGGGCTACACAGTTCCCTGCCTCCACTGTGATATCCCCAGCAAGCCAGACTGGGCTTTGCTTTCTCTCCAGAGGCTCTGACCAGTCACAAGTTACCACACAGCTCTTTCTCAGCAAGCACCTTTATTCTTATGGTGAAAGCATTACAGAGGAAACACATTAAAAACCATAGAAGAACCTACATGCATCCTGAAAAGCTTACGAGCGATCATCCCCCAACCCCAAACGCAGGCTGTGGTAGGAGTCAGTACTTCAAACCCCATGGCTGAGTTTTTCCCATGGTTACAATTTCATAACTGTCTCGGATTCAGAACCAGAGCACTGGCTAGGCAGTTCAGCCATTTCTTCACATGGCTCGGCCTTTGAGCTCCAGTCTGCAGGGACAGGTCACAGCAAATAATCACCCTTTCCTTAGGACATAGCTAAGTCCATTCATGCCTGGCACATTTTCAGGATAGTCCTTGGAACTCCTCGGCCTCACATCTGTCACATCTCCCCCTAGAAAGATTACATCCAATCCTAAAACAGAAGCCATTCAGTTAATACAATGGACCCCAAACATACTTAAACTTAATTGGATAAGGTCTCCCAAGAATAAGCAGGAAATTGCCGTACGTGATAAAGAGCACGGTGATCGATTGTCCTTCAGGGCCACCGAGAAAAGGACCAGAGGATTTGCCTTGGTTTATAGCCAGGGAGCTCTTGGCTGGAAATTTGGAAAAACTTGCCAACTCTCAGGGTAGTTAAGCACTGGACCAGGTTACGAAGGGAGGGTGTGGAATCCCCATCACTGGAGGGTTTTAAGAACAGACTGGACAGACGCCTGTCAGAGATGGCCTAGGTTCACTCAATGCTGCCTCAGCACAGGGGGATGGACTAGATGACCCCTTGAGGCCCCTGATTCCATAACTATCGGCACTGGAGGGATTTAGCCTTTATCCTCTTTGCAATGTGGGCAGGTTACCAGCCGGAGTGTCCCAGCTAGCCCGAGTGTGAGGGGTTTATGTGTGGAGAGGAGGGGGTTAGGGACAGCAGCCTAACTTCAGTGAAGACCTTCCCAGGAAGTTGGGTCAGAGATGGGGAACTCACGGATTGGTGAGCAGCTTTGAGGGCAGAGGGGGTGACACATGGCTGATGCCTGGACCCCTGGGGCTGAGAGAGACACACATAGTCCAGGTGGTGGGATAGTAGGTGTGAGAGGGACAGGCTGCCTGGGGGGAGGGGTCACAGGGTGAGGTGGACCCTCAGGCTGGTCACAGGATGGGCCCAGGGGAGACACCGGGAGTGATGCCCAGCTTGGGTGAGTCGGGGGAGAGGACCCCGGCAGGGTGACTCAGCTGTCAGGTGCAGGATGGTGGGGTGAGTTTCTCAGTGGTGGGGCCTGGCTCAGAAGCTGAGCCGGTCCGGAGGAGTTTGCTGGGTGTGAGCTCAGGGGAGGTTGATCATTTCCCTCGCTAAACCCCCTTTCAGGTCAGTCTCTCTACAGTGGGCTACGGAGACACCGTGCCGGACACGGTGCTGGGCAGGATGGTGGCATTCGGGTGCATCTCCTTCGGCATCATCCTCAACGGGATGCCCATCTCCATCCTCTACAACAAGTTCTCCGATTACTACGCCAAGCTGAAAGCCCATGAGGACGAGACCAGCCTCACGCTCAAGTTCACCAAGAAGATTCGCTTCAAGGAGCGAGCCCTGAAGAAGCTGGCTGAATGCTGCAGTGATGACAGCCACGTCCACCGCTGAATGGGCCACCCCACGGGCCACGTGACTGGGCTACTCTGAGCACCCGCCAGGCCCCCTGGCCTCCCACCTAGACACCTCCCACACCAGCAGGGCCATCCAACATGGCTACCCCACCCACCACCCAGCCCGCCCGACCCGGGTAACAGAGCTCCCAACCTGACTACCCAACTACCCCGCGGCCCCATCAACTCAGACACCGAATTGCCCTGCCTGGCTACCCCACCTACAACCTAGACACACACCCAGCTGGACCATCTGACATGGATACTCCACCCTACAACTAGACCATCCACCTGGTTAGGCGAGACACTCAGCCCCCTTGTCCAAGTAGGCCTCCTGGAATTGTCCACCTACTTCCTTGGCCTGGCCACTTCACCTTCTGGGAACAGGCACATTCGCTGGGCGCGAGACCCTGCGATGTAGGAGCGAGAGAGGGAGAGCGGCAGGTTAGGCTGGCGTTTGCAAGGTGATATGGCCACAAAACTGTCCAGGCTGTTTGTAGGGAGGAAGCAGGGAGGCGACTGAGCCTCCGCTGTGACCATCCCAGGGGCAGACTGCCAGTGGGGCAGGAGCTCAGAGAAGAGCAACGAAATGGACCCAAGGGCTGGAGGGGTGGAATGTGGAGCCCAGCTGAAGCTGCCCGGCTTGGCTCAGGGAGCTGGGCAGGGCCTGAGAATGCGCTCCAAGCCGGGAGAGGAGGCAGAGAATTAAGGTGACCCCTGGGAGGGTGCGGGGCCCAGTTAGGCTGATCGGAGGAACGTTCTCCAGCAGTCAGATGTCTCAGGATGAGACCTGGTCACCCCCCCAGGAAAGTGTGGGCGCCCCACTGCTGCTGACACAACTAGATGCAACAAAGCCAGGTAGGATATGCATGGGCCATGGCGTGAGGAAAGAACCGCAGAGCGGGAAGCAGGAGGAGGTCTGGGAGCGCAGTGTGGGCGGGGTCATGGCTGGCTGTTTGAGGCGGCTCAGCCTCCCCCAGCCTAGGGTACCCCCAGCCCTTGCTGGCGGGGGTAGCGGTGGTGCCTGCTGAGCGCTTGGGCAAACTCGCTTTACGGGGCCGTTCTCACGCTGCTCCTGGGAAATGTGTCTGCTGGGGGGCTGAGCTGGAGACTGTCCGTCCAAGAACACAGACTAGGACACTGTGTCCTCTTCCCTGGGAAATGGCTCTGTGCCTGTAGCAGGGAGACCGGGTTGGTGGAGCCAGTACTGTCTTTAGATTAGCCCAGGGAAGCTCTTTGCGGACATTGGTCAGGAGTGATTTTGCAAATTTGAACATAGATTCCCTTCGCCGTCTGCCTTCTGTGGACCCTGGACTAAATGTTTTACAAGGTACCCACTGCATTCGTGGGCAGATTGGTGCAAGAGTCCAGTGAGCTGCCGGTGTGCAGGCGTGTCTGTGGGTGTCAGCTTGTGGCCCAGTGTACGGTGCTGCTTGTGCTTTTAGCTCTTAGTTGTGCAGACTCAGCTTGGGCGTGTGAGGAGATTTTCTATAATGGCCAAACCTTGGCACACGAGTGGGTAACTCAGAAAGTTCACACTCTGATAATGCCAAAACTGCTCCAGCTACAAACCACAAACCTGTTGTGTTAGGGGCCCCATCAGGGCATAAACCTCTAGCAAAATGTAAAGAAAATTGGTTTGGTGTTTCCTTTTCTTTTCTTTAATTTTTACTAAACTAAATAACAGCTATGCAAGAAAAAATACAAATGATACATCAGAGTTTGCCATAAAGCTATTGATGTTGGCCACAGAATACATCTCTGCAGAGATCTGCTGATTCTGATCAGCAGAAAAATCAGTAAGATTTACCAGGGTTTGGGATATTTTCTATGAGTCCATTTTGACCACCTGTACATGAGGTAGCAGTGGCAATGCGGGGTTACTCACTGCTCAGCAGCTGGATACTAGGCTCTCTCTCTCTAGGGCTAGTTTTTGCTCACCCTAACACAACTGTGCAGGGAGCTAAGAGTTCCCAATGCTCACCATTTTATTGCACGCTTCCTTTTCTGAAAACGCCAGTTCTAGGTGTGCGGTGATTGCATGAGAATCTCACCTCGTAGCTAAGGTCAAACCTTGATAGTGCCAACCCTAAAGTCTCGCCTTCCAGAAGGCAAATAAAAGAACTCAGTATTTATCATTTTTTTAAAACAAAATCTCATGATTTTTAAAACAATCTCGTGATTTAGGGGCGGGGAGGGTCTGACTTGTGAGTTTTGAGGCTGGTGACACTGAAGGGAAATACCTGCTGCTCACTCGCCTCTGCCTGAAAAGGTGTTGGGGGGGAGGAGAGGGATGTCTCAGCCCCCGCCCCCCGCCCCCCCCCCCCCCACACACCGGCCCGGGGCGCAGCGGTGGTGTTAGGGGTGAAAGTAAAAATGAGGACTTACGGGTATGGGACTGGGTTGGTGCCAGCTCTGCACCCAGAAGGGGCGGGGCCTTGGGCAGGAGGGGTGGGGCTGGGGGGGGTTCAGAGCTGGCACCAACCCAGCCCTGTACTGGTAAGTGCCCTCCCCCCTCCCCCTGGCCAGGGTAGCAGCGGCAGTCGGGAGCTCCAGAAGTGGTTTAAAGAGCCCAGAGCTCGACCGCCGCTACTGCTCCAGCCCTGTAAACGGAGGCTGGCGCCCCTGGCTTTCACTGCTACCAGAGCTCCAGCAGTGGGGCTCTGGGGGGTATTTAAAGTGCCGAGGCGGTAAAGGCAGGGGAAGCTTGGGACCCTTTAAATAGCTTCTGGAGTCCCGCCACTACTCCAGGGCTCCAGGTAGAGGCTGCAGGGCTCAGGGGACTATTTAAAGGACCTGGGACTCCCACTGCCTCTACTGCCCCAGCCCTTTAATAGTTGTCGGAGCCCTGGGGTAGTGGCAGCGGCTAATAACCATTGATGGACCTGTCCTCCATGACTTTATCTAGTTCTTTTTTGAATCCTGTTATGGTCTTGGCCTTCACAACATCCTCTGGCGAGGAGTTCCACAGGTTGACTGAGTGTTGTGTGAAGAAATACTTCCTTTTATTTGTTTTAAACATGCTGCCTGTTAATTTCATTTGGTGACCCCTAGTTCTTGTATTATGAGAAGGAGTGAATAACACTTCCTTATTTACTTTCTCCACACCAGTCACAATTTTATGGACCTCTATCACATCCTCCCTTAGTTTCTCTTTTATAAACTGAAAAGTCCCAAGCTTATTAATCTCTCTTCATACAGAAGCTGTTCTGTACCCCTAATCATTTTTGTTGACCTTTTCTAAAACTTTTCCAATTTTAATATTTCTTTTTTAAGATGGGCTGACCACATTGGCTGAATAGGATTGGTCCCAGTACAGATCCCTGGGGGACACCACTATTTACCTCTCTCCATTCTGAAAACTGACCATTTACCTACCCTTTGTTTCCTATCTTTTAACCAGTTGCTGATCCATAAAAGGACCTTCCCTCTTACCCTATGACAGCTTACTTTGCTTAAGAGCTTTTGGTGAGGAACCTTGTCAAAGGCTGCCTGAAAATCTAAGTCCACTATATCCACTGGATTCCCCTTGTCCACATGCTTGTTGACCCCCTCAAATAATTCTTGCAGATTGGTGAGGCATGATTTCCCTTTACTAAAACACTGTTGACTCTTCCCCAACAAATTATGTCCATCGATGTGTTGGACAATTTTGTTCTTGACCATGGTTTCAACCAGTTTGCCCAGTACTGAAGCCAGGTTTACTGGCCTATAATTGCCTCTGGGGCCCTTTTTAAAAATTGGTGTCACATCAGCTATCCTCCAGTCATTTGGTACGGAAGCTGATTTAAATGACAGGTTGCAAACCACAGTTAGTAGTTCTGCAATTTCACATTTGAGTTCCTTCAGAACTCTTGGGTGATACCATCTGGTCCTGGAGACTTATTACTGTTTAGTTTATCAATGTGTTTCAAAACCTCCTCTGATGACACCTGAATCTGGGACAGTTCCTCAGATTTGTCACCTAAAAACAATGGTTCAGTTGGGAAACTCCCTCACATTCTTCGCTGTGAAGACTGATGCAAAGAACTCATTTAGTTTCTCCACAATGGCCTTGTCGTCCCTGAGTGCCCCTTTAACATCTCCATCATTCTGGGGCTCCACTGGTTGGTTAGCCAGCTTCTTGTTTCTGCTGTACTTAAAAAAATATTTGCTATTACTTTGTGAGTCTTTGGTTAGCTGTTCTTCAAATTCTTTTTTGACCTTCCTAATTATATTTTTACACTTAATTTGCCAGAGTTTCTGCTCCTTTGTATTTTCCTCACTAGGATTTATCTTCCACTTTTTAAGGATGCCTTTTTGCCTCTCACTGCTTCTTTTACTTTGTTCTTTAGCCACAGTGGCATTTTTTGGTTCTCTTACTACGTTTTTTAATGTGGGGTGTACATTGAAGTTGAGCCTCTGTTATGGCGTCTTTAAAAAGTTTCCATCCAGGTCGCAGGGATTTCACGTTTGGCGCTCTACCTTTTAATTTCTGTTTATCTTCTCCTCATTTCTGTGTACTTCCCCTTTCTGAAATTAAATGCTACAGTATTGGGCTGCTGTGGTGTGTTTTTCCCACCACAGGGATGTTACATTTAATTATATTAGATACCCCATTCCCCTGACCAACAGGCGGATGGGGCAGAAGCTCTATGGAAAACCCCTGACCCAGGACCCCTGCTTGGCTGGGCTGTACAAAGATTTATGGGGGCAAGGAGCAACATTTGAAACTGAGCCCCCACCCCCACTTCCAAAAAAATTACCCAGTCTGCACTCACCCCACAGCATCCCTTCCTGGCCTGCTGGGCTTGGTCCAGCTTCCTGCTCTGGGCGTTGCCACATGACGAAGGGGCCACCAGGGCAACCTGACGGGTGCTGTGACTTCGTGTGTCAGGTCACAATGCCACTCAGTTTGGGGGACCCCTCAAAGGTGGGGACAGGAGCAAACTTGCTTGGGGAAATGGCAGCTGCGTCGCCTGCCTAGAGTAGGAGGGGAAACTGCTAGAGAGCTGCGTCCAGGGCCAGCTACAGCAGAAGCTGGGGAAACACATGGAAAAGGATGTGACAGCTGGGTATCAGTGCAGACCTGAGTGTGAACAAGGTGTGACACTTGGGTATCAGTGCAGACGTGTATGTGAACAGGATGTAATGGCTTGGTATCAGGGCAGATGCAGGTGTGAATGGGGTGTGACAACTGGACATCCATGCAGACCCGCATGTGACTAGGATGTGGTGGCTGAACATCAGGACAGGTGCGGATGTGAATGGAGTATGACAACTGGACATCTGTGCAGCCCCACATGTAAATACAATGTGCTGGCTGGTCATCAGGGCAGATGAGGGTGTGAACGGGGTGCGATGGATGGACAGTAGGCAAATGAGGGTGTGAATGGAGTGTGACAGCTGGAGGATGTAGAACTGCAGGCTCGGCCCTGTGCAGAACTTGTGGGGAAGCATCAGAAGCAGGAGAGGTCACTGGGGCAGAAGGGCCCCAAGGAGCCATCCCAGTAAGTGATCAAGGCCTGGAAACCTAGAAACTCCTGTTGGTCTCTAGTGGACTCTGGACTGAAGAGACAGCTGAGGAATCAGAACTCAGGTGCCCTAACCTACATGCTGACCTCCCCAGGGCCCAGGTGGGATGCGGTTGTTGGAACCATTGCACTGAGGGTATTTGCAGCTTCCTCTCTCAGCCAGCCCCAGTTAAAAACCTCTTCATTTAGCCCCCGGTCAGAGCCATTGGGGGGCTCCCCAGGGTTACTACCCAGGGCTCGGTGTTTGAAGCACCAGCCTCCAAGCCATGCCTCACCTGGAGGGTTGGTTTGCCACAGCCCTGGCAACTACAATAATGACACCAGTTCCCACAACCCCGACCCCAGAGAGGTTTGGTGCAGGACTTTGGGTAGCTTACCGTGCGGGGGATCCACGGGAGTAATGTAACCCACCTACCAAATACACAGCTGGCCAGGAAATGGCCGGCGAAGGCAGTTTGCACAAATATTCCATCACGACGACGCTCAGACTTTCCCGGCTGGCAGCCCTGCCTTCTGACGCGTCTTTCCACAAGCAAACTGCACTCTGCCCCAGAACGTTTGCCGGGAGTCGACGCACGGTGGAGCCGCCACTAACGGAAGGTCTGAGCTGGAGAGGAGCTGGTATACTGATGTTAAGAACCTTCACTGGTTTTTGCCGTGCATTTAAATGCCTGGGTATTTCCCACTCTCCTGCTCTTGCAGTGTACTTTGCATGCGGGTTATAACCACCCCTGAAGGTTGGCTTAGCACACAGTGTTCCTGCTTGTACAGAGCAGGCGTCTGAACAAATGGACATGGCCCAGCCCCCACTCTGCACTCGTCAGCACAGATTTATCAAGTGTTGTTTTGCCATCAAACCAACTCTAGGTAGGAGTTCTGGGATTAGCAGGTGACGGGGGAGAGTTGTGTCCCCGGGCTAAGCAGTTGCTATTTTTGAAGCGGTGTTTGAAAGAGGATTGAGACTGGCTTAGCCTTGCTCACTGCCAGTGCCTGGAGACAACAGGCCAGGATCCCGCCTGTGCCAGGCACCGGCAGTGACTGAGGGGTGCCACATCAGGAGCTGAAGGGTTTTTGCAACATGATGAGCCTGAAGGAGGTGAAGGAGCCCCATAAGTCCCACCTAGTGATTTATCAAGTTAGTGTTCAAAAAGAACTAGATACGTTCACGGCGGATAGGTTCATCAGTGGTTATTAGCCAGGATGGGCAGGGATGGTGGCTCTAGCCTCTGTTTTGCCAGAAGCTGGGAATGGGCGACAGGGGATGGATCACTTGATGATTCCCTGTTCTGACCGACTGGCTAGGCAGCAGTTCTGCAGAAAAGGACCTAGGAGTTACAGTGGACGAGAAGCTGGATATGAGTCAACAGTGTGTCCTTGTTGTCAAGAAAGCTAACGGCATATTGGGCTGCATTAGTAGAAGCACTGCCAGCAGATCGAGGGAAGTGATTATTCTCCTCTATTTGGCACTGGTGAGGTATAATCTGGGGTATTGCATCCAGTTATGGGCCTCCCACTACAGAAAGGATGTGGACAAATTGAAGAGAGTCCAGCGGAGGGCAACAAAAATGAGGAGGAGGCTGGAGCATATGACTTGTGAGGAGAGGCTGAGCGAACTGGGATTGTTTAGTCTGCAGAAGAGAAGACTGAGGGGGGATTTGATAGCTGCTTTCAACTACCTGAAAGGGGGTTCCAAAGAGGCTGGATCTAAACTGTTCTCAGTGGTACCAGATGACAGAACAAGTAGTAATGGTCTCAAGATGCAGAGGGGAAGGTTTAGGTTGGATATTAGGAAAAACTTTTTCCCTAGGAGAGTGGTGAAGCACTGGAATGGGTTCCCTAGGGAGGTGGTGGAATATCCTTCCTTAGAGATTTTTAAGGATCGACTTGACAAAGCCCTGGCTAGGATGATTTAGTTGGGGTTGGTCCTGCTTTGAGCAGGGGGTTGGACTAGAACCTCCTGAGGTCTCTTCCAACCCTGAGATTCTATGACTCTATGTTCATTCCCTCTGGGGCGCCTGGCATTGGCTACTGTCAGGATACAGGGCTGGATGGACCTTTGGTTCTGATCCAGTAGGGAAGTTCTTATGTTCTTAAGAGTGCCCAGCACCACACTCGCCTGGGCATTTGCCCACAGCCAGTGCCAGATTAGCGCATATGCAAACTAGGCACGTGCCTAGCACCCAGATTTGTGGGTGACCCAAATCACAGCGACACCGTGACCCTGGGTACCAGGTTGCAACACCACACACACAAATTTAACCAAGGTGGCTGAGTCAAACCTCAGCGGTGCTGGACCCTATGGTCACCTAGGGCCCAGTGGTGGGTTAATCTCCCAAAGGAACCTCAATTCTTCCTCCTACTGAGCATCCGCCCCAGCCCCAAACCTCACCCTGACTCAGCCTGAGGATTGATCAAGCTTCATTCACAGGTATTTCCAGCCTCCTGCGTCTCCCTGAGCGAGGCTTTCATCAACCAGCTCTGGACCCTGCTCATGTTATCTCAGGGGAACTGCTGCCTCCCATTACTTAACAGTGGCGCTGAACTTTCCCAGGCTACTGTGCCCCTTTCAGGAGTTGGATTTGTCGTGTGTCCCCCCAAGTTACACCTCACTTAACTCCTTGCTTACAAAATCAGACATAAAATACAAGTGTCACAGCAACTATGACTGAGAAATTGCTGACGTTCTCATTGTTATCATCTAATTCTCAAATAAATCAATTGGAATATAAATCTTGTACTAACATTCCGCTGTATTGAACAGCATAAACCATTTCTAGTCTGTACTGACTTTGCTCCTGCTTTTTATGTCGCCTGTTGTAAAACTAGGCAAATCGCTGGATGAGTTGATGATGTACCTGGAAGAGCTCCGCGTATCCCCAGGGGTACACATCTCCCTAGGCTGGCTTAGAGCAAGATCAGCTCAGCAGAGCTCTCCAGGAGGAGCCAGGACTGGGTGGGGCCCAGAGGGAGCTAAAAGCAGCATTACAATCCACAGCCAGCTTTCCCAGTAACACTTTGTGCTGTTTGGCTTCTTACCGTTTTTTTTCACAATTTTCTTTATGTTGAATTTTTTGGTTGAAAACATGATAGAAAACTTCCATTTTCAGCAGGGTGCGGGTAAATGACCCGGATCCAGAACCATTTCCAGAGCCCTTTTTGCTAAAACCATTGTATGAAAAACACCATGAAAAGTTGGGGAAAAAAATCAGTTTTGATCAAAGACTATTTTTCAACATGAAAATTCTGCACTTGAAAGACATGGGCAGGGAGCGTCTCTCTGTGTTTTAAAAGCTCTGGGCGGGGGGATCCTGCTACCACTGGAGTCAGTGACAAAACTCCCATTAATTGATGTGGGGGTATCGGGGCCCAGCTGCCTGTGATTGTGTGGCACCTGAAACACACGGTGGGGCAGGCACATGATAAACAACTGGACTTTCCTCAGTAGCGGGGGGGGGGTTCAGCCATAACAACAGTGTTTGCCTCCCCCTCCCCTTCCTCTTGGATTCTGAAAGTGCACCCCACGGCCTGGGGTCAGGCTGAAGAGCCACCTCTGTAGCCTCAGCGTGCGGCTTCAGGAAGATGCCAAAGATCATTTGCTTGTGAAACTCCCCCAGAACCCTGGAGTCAGAGCCTGGCCATGAGGATTGAACCTGCAGAGCAGATTAGCCTCAATCCCCCACCCGCTGCGAGCACCAGTCTCAAATCAGCGGCAGTTTGTCAGAAGCTGTGAACCGTCTCCGGGGCAGAGGGCGGCAGCCACATCTACCTGTCTTCTGGGGCTGTTTGCTCCTTTGGGAACCCCACAGTCTGGGGACTTTTGGGGGTACACGTTACGGCTCCTTGCGCGTCACGTTAATATCTTGTGCTGCACTGAGAGGCAGGTGAGAAGCTAGCGAGGGGGAGGTAGAGAAAGCTGCCCCCTAGTGGCTGGGAGTTGGAACTTGCTCACCCCAGGAACCCTGCTAGCGTGTGACATTTCAGCTGGGATGAAGCGTAACAGCGGGCCCAGGGGGACCCTGAGCCCCCAGCTCATTTCATCCAGGGCACCTCACAGCATCAGAGTCACTGCTAGCCTGGAGCACGTGACATGGAGAAGAACAGCTCTGCCGTATCCCAGACCTAGACCCCATGACCAGCCACCAGGCTACTGCCAAAGGAAACCGCACTCCAAGAACTTCTGTCCTAGGTTTAATAGTTACTCTGAATTCATTTTACAGGTTGCATAAGGCAGTAATGTACAGACATTTACAGGCACACTGTACAGGAGTTTTCTGTCATATATTAGTGCTTTTGCTATATACATATCGTACATCCTGCAAGGAGGCCTTTCCATGGACAACGCTTCCCAGAGGTTCTCTCCACCACACGCTGCAGGGCTGGAACCAGGAGTGGACCTGGGAAATTCACTCCACAGCTTTTGAAATGACCCGCAACCATGTGACAAAGGTCACACCAACAAATTTGAGGGGACCAGGGGCACACAAAGGCATCTCAGGCTTGGGCTGCTTGGCTTTAATCAAAGCATTTCCCAGGTACCTTAGGCAAGTTAGGTGCCGTTTGGGCATAAATGCCGCACTGAGCCAAATGGTAGCAGCTGGAGAGGTGAGTTTCTTGCAGGACAGAGATTCTTGAAAGTGTGGTGAAAACGCAGGTACCTCTGGCCAGAGTGGGGCAGCCTATGCAGGCTGAGGCTGGCGAGCGGCTCTTGGAAGGTTGGTTCCTGGGAACAGAGGTGTTTCGAATTGAGAGAGGGAGGTTCCCTGTTGCCCTGACACATCCCTGCTCTTCCCACGGGACAGGCGTTAGTGGCAGCCACAGCTCCCGGCCACCATGTCATCATATTGCTTGAGGACGACATTCTCATCGTCGTCAAAGTAGAGGAGGTTGATGGAGAAGAGTTTGTCTGGGACGCAGCAGGGGCTGCTGACGCCCTGGCTCAGTTTGAGGGCGTTGATGATGGACTGCACGGTGGCGTGGTTTGTTGGTCTCATGTTCTCACCCAGGGGGAAGGGGCAGGATCCTTTACAGTGATACGCGTTGTAGCTTTTCGGGGAGATGATCCAGCCCGACCAGCCGATTTCCTCGAAGTCCACGGAGAGGATCTGTCTCTGGCACGGCAGGAACTGATCCAGCGAGCGGGCATTGCGCGCCCTGCTCTCCTCTGGTGGGAGCGATTCAGCCGCGGGAGCTGGAGTCTGAGGGCTCAAATCTAGGGTGGAGAATAACGTCCTTATTGATCAGACAAACCTGAAGTGAGCCTAAAAGCAAGGTAGTAAGTGTGAACCATCCCCGTCCTGCATCCATTACCAACCTAGCCATCTAGACACTCAGGCCCCTTCTCCAAAACCCCAGTGTGACTCTGCATCATGGAGCACTTTGGGGCTGACTCTTCTCTCACTCATAGGTTTAAATCAGGGGGAACCCGCTCAAGTCCATGGATTACAATGGAGACGCAGGGCCAAAGGGTTTGCATCCATCATGGAGCTGACAGAGCACGAGAGAAAGGCAGATACGTGCCTAAAAGGCAGCCCTCGGGTCCAAGCCTCGTTCTCTAAGAGTTTGTTCTGCTGCAGCTCCCTCCACTGTAGACAGAAACTGCCAACCCTTCTTGTTCCACTGGTTGCAATGGAGCTTTAGGCAGGATTCTTAGCACAGCTAAGGGCACCAGATCAGAGCACTGGTCCGTCCAGCATCCGGGCTCTAATTGTGGGCAAAACCTCCAGGCATTTGGCTAATTCCATGGTGCTCTGTGTAAGGAAGAGGGAACTGATCCTTTTGGAAACCAGCTGATACCCTGAGCCCTGAGGTTTCATTAGCCCATCCCAGAATAATTACAAGTGTTAGTATCCAACAGCTGGGAATTTCACTGCTGAATCACTGCCACAAGCTGGAGGGAAGCAGCACTTCTTTTCATTTGTGTTAAATTTGCAGCCACTAATTGAACAGTGACGCCCCTCCCCTGTTCCTCTTTCAAGGGACAGCATCAAAATAAGGGTCTTTAATACTTTATACTTTGCAGATAACTTGACACTTCCCGCTGAGGCTCCCATGGTGCTTTCCAGGGGCAGGCTGGGGAGCGATTGTTCTGCCCATTTCACAGAAGGGGAAGCTGCGCAGGACAGAGAGTTACAGACCAGCTCTGCTGTGAGAGAGAACTTTACCCAAATGGCTCGGGAGAGGGGGAGGGGAGAGTCTGCCTCTGACTCCATGTTGAATCTCCTCAGATCACACATCAAATGATTTCAGTTGCCAGTAGGGTGATCAGATGTCCCGATTTTATAGGGACAGTCCCGATTTTTGGGTCTTTTTCTTATATAGGCTCCTATTACCCCCACCCCCTGTCCCGATTTTTCACATTTGCTATCTGGTCACCCTAGCTACCAGCCCTGCAAACTTGCCCTGGTAAAAAGTCCCACTGGGTTCTCCCTGGCTCCTGCATCATACCCGTGATGAACAAGAACAAATATAGCTAGAACTCAGCTGGTGAGGCCTGGAGCCATGGAAAAGTCTAGGCCCCCCCCTCCCACCACCGGCCTGGGCTCTGCACGGGTTAGAAGAATTCAAAGCAGTGATCCTTAGTTTAGTCAGCACGGTCCAGATCCTCTAGGGTATTTAGGCACCTAACTCCCACTGGATGGAAGTTAGGTGCTTGAATCCCTTTGCAGATGTGGGCCCCAGCAACCCTGACTTGGACTGGTGAGTAAGGAAGCGATGGCAGCCCCTTTGCAGAGAAGAGCTGCACTTTCTTCCCTCATGATTTCATCGAGGCCGTGCCCTTCCCCGTGGCGCATGGGTGGGGATCGCCTGACCTGGGAGGCTGCCGATGGTCTGAGCGGCTCCTCGTCTCCCGTCGTCAGTGAACAGAACCAGCATGGGCTTCTTGCTTTCATGGTGATCTCTCCCCGACGCAAACCGCACCACGCCGGGATCCACCGGAGCGACCCCCAGACTGCGGACAGTCACCAGCAAGCCGTGGTTCCTGCTGTCCTCTTCCAGCCAGTCACGAACCTGCAAAACCCCCCCCGCAGTCAGCAGCACCTGTGAAGGGACGGGACCCGCCCCTGGGAAGGCACCATGAGATACAGGCAGGAGAGTCTGGGCACCTTGGTGTCTTCCAAACCACCGAGGACGTGTCAGTCCTAGATTGTGTCAGGCCAAACCCCCCGCAGCCGCCCTGCCTGGTGATGACGAACACACAGACCAGCAGTGGGGCTCCCAGCCCTCTGTTGACCCACCCTAGGGTCGAATCCTGCCTGCAGCCAACGGGGGCTGAGCAGCCCATGTGTCCCCCCCATCGACTGCAGTCAGGAGAGGAGATGAACCGAGAACAGCTCTGCTTGGGTCCGATCCCAGCTTGGAGATCCTCAAACACCCCGGCCTGCGGCCAGGCTCACCCTGTACTCTGTAAGTGCAGCCCTCAGCGGCCCAGAGCTCCCCCATCATTTTAGAATCCAGTGACTGGCCCTCTAGAAAAAACAGCCACAAGGGTGGTAGCCCCGGCAGCTCCAGTCAGGGATCGGGGCCCCACTGCGCAAGGCGCTGTACACACGATAAAGACCCTCCTTGCAAAGAGCCCAGAGTCGCAGACCCTGACTCCGCCGCTGGCAACATGCAGGACTAGGGTGACTAGATGTCCCAATTTTATAGGGACAGTCCTGATATTTGGGGCTTTTTCTTATATAGGTGCCAATTATTCCCCCCCCCCATCTCAATTTTTCACACTTGCTGTCTGGTCACCCTATGCAGGACACCCCTGCTTTCCATGGGCCTGGACACGGGAGTGAGCTGCACACTGTCAGTTGCAGGTGTGGGACCAAGGCAATCTACCACGGAAAGTTGTGCCTGTCACCACAGTGTGTGAGCCGTTTAGCCACCCTCCAACCCCCACTCCCCCCCGCCACTCCCACCCCGGTGGCCTATTGGATCGTGTTCTCGTCTCTGCCCCTCCCACTTGGCTTTCACTGAGAGTCACAAGTGCTTATCGCTGGACAGGAACCTGCTTTGGAAACAGACCTGCTAAGAGCTCTGTGGGGCAGGGACTGTCTCTTTCTGTGTATTTGTGCGGTCCTAACACCATGCGGCCTTTAGGAGCTACAGTAACACAAATACATAACAGGCACCTGTTTCTGCTACAGCTCCACTTCCAACTAGTTTACGTCATTTATGATTTATACGTGCTTAATACGTGTTTTAATCAATGGTGATGCTATGGTTATAGAGTGCGGCAAGCCGATAAGTTGCTTATAGTAATCTGCAACACCTACTGCTGGGCTTAAAAGCCCCCATATCACACACTCCCATTCATCATCTATTAACTCTTCATTTTAAATGGAACATTCCTATCCAGTGTGACTGTAATGATGACAACAGTGTGAAACGAACCCCCGTCCTTGCAGTACATCATTAGCCCTGCCCTCCAGCTCTGGCTATAAGTTGCTCTATAAGCAAATGGATATATTGCCTATCAAACCCTTACAGAGGAAGCCAAAGAGAAGACTGCCACATCTCCTTCCTTGGTGCCTTTTCTCTCCCAATTAGTTCTTACATTAGTTAATATTCCCGGACAATATCTTGTTTCATAATAAACATGGATCATTACAACTGTTTCGTGATATTGAGCACAGATGTATGTACATTGCTTTTGGCATCACCTCTACATATGGAGACACTGTACCAGATCTCATGCTGCAAATATACACCCAGTGCCGGGTGTCTCTCCCGAAATATACACTCTTCACAATACATGTCTGCAGTGCACCAGACCTCACCACTTCTCCCCAGAATCAGCAGCATCCATAGAAAGTTTGGTTCTATTCTGAAAAGCGTCTGTGAAAAAAATTGGTCTGGTGGGCTCAGAGTTTAGTGTCTCTCTGATTTCAAGAGACAACTGCCCCATTGCCAAGGGAAAAGATGTTTGTTCCCGATTGCCACCAGCCTGGCGAACTCGGCCGAGGATCAGCCACAGTGGGTCCTTTCTGGCTCTGGGGTCATCCCTTGGGAGCCTGATCCACAGGGTGGATTACAGATGTGGTAAAGGTAACATGGAGCTGCACAACGCAGAGTAAAGAACCGACAGCTGGCATTTAGTTAACAGCTGTGCTGCTGCTGCTGCACAAGGCAGACTGGAGCTCAGCTCCCTCATTCTCAGGCACCAACAGGAACGACAAGAACTGGTTTTGATCTGACAAGGCAACTGCTCAGACTAAAGAAGCTGGCGGGTTTTTACATCATCGCTTTCCTGATCATAACCTCACTTCAGACGCCATCCGAGCAGAAAGCCAGACTTCTCGGTCCCTTTCTTAGGCTGGGAAGATTGCAGCCAGTGTCCTAAGGACATCTACAGCTGGGCTGCCCGTGCTCACAGTTGTGTTACTCGAGGCCACCTCTGCTCTGACGCTTTAGAGGAGCCATTTCAGTGTGGGTTCAAAAGCAGTTCTGTAAATAAGATTTAAACCCGGCTGGCCTAGCTAGCACAGCTTCAGTGAAAACCTCTGCAAGTCACATGTATTGAGTCAAGGACACAGGTTTGTGAATCTTCTGCCAAGGCTACAGTGTCAGAGGAGGCGGGCTAGCAGACTCAGTCAACTTTTTCAAATGGTTGCACAGAAAAACCTTTGACAGACACCCCTCCCCCCTCAGCAGCTGCCCCTCTAGGCCGAATGCAAAGGAAGGCCTTTGCTTTAAAAGGGCTGGGGAGAGCAGACTGCTGACAGAAGGGACAGGGCAGTTTCATTCTTCCCCTCTGTACACATTTGAATGTAGGCTGAAGACACTTACAGCTTGTGTGATGCCAAACACCTCCCAGCCAGAGCCCTGCAAAGCGATGAGTCTGGCTGCCAGCAGCTTCTTCCCTTCAAAGGAATCCAGTTTGTTCTCATCCAGGACTTGATAGACACTCACCTGGGGATAGTGAATACAAGGCGGTTAGCAACAGGTGCCACGGGAAGAAGAAAATCTCACTGGAAGTCTGTTTTAAAGGCGAAGAGATGGGGAAGGTCAAGTTAGCCTGGTTAGAAACCTCTGTAGTCTAAGGCCTGGTCTACACTTAAAAATTCCACCAATTTTTTAGAATTTGATTTACTTATATTGGTGCAACGTATTGTGTGGACACGGAAATTGATTAAAAAGTGGTTTATATTGAGTTAGCTTAAATCAGTAAGGATCCAACTTTGGCGAGGTCAGCACACAAAGCGGGTGCCAAATCCCACTCTCAGTAAATGTACAGGAGTCACTCCAGATTCACAGTAGTGGCCCTGCGAGCCGAGCAGAGACGTGCGCTTCTCATCTCTCCTTACCTGGCAGAAGTGATGTCGCTTGTGGAAAGGTCCCTCGGCCACCTTAGTCCGCAGCCTGAAGAGATGCAGCTCCGCTGTGAGGATCCTCTCGTTCTTAGCCACGCTCGAGAGGACGAACAGGAAATGCATCTCGTCACTGTGAGCTGGACCAAAGGGTCAGATTAGAAACTTTGGTCACCCCAGTTTCAGCCAAACGACAAAGGAACATCACCTGGGCACATTCTAAACACTCTAGTCTGATGCTGTCCATCCTCTGGGAGGATGGGCTTCATCAGCGCATATGGGATCCTGCTTACTCCCCGTGGCTTCTAGGACCCAAACAAGCACCAAGAGCCCTGGAAAACCACACACAAACCCTAGCCGATCAGACCATTAGAGCAACCAAAGCCACCCAGAGTTCTTACTTTTATCCAAGAAGCTGCGGACGGTGTTGCCCTCCAGGATGTCAGGGTCTTTGGTGATGCCATCAGCTCCTGCTACCGTGTTGTACAGGTCCACCATGTACTGGGGAGGCTGCTTGATGTGATGGGGAGAGCGGGGAGGGTCCTCTATGCCAAAGACTTCCAAAAGCCTCCTCAGAGCCTCCGTTCTCATGTCTTCTGACTCCTCCTCTGGAAGGACACGCTGGGGTCTGGGATTGCAGCTTTGCAGCCTGGCAAGAAGCAGCAGCAGCAGGAGTCTCACCATGGCTGTTCCCTTCCAGTCCCCCTGTCTAACTCCCCCCCTCTGTCCAGCACCACATTTATAACAGTGGGGAGAGCTGGAATTAAGTCAACTATGCAAATGAGCCATCCGGAAGGGTAAAGAGAGCTAATTGCAGCGCTAACAAGGCGCGAAACAGGGCTACTGAACGCCTCTGGGCAATTAGCCCAGTACACAAGCTGTATGGAGCAGGAAGCCCACTTGTGTACTCTTGTTATTTGAGAGCAGAATGTGGAGCGAAGGGAGCAGGCAGGAAGGGACATCTGCACTGCTCTCATTGCAGTAAGGCACTGGCTGAGCGGAGTTTGCTCTCCATAGGAGACTAACTGCCTCCTAATGATGGCATTAATGGGGCAAACAGGAGGACCTTTGTGCTCAGGAATTGAACAGCTCTGAACAAAGGGTGGAGGAAGGGGGGCCAATGGGCCTCTGCCCCTCCTGTAGCAGAGGTAAGAAATGCACCTGACAGATAAGCAACCACTGTCCAGAGGGATGAGAGATCAAGGCCAAGAGCCATTTTCTAGCGCAACGGCCAAGGAAGATACTTCAAACCACGCATAACATGGGGCGGGGGAGGGAAGGAAAGGAAAGAGGTGGGAGAGACAGCAGACTGCCACTAGTCTGGACACAAATACCTGGACCTCGGAAGAAGCATGATTGAGTAGCCATCTTTAACCGCCACTATTATAACCACTCGGGTGTCTAGAGCTGTTCTGAGCAGGGTTCGACAGTCAGGTGGTTAAAACAGACACAGCCTCTTCCTGAATGGACAGAGGGGCTCAAACCCCATTCCCTGCTGTGAAAACGTCACCTGTCGCCCTGAGCTGCCTCCTAACAGCAAGTCAGTGATCAGGTGGGTCTCGCAGAGCAGGTATTGCTGCGGGACAGCTCAGCAAACCCTGCCGAGAAGGCCCCTGCCCTCCGTTTCTCTTCCTACCCTTTGGCTGTCATGTCCAGCTATAATGTAGTTTCTTCAGGGTGGAGCGTATGCCCCTTCATGTCTGCTCAGCGCCCACCATGGCAGGCTCCAGGGGCAGCCGTAACCCATGTGAGAAGTAAGAACCGTTTGCCGGGCCAGTGAAGATGTTTGATTTGCTCTGCAAGCTACATCTCAGGCATTGCAGGATGAAAAGCCAAGAGAAACATGAGAGCGACCCCCAGACTGTGCTCAGGAGCTCTTGGCCTTAACGTGGGCCTTGCCCAGCCAAATCTTCCACCAGCCAGAGCCACAAATGGGAAAAATCCCACAGACACAGGGGAAGCTGCCTTGGTGATGTGGACCCTGGGAGGGACAGAGCTGGCAAGGCCCCCCCTGGGCGGGGGACTGATGTTCCTGATATGGGGCAGTGAGGGGACGAGTTCAGCCGTCCCTGTCACAGGGGTGTGAGGAGCGGGCACAGGGACTCAGTCATTCCTGTCATGGGGGCAGGGGGAGAGAGGGAGGAAGCAATTCCTGTCACAAGGGATTGGGGGGGTGTCTTAGCCATTACTGTCACGGGTGGTGGGGAGGGGGATTCAGCCATTCCTAAGAGTGTGTGAGGGTGATCAATCATTCCTATTATAGGGGGTGAGGACTTAGCGATTTCTGTCACAGGGGTGTGGGGAGGGGGTGTTCAGCCATTACTGTCGGGGGAGCGGGATGGGGTAGGGGGCCATGATAAACACCAGTTTCTTTCCTATTGCTAATAAATGTTCTGAAGGGAAGGTGGATGGAGGGAAGGAATGGTCCCTGTGCCCCATATACCTGCCATCCTGCAGGGGAGGCAAGGACCAGGGACACAGACAAGCAGGGCTATTGTTATCTGGTTCATTTAGGCTGAAGGGCCAGGTTTTTGGATGACAAACCAATTTTCAAGGACAGAGTCTGGGTCACAAATTGCCCTGCTAGCAGACGACAATATTCTGGCTTTGAAGAGGAGGCTGATAGTCACAGGCACCAGCAAATAGTTTATTTGGATGGGACAGTTACTGTTTTGGGGAAGCAGTCTCTTTGGGTGAGCATAACTCATAGGCTCTGGAAACAAATAGGAGATGGGGGCATATGATATTTATATCCTAGAAAGCCTTTGCTAAGAACTAAAATATGTTACCAAAAGATATAGAGTGATTAGACTTTGCTTCTGGTGCTACAGAGTAGTCGCCATCTAGGAAGTGACAGTTAGCAATGCACACACACTTTCAACACCATTGAACTAAGGCCAAGTCTACACTAGGAAATTAGGTTGCTAAAAATCCACATCCCTCAAGTGATGCAGTTAAACCAACCTAACCTCCAGCACTAGGTCAATGGGTGCGCTCTCCAGTCGGCATAGCTGCCCTCTCTCAGAGAGCTGGAGTCCCTACGCTGACAGGAGAAGCCCTCCTGCTGGTGTAGGTCGTGTCTTTACTGAAGTGCTCCAGTTGCAGTGTTTTAAGCATGGAGCTGCCCTTAAAAGAAAAGATCTCTGAATTTCAAGCTCAAAGAGTACACGTGCTGGGCTTACCTTTTCCATTAGCTGCTGTTATGTTATTTCTTTGTACTTCACAATTCAGGCCAGGTCACCTCTCCCTCACTTTACTCATAAAGTGATCGAGAAAATGCATAAAGCCATTTTAAGCAAACAGTGAATAGAGCCCACATCTTCGACATGAAAGACTGTTAGTCACCCTGCTAAATCTCTGTCCTTGGGTATTCGATCTGTCATACATTCCTCTCCCAGATCCAGGAAGAGAAATGCGGACCCATGATTCTCAGCATTCTACTGTTGTCTAGAAAATATGTGTGCACCCCATTTGTAAAGTGTGTGCTCTCTTCACTAGCAGAGGTCTGTGGTGACGCTGTGGAGATCATGCTGCTGACTAGGGGGATTGGAGAAGCGTGCAGATACCCCTGAGCAGTGGTTCTCAAATTTTTTATATTGGCAACCCCCTTTTGAACACCAAGCCTCTGAGCGCGACTCCTCCTGAGAAATTACAAACACAATTTTGTTTTTTAACACTATGTTAAATACTAAATTTAAACCCTATTGCTTAAAAAGACTTTACCTTTTTTCATTGCTTTTAAATTAAGACTAAAACACATTTTTATCAAATTAAATACAAGTGGAAAAGTTATTTTTAAGTAGAATTTAATTTAATACTTGACAGCTCGGGGCTGACAACCGTATGTGCGCTCCCGGCTGATAATCCTCAACATGGCCAGGCTCCATCTGACAACCCCAGTACAGGTGTCGAAGTTCACAGAGTCCTGGATGCCCCAGCTCAGGGCTCACAGCCCCTCTCCTGGTTGGGTCAGGACTCGCAACCCTGCGTGGCGGTCGGACTCGGGGATTGCAGCCCTGCGCCTGCCTAAATAAAGTGACCTGATTTTCACAGATACCATTGAATTCAGTGTCTTCCGCACCTTTGAAAATCTGGCCACTTCCTAAGGCTTTAGGAGCCTAACTTTAGGTAGCCACTTTGGAAAAATTGGAGGCCTGGAGAAAAAGAATCCAAAGCACAGATATGGAACAGGAGGGAGATGTGTGGGAGGCATTAATGCAAAAAGAGACCAAAGTGTGATTATGGACAACAAATTAAACACGATTTTCATATAATCATAGTAATGTAAAGAAATGCGAGAGGTCATCGAGCCCAGCCCCCCGGAAAGAGGCCAGACCAAGTAAACCTAGACCATCCCTGTCCAACCTGTTCTTAAAAAACACACAAATGAGGAGGATTCCACAACCTCCTCAGAAGCCTATTCTGGAGTTTAACTCCTCTTATAGTTAGAAAGTTTTCACTAATATCTAACCTAAATCTCCCTTGCTGCCAATGAAGTCCATTACTTCTTGCCCTACCTTCAGTGGACATGAAGAATAATTGATCACAGTCCTGTTTTTAACAGTCCCGAGCATGTTTGAAGACGGTTATCTGATCTCCCCCAGTCTTCTTTTCTCAAGACTAAAGAAGCCAATTTTTAAAAACCTTTTCTCATATATCAGGTTTTCTAAACGTTTTGTCATGTTTGTAGCTTTCTTCTGGACTCTCTCTCCAGTTTGTCCACGTCTTTCCCAATGTGTGGTGTCCAAAACTTGACCCAGTGCTCCAGCTGAGAACTCAGTACTTTGCAGTGGGATAGCGCAAAACTTCTGTATGCAGCAGTAGCAGCAACATACATTTGAACATTTCCAGGGTTATGTGTTGCATTTTGGTTCATGACTAAGGCCTCACACCTGCAAGCACATATACTGAAAATTAACATATATGAGCAATTCCATTGGCGCTGCTCATATATATGCAAAGTGAAGCACATGCATAAGTGTTTGCAGGATCATGCCTTAATTTATATTTTTATTTATTGTGTGTGTTGTTTTAGCGCCTAAAGGCACCGATCAGGGCCCCATTGTGCTACATACTGAATACACATATAACTAAAGGATAGTCTCTTCCCCAAACCATTTAAAATAGGACTATATCTACTTCAATTGCAAAGGCCCAGGGTACCCGGAGAATGGAAGGAGCTGCAGTGGTTCAAGAGAGACTGCCAAGTTAGATCAACTTCCATTTTTTGATGGAAATCTAGGTCTGTTTCAGGAAATGGGGAAAAATTAGGCCCAATTCTTAATTTGCCTGGATTGATTTTCCGACCCTAGTTATATACTAAGAATATTAATGCAATTGTCTATTATACCCTCAAAGCATCTACATATGCAGGAGAGCTGGGATATTGTGCAAAAATGTTTTGCAAATGCTCATTCACATTTTACATTGAATTCATTTCAGCTATGTTCCCGCCCCTTTTGTTATCACTTTCTACAAACATTTATGTGATCAACTTTTGTTGGCATGAGTGTTTATGGCACACTGGAATAGTCATAGAAAGGGAATTTAAATTCACTGTCCAGGAGTAGTAGGGTGACAAAACAGCAAGTTTGGAAAATTTGGGGTGGGGTGGGGAGTTAATAGGAGCCTATATAAGAAAAAGACCTCAACAATCAGGACTTTCCCTATAAAATCAGGACATCTGATCACCCTAAGGAGTATTCATATACTCTCTATTTTAACAGTAAGTAAGGAGGATGATAAACAGCATCTACTAAAATTAAACATTTTTTTTAAAAAAAACAGGTAATAGCACCCGAGTTTTAAAGGAGTTTTAAAGGAGTTGGCTGAAACTCCTGGACAATTGATATTTTTAAAGGCTTAGAAACGTGCAGTATAGTGATAGATTTAAGGAGCTCCATTTATTTAGCTTAATAAAGAAAAGGTTAAGGGGTTACTTGATTACAGTCTATATGTACCTACATGGGAAAAATATCTGACAATGGTTTCTTCAATCTAGGAGAGAAAGGTCAAACATGATCCAATGGCTGGAAGTTGAAGCTAGACAAATTCAAAGTGGAAATATGGCATAATTTTTTAACAGTGAGGGTAATTAATAATTGGAACAATTTACCAGGAATCAGGGTGGATTCTCTATAACCAGAAATTTTTAAAACAAGATTTGATGTTTTGCTAAAAGAACTACTCTAGGAATTAGGTTAGGGATATGCTATGGTCTGTATTATACAGAAGATTAAAGTAGATTATCATAATGATCCCTTCTAGCCCTGGAATCTTTGATGTTAACTCTGAATAACTTGAAAAACTGCGAAAATTCCAGATGACCAGACCAAAGCCAATGTTCTGCCAATATTTAGAAAGTGTAAATGGGGTGACTGGTTATAGGCTAAGAGGTCTGACATAAATCCTGGGAATATTAATGGAAAGGCTGATATGGAACAAAAATATAATTAGTGCCAATCAACGTGGTTTCATAGAAAATAGGTTTTGTCATTCTTTGATAAGATTACAAGACTGATTGATAAGGGTAAGTGTGTTGAGGTAATATACTTGAATTTTGGCTTATTATCATATGATTCCAACTGAAAAAATGATCAGTATACAAAATCCCTGTGGCACAAAATCCCTGACTGCTCAAAACCAAACTGATAGATCTCAAAGCATAATTGTAAATGGGGAATTTATCAATGAGTTGGGACTCCTCAGGGAATGGTTTTCTCTCAATCCATTTAATATTTTTATCAATGACTTGGAAGAAAATAAAACGATTTCTGATAAAGTTTGCTGATGACACGAATGGGGGGTGGTAAATAATGATGGAGACAGGTCTGAGACAGAGCAATGTGATATCTTAGTAAATTGGACACAGTCAAACAACACTGATTTTTAATGCAGCCAAATGCACAGCCAGACATTTAGGAACAAAAAAATAGGTCAGTCTTAGGCCAGGTCTACACTGGAGGGAGGGGTCAACCTAAGATACGCAACTTCAGCTACGTAAATAGCGTAGCTGAAGTCGATGTGTCTTAGGTCGACTTCCCTCAGCGTCCTCATGGCGGTGAGTCGACCGCTGCCGCTCCCCCGTTGACTCCGCTTCCGCCTCTCGCGGCAGTGGAGTTCCGGAGTTGATGGGCAGAGCGCTCGGGGATCGATTGATCGTGTCTAGATGAGACGTGATAAATCGATCCCCGATAGATCATTACCCACCAATCCAGCGCTTAGAGGATGGCAGCCTGTATTCTGGAAAGCAGTGACTCTGGAAAGAACTTAGAGGTCATGGCGGAAGCCTACTCAACAGGGGCTCCCAGTGCGCTATTGTGGCTATAAAGGTTGAACTGATTCTTGGATGTGAAAACAGGGCAAGGGAGGTGATACTACATCTGCATACAGCATTTATGAGACCACTCCTAGAATACTGTGTGCAGTTTCAGTGTCCATACTTTAAAAGGGAGATTTAAAAAAATGGAAGAGGGGTTCAGAAAAGAACTACAAAAAGGATTCAAGGTCTGGAAAACCTGCCTTATAGTGAGATACTAAAGGTACTCAATCTTTTTAATCTGTTGAAGGTTAAGAGATGATTTGAGCATGACCTATGATTGCCTACTGAAGGATATACTAGATCTCTTTGATAGCTTCTTTGATCCAGCAGAAAAAGGCATAACAATGTCCAATGGCTGGAAGTTAAAGCTAGACAAATTCAAACTGGAAAAAAGGTGCTAACATGTTAAATGTATCACCCCCTGGAGTCTTTACGCTGAGGTTGGAGGTCTATTTCTAAAAGCCCTGCTCTAGTCCAACCACCAGTCACTGGGCCTGGTAACGTCAGGGACACACGATCAGAACGGTTCCTTCTGCCCTTAAATCCTCAGAGCAGGTGGGGGGGGGGGGGGAAGTTCAGGTTCAGTGAATTGCCCAGGCAGCCTCGGCCAGCTGGGCTCTTTTGCTGCTTCAGTCATAATTGCAGGCTGCTCTGCCCTCAGCAGTGAGGCTGCACTTTAGCTTGATGGAGAAAATGATGGAAGGGTTCAAAGGATGGTCTGTTCTCTTCAACCCCCTGGAGGCAGCCAGCACCTTGCTGCTGAAGGACTCTCCTGAGTTTGCTCTCACACCTGGCTGGTTGGGCAGCTCCTTAAACCGTCTGTCATCTCACCAATGGAAGTGACTAAGGAGCAGCCAGCAGCCTGGTCTCCTCTTCTTACGGACCCAGGACAGTCTACTCTTCCTGATGCTCTCACGGGGCTGGCAGGGGCAGTACGGCCCTTGCACCTTTCACTCTCCTCACATCACAGGCTAGACTGACTGACCCAAAATTGGATCTTCTCATGGCCAGGCAATTTGTGGGGTCCTGGCCCATTTGAGCCCCCCGCTGGGCTGCACGGTACAGGGGATTAAGGTTTAATGGGATTAGGATACCGTTGAAGTCACCTTTGAAAATCTGTGTCTATAATTTATTCTAATCCAATGTAACACGAGCGAGAGGGCTCCTAATTATCCGGAATACACAGGGAGCTAATTACAGTCCAAGCAATTTGGGTAGCTTTTAGTTAATTGGCAGAAGGAAACAATTCAGATTTCCTTCCTCTGCAAACTTCCCCACTGCCAGGGCCAGGGCTGTTGGTAAAATACAGACCAGTGAAGGTCTGGGACTGCTCAAATCCTACACACCAAGAAAGGGAAATGTCCAGATAGGCCCTTGCTCCAACACATTGCTCCAACACATTCCCCTGCCTCCCCATGGCAGCTCCCTCTCCCCCCGCCCCCGATTCCCCCTCAGCCTGCCTCCTCCACTCCCTGGGTCTGTGTGCGTTATGGGGAATTATCCGGGCTGTCTCATTTCAAGCAGATTTTGTACATGAGTGGAGTTGAAAAACTAAAGGATCACAAAGGTGCTGGATTCTGGTGGGGTCAGTCCTGGGAAGGCCCCCTAGCTGCACAGCTGAATTCTCTCTCGGCTGTAATGCACTTTGCCTGTTTTCACAATTAGTCACATATACCATGCGAGAGAACATTGAGGCCCATAAAAGCTCATCTTTAGCCTTTCTAGCTTCTGGCTCTTAGAAGGCCATATTCCGGCTTTGAATACACATGGACTCCCACTGGAGTCCTTAGGAGCCGCAAATGCTCCCCAGACACAGACTACGGCCTGCAGTGTTTATTAAAAAGCTGCAAAACATTCTGGAGGTCGTTAATTTCCACACAACCACTGTTTAAAATACCTTTAATTTATAAAATAGCCTTCTTTCATTTACATATACTACAGACAGTCTGGCAGAGGCTGGGCACGGCAGGACAAGGTGCTATTTGCATTCTCCCCTCTCTGTGCCCTCCCGGGAAGCTCCAATTCTCTTGCTCCCCAAAGTCTCTAATAACTCCCACATTTACACTTCTGGATGGCCAAGACGGTGCGGATGTTGCCACTGCGGCTCTTGAATGTGTGTGTGTTGTACTGGTGCGGGACACAATGGCTGGAGGCACCTTCCGCCCACACGAGGCATTTCTCTCCATTCTGTGAGTCCCTGCAGTTAAAAAAGAAAAGCATTGCCTACCCACGTGCACAGAAGATGTAGCACTCGCAGTCTGACCAAACATGTGGGTTCATAGCTCACATCTTGTCACAAAGCTGGGCTCACAACTCCCGTCTGGTCTCCAAAGCAAGCCTGGGTTCTCAATTATTATTTGTATTGTGGTAGGACCTAATCACAATGCCCAGCTCTCATAGAGAGCTTTTCATCAGTAGATCTCACAGCTAGTTACAAGGGAAGTATCATTTCCCCACATTTTACAGATGGGGAAACTGAGGCACAAAGCAGTGAGTGGAGGGGCTCAAGATCGCTCAGCAGACTAATAGCAGATTCAAGAATAGAACCAAGTCTTCTGAGTCCCAGTCTAGTGCTTTTCCCACTAGGCTACACTGTCTCTCTGCCTAGGAGCTCCCGTCCTGGACCAGGACCCTATTGTGCTAGGTGCTGTACAAACACAGGGGAAAAAAGATGGTTCCTACCCCAAAGAGCTGATAGTCTTCAGCATGTAAAGAGACACTACAAAGAAGACAAAGTAATAGTAATAGTACCAAGAAACTATTTTTACACCCCCAGAGAAAGCCATAGCAAACCGCACAGAAGACTCTAGACAGTGGGGGTGGAGAGTGGCGAGGCTGCTCTCAACCCAGAAGTGGAAAGATGGGCTTGGAGCATGTGCCAGTTTAGATTCTGTTTGATGCTCTCTCACAGGCTCCTGTGTTAAGCCATTTCATCTTTCTGTGCCTTGGTTTCCCCATCTGTAAAACGGGGACAATTTATTTATTGTTTCTGTTTGTGCCTAGGTGGATCTCTACGCATGGTGCAAAACTAAACCAAACTGTAACCAAATGCATGTCAACAGGCAGTGAAAGACAGCTGTTCTCATCCCCAGACAAGTTCTGACTGTCCCAAACCTCAAAACAAGCAATACCACTGCTCATTTCCCAAACCTCAGCCACGCACCCAGATAAAGCCTAGATCAACAGGTGAGTTTGTGGCATGTCAAAAAGATGATCAAATCCAGGCTCTGGGACTTCAGGGGAGAAAGTGAATTTGAAAACCAAACATTGTCACCTAAGAACACCCTATTACCAGCCCCCTCTCGTTTAAACCAGCCGTAGATTTGGGATTCCTGAAGCGGGACATCTATGGAGAGCAGTGGAAGGGGGGAAAGATTCCCCAGGGATAGCAAATCATCACGCCATGACTTCTAGGGGCAGATAAGGCAATTTTGACCAGAGATAGCAGAGCCATCATTGCCATAGTGTCTGCAATATTTAGAAGATCCTGGCTAGCTTTGGTGTCCAACAAGTAGGATATTGATAAATTGGAGCAGGTTGGCACAGGTTGAGAGCTCAGTGGTTTGGCCTGCTAGACCCAGACTTGTGAGTTCAATCCCTGAGGGGGCCATTTTGGGACAGGAGGCAAAAAGCTGTTGGATGATTTAGTTGGGGATTGGTCCTGCTTTGAGCAGGGGGATAGACAATATGATCTCCTGAGGTCCCTTCCAACCCTGATATACTGAGAGTCAGAAGAACAATTAAAGGATTAGAAACCATGCCTTATTGTGTTAGTGTGGCGGAGAAAGGTATAACATGATCCAATAGCTGGAAATTGAAGCTAGGCAAATTCAGACAGAAAGTAAAGTGCACATTTATAATGGTGTGAGTAATTAAAGAATGGAACAATTTATCAAGGATCCTGGTGGATCACTGACCATTTTTAAATCAAGCCTGGATGTTTTTCTAAATGATCTGATCTAGGAATTCCTTGGGGGAAGAGCTATGGCCTGTGGTCAGACTAGGGGGACTTGGCTACACTTGAAACTTCAAAGTGCTGTCGTGGGAACACTCCCGCGGATGCGCTCTGAAGTGGGAGTGTGGTCGTGCGCGAGCGCTGGGAGAGCTCTCTCCCAGCACTCCGGGTAATCTGCTTCCACAAGGGGTGCTCGGAGCCTGTCCACACTAGCGCTTTAGAGTGCTCAGACTTGCTTGATTCCCTTTGCTGGAATCTTGCTAGAAATATCAATGTGGGGTGTGAATTTGTGAAAGACAAGTGAACTGAATGCAAAATATATTGGTGCAGTTACCCTACCAAACTCTGAGACACTGGAGCCCAACAACAATGGTAACACGGCAACTAAATGAAAATGACAGACTCCTTGGAGGTTCAGTTGCATTTAGATCAAAAGAGATACACAGATATAAGTTTGGGCATAATTTGTCCTTCATCCTGTAGGGAATCTGCATTTGTACAGACTTGGAGCAAACCCCCCTGTAAGGGGAGGGGCTGTGTGTGAACAGCTGTGCTTACCTAAGCAGGCAGTGATTCCCTGAGGTGCAGCTCCCCAAGCACCGTCCCACATCAATTTCCTGAAAAGATTTGCAAAACAAAGACATGAAGATCACTTGCAAGGCCCTGCCGATAACTGCCCAAAGGGACAGTATTCCAGCTACTTGGCCGTAAGTCCAGCTTGTGGGGCAGTGCGGTGTCCTGATACTGTCTATTTAACCTGTCTTTAATGGATGAATAGTATTAACTCCGATAACGGACGCAGCTTTCATTGTGTCAGAGGTACTTGAAAGATAAAGTCACATTAAACATCTCACTGAATTGTTTTGCCCAAGAAAGTAAAACCTATTGCTTTATAACTTAGTTGGGGATTGTAGATTAATCCATGGCAGTGAAATAAGACCTGGACAATACACAGATATTGTAACTTTTTCAATTAGATGTGTGACTTTTTAATGAAGTCATGATACCAGTAAGACCCATAGTGTGGGCCCAGTTATGCTGGTATAAATTTGCTTATACCAATATAATTTATCACCCTTAACTGTAGGAATAGCCATACTGGTATAGTGCACCCTTAAGCCAGTTTAAATTGCATCCACCCAAGAGTGGGAATTGCACGGCTTACAGTTCAAGCAGCACAACTTTTGTGTTTGGACAAACCCTAAGACTCTTTTAGCACTGCGTGCAATTAACTAACCTTCAGTTGCTCCTCTCTGTCCCCAGCAGAGTTGTGTATGATTTCATAATAGTATTCCACATAGGACACGCGATAGCAGGTTTCTTTCATTTCACAGTTTTCCAGAGTTTGAACCACCTCAGCACCACTTGGGCTTTTGATCAGAACACAGTCAAACTTTGTAGGTGCACAGAAGAGTCCACCTGAAAGAGAACGAGAGTTTAATTTAATGTCGGGTCCAGTCCTAACAGCCCAGTTCCAGCAGGAGTTCGATGCACAGAGCAGCTGCAGAATCAGGCCTAAATCATGCAAAGTACAACGTGGAAAGTCCTCACTTCCTGGGTTAGGAGCTGGTCTCAGTTAGCAAGCCCCGGGCACACTTCTTTTGGCCAACTTGAGCCAGAGTTTTGATTTTGATGTTGCTCTCTTGGTGATTTCACTGCTTGTGGCAGTGATATTAGGCTAGATGCAGACATCATGAACCCAACAGACATACTTTCCTTCTCCAGGAGCCAAATCCCAAAGTCCAGTCTTCGAAATCTGTCCAAGTTATGTCTGAGGAAGAGCTGCAAGACTTAGACCCAATAAATACTTAATAATTTTTTAACATAATATATTAGTGGCTGAGCTACCAACAGGACTAGGGAGGAAGAGAAGTTACTTTTACACAGTTCTTACATCGTGCAGGAAGCCAAAGGAAAGTATTGTCCTCAGAGCTACTTTGAGGAGGTGGGTAGCAAAGTAGCATATTGTGATGTTCAATTTTCTGGATCGCCTTTTAGATTTGATTAGCTCATCTCCTCATAACCCCCTGCCTGAGCTGCCAGACATCACTTTGGTCTGACATCCGCTTCACACTAGTGTTACACACCTCCTGCCCTTCTATACGTTTTCATGATTATTTTCACTCAGGTCTGACACACACTGCTCATTGAGGCCATGAACGTTCTCTGATGTTCCTCCGTTGCACACCATTACGGTGTATGAGCTGCACATTTTCACGCAGTGTTTTTGATAACAGCCAAGGGTTGACATCTATTCCAGGCAATTGATCAAGGGAGTCAACATATAAATGTCTGGAAACTGAGAAAGGACATGTATTATTGGTGTGATCGTTAAGGGGATTCAAGAGGGCTCCGTATTCAATGGGCTCTGTGCTGTGACCTACACTATTGAAACCTCTCATCAGCACTCTGGTCCAGTGGTTTTAAAAAGTTACTGTGGACTCGCTTCTTACACTAAACCTTTTTCCATGGACTTTTAGCCATCCAGCCTCCCAATCCTGATCCCATTCCTACTCTGAGGCAAGTATAGGGACAGACAATGGCTAGCCCCAGTAAACTTGGGAGGAGAAGATTGCTCCTTGACACAGATAACAAAGAGATGGGGTAAGGGTGGGACCATGGCCCACATCAGTAAGTAGAACTGATGCAGTTCTCTGCATACTAAACCCTATTAAAGGGCATGACATCCCCCACTCTGGTTTTCCAAAGGACTCCAGCATTGCAATCCTCAAGTCCCCCCCCGCCAAACAAGATCTGTGGTTTCAAAGCCACAGTGTAGCCTATAACGCTGGCTTGTGTGACAAGACAATATATTAAACCAGGAATCCAGTCTGGTCTATGTAACCCCTCTAAGAAGCCAAGATGATACTGAACTTATTAATGAGGTCAGCCACTAGGCTCTAAGTCTTCTTTTGTTTTGGTGCCCTGGGTGTGGCACTTCATTTGTATTGGTAGTGACTCTCCCCTTGTTTCTCTAATCGCTCTGCAGCTGCATACTGCCTTCCTGCATGTCTCCTACTTATCCAGTTCTGGTGTCCCAACAACGGATCACAGCTGAATTTCCCCCACAGACAGACCCAGAGCTGCCCCAGGGAAAGGGGGAGAAGAGGGAGTTGTTTCAGTTTAGTTGGTCAGAACCACCACATCAGCAGTTCAAACCCTAGGTGAGTTCCGGCGTGGGCTAGAGCCAGCAGAAAGAATCATCAGTGGCAGAGACTGGCAGATGCTTCCTTATTAGAAGCAGCTTTGCAAACCACCTGGCAGTGCCCTATGGAAAAGAGCGCAAGAATAGGGTGACCAGATGTCCTGATTTTATAGGGACAGTCCCGATTTTGGGGGCTTTTTCTTATATAGACACCTATTACCCCCCACCTCCTGTCCCGATTTTTTACACTTGCTATGTGGTCACCCTATGCAAGAACCACTGTCCTAGAAGGAGGTGTAAATTCAACGATGATCCAGTTTGCAGATGATGCCAGCACTGGATGAGGAACAAACAACCAGGCCAGAAATACACTAGAAAATGTCCCGAAGGGATTAGCACAGGAGGTGGAGACAAGGCAAGATTCAGCACTCAGAGCAGGAAGCCCTGCCCACAAGGAGTGGAAATAAAATGGAGAGATCGAAAGCAGGACCTTGGAGTGCCGGGTCATTGGCTGACATGCTGTGTGTGGCGACTGTGATGCGAAATAACCATCATCAGTAACAACATTCTTCAAGCAAACTACCATTTTTTAAAATAACAATGTGACTGACTGGCAGGGTACAGACACAGTCTGTGCAGTCTGGCTCTTTGTTGATCCATGAGTTGAGCATAAGGACCGATGTTCTTTAATTTCTCCTGTGAGATAGGTAGATAAGGATGAAGATTCCTGTTTGCCAGGCGGAGGAGGGTGGCTAGATGATACAGCAAATAAGAATCAGACCCAGGAGTCAAACCCTGGTTCTCTGGCTTGCAGGTTGAGCTCCCCCTACCCTTCAAGCAAGTCATTCAGCCTTTGTGATGGCTGTAAAGAGAGTGTGAGAATCCTTTGTGCTTTTCCAGCTGTGCATCTCCAGGAACTTGACAACACAGGAAAGGTGTCATTGGCCTAAATGTTCGAAACTGACCAGTGATCAGGTGCCCAGCAGCAGATTCCTGAAGGGGCCAGACTTCCAAAGGTGGGGTGTTCAGCACTGTCTGGACACTGGGCTCCCTCGAGGTGTCTCAAATTGGGCATCTCAACTCACTGGGTGGTTCTGAAAACCGAGAACTACGGGGGGGATTTTCCAATCTGCCTCTAGGATTCTGAGGCTCAATTCATCCAATGGGAATGGGGTGTCCATATTCTTTGTGCAACTTTGAAAATCTCAGTCCAGCCATTTTATTGTCACTTTACAGGTGGGAGACAGAGAAAGGGAAGCGATTTGAGCTGACACAGGAAGTCAGAGGCCAAGCCAGGAACAGAACCAGATTTCCAGAGTCCCACCCCTGGGCTTTATCCTTCCCCACATACCCCGCTGTGTCCTGTGCGGGAACAAAAGATATTTTAAGTAGAGAGACTCTGCTACATTCAGCCTCCCACACCCCATTCCTCCAACCACACATGGAACATCCTGAGGGACAGATAAGCCTCCACTGAGCTTGGAGACCGAGGGCCTAATTCTTCCACCCTTACACCTGTGAAATTTGCATATACAATACTTCCACTCACTTTAGTTCTGCATTATTTAGCTCTTGGTTGGCTGTGTCCTCCTACCAGATCACACACATGCTGTACTGCTGGAGGTGGGCAAACTCAGAACACAGGCCCTCTCTGTTGAAGGAGTCTGGACAGCACACAGATGTCACATCCAGAGGTCCCTGTGTTCCTTGTTATCATCCCATTGGCTTTGGACCAGATTTTTTAAGGCATTTAGGCATTGCTGAACTCAACATTGCAGGGCATAGCTGATTTAAGAGCCTAATCAAACCTATGGGACTTAGGCACCTAATGAATTGAGCCATTGAGATTTAGGCACTTAGGAATCTATATCTCATTTGCAGTTAATAGGATTTGGGCCCTCTAAGTGCCTAAATCACTTTTCAAAATGAGATTTAGGCTCCTAAATTAGCTAGGCATTACAACACTGAGCGCAGCAATGCCGATATACCTTTTCAAAATCTGGGCCTTTCTTGTCCAAGGGTAGGTCTTCACTACCCGCTGGATCAGCAGGTAGTGACTGATCTTTTGGCGATCGATTTATCGTGTCTTGTTAAGACGCGATAAATCAATCGCCAACGGCACCCCTGTAGACTCCGGAACTCCAGCTCGCCGAGAGGCGCAAGCTGGAGTCCACGGGGGAGCCCGCTGCCAACCATCGCTGCCGTGAGGACACCAGGTAGGTCGGCCGAAGATGCACCAACTTCAGCTACGTTATTCACATAGCTGAAGTTGTGCATCTTCAGTCGATCCCTCCACCTACTGTAGACCAGCCCTTAGTCTCTCTGGACTTATTTCTGTGCTGCTGCTGGTTGCATATCCCATACTAGGAGAGCGGGTCTTTGTCCCTCTCTAGTGGCTGGTCTGCATAAGATATTTATTAGCAGAGCGAGTCAAAACCTTCTGCGGAAGAGTTTTTCCTCAGGAAACGCCGGTTTGACAAAACTGAAAGGTTTCATGGAATCCCATCAATTTCAACAACATTGTCAACAGGAAGTGATTGTAATAATTTGTTCAGACTTTATCATTTCAACCTATGTGCTATACTGTGTTATAAGTTATCACATGATAGAAAAGTCAAAACGATAACGTTCAAATGAAACTTTTCAACCCCATTGAAATGAAATGTTTCAGGAAAATAGTTCTGATGTGTCTGGAACACAGTGTTTGCAATTTCTTGTTATGATCAATTTAGAAACTGTTCATTCCAAGTGCAGATGGAAGGAAATTCTGAAATGTTTGAATTTCCTGCAGAATGGAAAGTCTGTTTCCTGCTCTGCTCATGTGTCTGCGACTGCAGGTAAAGTATCAGACACGCCGATGGGGTCGGGAGGCAAAGGGGGCAATTGCCCAGGGGCCCAAGCGATTTAAAAGGGTCTGTGGCCGCCACCACTGCTGCGGTTCGGCAGTGGCTGGGAGCCTTGGGCCCTTTTAAATTGCTCAGAAAGGCTGCAGGGCCAGCCTTGCAGAAGTGGCGGGCTGGGGAAGTTGGTGGCTGGCCCTGTGAGGAAATGCCTCCTCTCCCACACTGCATAGGGCCCTGGGGGATGGGACCGCTCTCTGCTCCCAAGCTTCAGCTGTTCTGTCCCCTAGGACTGTTCTGGGAGGGGGAATCCCTGCTCTGCGCTGTGGGGGCAGGTCATGGGAGAGTGGGTCTCTGGGGGGTCTGTAAGGGGGTGGGGGGCACTGGGCAGTAGGGGAGGTTTGTGTGTTGGGGTGCTAGGCAGTGGGGGGGTCTGTGTGAGGTGCTGGGCAGTTGTGGTGGGGTTGTAGGTGGGAGGGCGTTTGCCATAGTGGGTCTGGGGGAGGCTGGGCATAGGTAGTTGAGGGGTATTGGGTGTGGGGGGGGGGGCTGTGTGGCGGGGCCCATGCCCAGATGGAAGGGGCACCCTGGCAGCACAGGGCTGGGCAGAGCAGGGCCGCCCCCTCCATGCCATGCTCCATTGCTCCTGGCTGGGCCTCTCGCTCTGGGGACTCCCCTCCCCACGCCATGCCCCATTGGCTCCATGGGGGCCCACAAATAGATTTGGCACCAGGCCCACGGAAAGTTACTCCAGCTCTGGCTCCTAGGCGTGCGCAGGGTGGTTCTGGCAGCGGCAAAGCCGGCTGGGCGGACACATCCCTTTCTAGGGGGCCCATTGACCATTCTGCCCTGGGCCGGGAAGCGCTCTCCGCAGGCCTGTAAAGTACAATGTAAACTACACCCCTTTTATTTTAATGTGATGCTAACTTTGAAACCTAACTAGCAGCTGTTTCACTCACTGCTGATTACTGTAGCCGGATCATTCACCTACTCTGCTTATCCCACAGTCCCAGGCCGGCTTCTAACGACGTCTACACTTCACTTTCATTAAAAGTTTGTCACTCAGGGGTGTGAAAAAACACACCCCCAACCAACAAAAGTGTTAATGATGAAGAGCGCCGATGTGGACAGCGATGAAGCTTCCACCCCTCATTGGAGGTGGTTTGGTTTGGACCCTCTCCCAGTGACAAAGAGTGGGTATACTGCCTACCTTGCAATGGCACAGAGGCAGTCGTACAGCTGCCCTGTTGTAAGGTGTGCAGTGTGGACATAGCCTTAGTCCCTTCTCAGGTACCATGAACCCCATTGGTCATAACCTCTACTATCCTCCTTGGATCTGTCTTCCCCAAGTAAGCTTCCATAGGCAGGTTCTCCATTCTGAATCCGAATCCTTCCTGTGTTGTCAAACATCACTTATGGCACAAAGTCACTTTATTCTGGAATAACTGTGCTCACAAAGCAGGCGAATTATTCCAGAAGAAATTCTGGAACAGAATGTCTCCACCACCAGTTATTTCAGAACGATTTATACCGCAAGAGTTCTTCTGGTCAATTTCTTCCATTAGACAAGCCCCTTGAACCGTTTACCTCTTTTCTGCAGCTGTGTTCTAAATCGAGGGTTTCCAGGATCTTTTCCGCAGTAATCCTCACTCCCATATCCTGACACGGGATCAGTGATCCATTTAGTGCATAGTTCCCAGGCAAGTTCATTGCTACTATCCCAATTATTTGGTATTTGTCTCCAGTTAAATGCATAAGCCACCTACTTCCGACCCCTTTCCAAGCTGGATGCACTGTTCATCACTGTTTGCTCAGACTCCACTTTCGATATCATCTGCAAACTTAGGCTTTGTCTACACTAGCACTTTGGTCGGTCAGGAAAAAAACAAACCCCGACCAACATAAGTTTCACCGAAAAAAGTGCCGGTGTGGACAGCGCTATGCTGGTGGGAGATGCTCTCCTGCCAAAATAGTCCTGCCACTTGTAGGGGGTGGTTTAGTAATGCCGGCAGGAGAGCTCTCCTGTCAGCACAGAGTGGCTACCCGGGAGACCTTACAGTTGTGCCGCTGTCAGGTCTGCACTCACTGCAATGTCTCGTGTGATGGTGGCCCCTCTAACTGTTCAGCTGTTCAAAATCCATGTAAAGTCTCTTCAGATGAAGGGCACATAGAGTTATCAGTCCTCACATTGGCAGAAAATTACCATCAAACCCATTTTACAGAAGAGGCACAGAGAGGTCAGCTGGTTCCACGACAGGTCAACAGCAAAGGCGGGACCAGAACCCAGGAGACCTCAGCATCAAGCCTCATACCTAATCCATACACCAGGCTGTCACAATGCAAGATGCATACATTAAATTCCAGATCATATGAACTCCCCTCCTGTCTAACCAAGAGACAGACATGGCTTTCAGTAGCATAAGGGAGAGTTTTCGATTTCACCTGGTATTCTCAGGTTGCAACATCTGAGGTGGTGATATGATGAGGAGTATCCCCTTCCCCGGGTTCACCTCCTCCGCTCATCTATTCCTCTCCCCACCCATAAGATGACGGGGGAAAGTTCCTCCTCTTTTTCCATACCTTTCGCATGGGCTGCATTGGAGCACTTCCCAACATCCACAGTGAACTCCAACGGGGTGTCCGGAAAGAAGGTTTTCAGGGACGGCAGTCGGAGACACTCCTCTGGGCTTGCGTTACACTGGCAGGCCTCAATCACTTCCACTTCCTGGACCCCTTCAAAGAGCAGAACTCGCTCCACGTGGACTCTAGTGGGTTCACAATGGGAATCCAAAGGGCAGGAAGGTTCTGCGCCAGTCGACAGAGGCAGCTCCTTTTGCCTGTCCTGCATCTGCACAGAACAGTCACATTTCTATATGTATACATTTAAAAAAAAGTGGGGGGGACCAAAGAGGACCCAGCTAATTATAGACCAGTCAGCCTAACGTCAATACCTGGAACAGATTATTAAACAATCAGTGTGTGAGCACCTGGAGGGTAACAAGGTTATAAGGCATAGTCAGTATTGAGATGCCACAAACAGGTCATACCAAACCAATCTACTTTTCTTCTTTGTCAGGGTTCCTGGTCTAGCAGCCGGGGTGAAGTTGCAGACATGATTTATCTTGGCATTAGGAAGGCTTTTGACACGCTCACCCCATGACATACTCATAAGCAAATTAGGGGAATGTGGTCTAGATAGAATTATTGTAAAATGGATGCAAAACTGGTTGAAAAAACATTCAAAAAGTAGTATCCTGTCAAACTGGGGGCACGTATCTAGCGGTGTCCTGTAGGGCTGGGACCTAGTTCAAGTACTATTCAATATTTTCATTAACAACTTGGAAAGTGAAGTGGAAAATATGCTTATGAATACTGCCCCTCCCTCTCTAGGAATCACTATCCTGGTATAGACCCCATTTATAGCAGGAGAACTGTGTCCACTCTAAGGGTTTGTACTGTTTTATTTATACTGATATAGTTAAAACGCTGCCACTTTTGAGCAAGTCCTTAGCACCACGGGCTCCTGCTAGTTTGTTAATTAGGGTTCTTTGTCTTGGCTGAAATGTCACAGGTTATTTTCCAAAGGGAGGGAAAGTATCCCTGCCGAGGCTCTGCTATGAGAGCCCTGATGGCCAAGTAGAGGGAGGCTGACACCACAACAAAGAATCGAAGTCAATTTGACTGACCCAGCCAGGAAAATGCACCTGGCCTCTCACCTGTGCAAACTGACAAGCTTAGGAAAGACATTTTTAATTACTGGGACCCTGTGTAGAGCAGATGTGGCCTAAAGTGCCAGCATCAGTGCTCAGCTGCAAGGGTGGGAGGGACGTTAAGTGATCCCAAAGCAGGGGCGTTGCCATAGGTGGGCCTGGGGGCCAGAGATCGGGGCCGGAGGCCCCACCCCCACCCCGAATCCACAGGCTGAGACTCCTGACTCTGTCTTGGTGTCCAGCAGCCCGGCCTGGTCCCTCTCCTCCCAACACTGCACGCTGCTGCCCCAGGGCTAGCCCCGTGGGGGGAGAGGTGCCGGGGCGGGGGTGTCTAGCGCTGGGGCTGGAGACCAGGGCAGCAGCGTGTGGTGCCAGCAGGAGAGGGATGAGCCACTTGGCCAGGCTCATGGACACTGGCCGGGGTTGGGAGGGGCGGGCAGAGCTGGAGCCCTGGCATCCTCTGCCCCCCCTCATTGGCATCCCTGCAGCCTGTGTGTCCCAGCCAGCCTCATCTTCTGGTGCCTGCTGAGTGGTAGGGCTGGTTGGAGTGGGTCAGGGCTCCCCCATCCCCAGGGAACTGGATCCCTCCTGCACCCCTGATCCTTCCTGCCCCACCCCCATCCCTCCTTGCCCCCCATCATTGCCTGCCCACCCAAAAGCCGGGGCCCACACAATTTTCCTGGCCTAGCTCTGCCACTATCCCAAAGTCCATCAAACGCCATCTAGTCAAGATATTATAGTGTAGGAAATATTGCAGAATCATAGAAATATAGGACTGGAAGCAGTATTGCCAGCCTCAAATGTTCAAAACACACGAGTCAGACTCACCAAAAATCACGAGATTGGCTTTAAATCATAAGACTATGTACAAATAATAGATTTGCTGCTCCTTTTATTTGCCTTCTGCTTTTTGAGCCTTTAGGCTGCATTGGGGTCACATTTTGAAGCTTTGTCCACAGCCCCGAGGACTAGAAACATAGTTTTTCTTTAGGAACGAAGTCTGAAATCATCACATACCCACTTGACTCCTGGGACTAGGGCTTTAAGGAAAACAATAATGCCTCTTATTTATTCCTGCCTCTGGACACTTCCACTGCATGCATCTGACGAAGTGGGTATTAGCCCACGAAAGCTTATGCTCTAATACTTTAGTCTTTAAGGTGCCACAGGACTCTGTCACTTCTGCAATTCCAAACTAACAGCTACCCCTCTGATTCTTAATAATGATCATGAGAGTTGGCAACACTGTTTCTAGTCCAGTCCCCTGCACTGAGGGAAGACTTGGGGCTTGTCTTCACTAGAGCCGGGAGAGATCGATCTTACGGCGATCGATTTATCGTGTGTTGTCAGGACGTGATAAATCGATCGCCAGCGGCACCCCCGTTGACTCCGTAACTCCAGCTCACCAAAAGGCGCAAGCTGGAGTCGACGGGGGAGCGCGCCGCTGACTGGCGCTGCCGTGAGGACGGCAGGTAAGTCGGCTGTAGATTCGCCGATTTCAGCTACGTTATTAACATAGCTGAAACTGCGTATCTACAGTCGAACCCCCGCACTAGTGAAGACCAGCCCTAAGTCCTATCTAGACAATCCCTGACAAGTGTTTGTCTAACATGTGTATCTCCATAGACAACTGAGCTCTGGCTGTTTCTCTCACAGCAGGTGTCTGACACCCAAGGAGGATTCATTTCCTTTCCTGTACCTCACTTGTTTGTTGGCTGGCAGGACAATATGTTAGATGAACAGTTTAATATATTTCAGGAGATCTGTTGTTTGTCGGCTGGCAGGACAGTATGTTAGATGAACAGGTTAGTATATTTCAAGAGATCTGTTTAGGAGCATATAGAAAACCATAACGTAAAACACGGAAATACACACTTCTCACCTTTTTAGTTCTAAGAAAGTCCAGCATAGAGGAATGTTTGGAAAACCCTGGAAATCCAGACTGAGGTGAGTTTCTCCTTTGGGATAAACAGTGAGACCTGCATGTCCCAACATCCAGACTTACAGGACTGCCAGAGATGTCTGTGAACACAGGAACGATGAAGTCAGAATCCCTACAGAACATGGAAATTCTTACTATTTATTATTTGTATTGTGCTAGTGCTTAGGATCCCCAGTCATGGCCCGGTACCGGATTGTGTTAGGCGCTGTACAAACACAGAATAAAAAAAATGATCTAGGCCTCAAAGGGCTCACAAACTGAAAGAAACCTCTGCTGCAGACGCGTGCCGAATTCTGCAAAAAACAAACACACACAAATCCACAAATAGAATGTGGTCATTTATTTTGACAGTCGTTTATGATGCTATACTTTGTAGCAGACTAGCAAATTCGCTCTAGCATGTCTTATAAAAAGCAGTAAGGTCTCAGTCATAGGAAATCACATGACAAGGTCTCTGCCATCTAGTTTTTAAAGAGAAGTGGGGTGAAGACCACCTGTTTTGGTGAGAATCACTAAGTCTGCATATTAGCAAAGGGAGAATGTGAGAAGTTCTATTGTGGTTGAATTATTTACCCAAGAGAATAGGAGTGTCTGGGTAAACGCTCTAATTCATGGGCAAATAGAGCATTCAAGCTGGTCCTCACACCACCTGAGGAAGTCTCACACACTCAAGTTGGGCATTTCGTGTCTGTGAAACACCAGTGATTATCAGCTAATAATTGTTTCCCCTAGAAATACTTCAGAAAATTGGCTACTTCTCTCCAGCAGCTTTGTCTACATTCAAAGTTGCTTCAGTTTCACTTCACATTGGTTTAAAAATCAGTTTCAATTAAATCAGTGCATATCCCAATGTGGACATTTTTACTCCAGTTTAGATTAAATCTGTTCCTATCTGATTTAGACTGAACCACAATGAGCCTGTTTTAAACCAAAATAAGTGTCTACACTGAAGTTTGCACCCGGTTTAAAATCACACAGTTAGGCCATGACTACACTAGCTCTTAGGTCAACCCCCCCCCGTGAGCGACATCAGGTTTGCCGTCCTAAGCACTCGTGTGCATAGCGCTATGTCGGCAGGAGAGCATCTCACTGGGCTGGTTTTATTATAGCGATGGGAGAGCCCTCTCCCATCAGCATAACTCACGACACAAGTGCTTTTACACTGTGCTTTTACACTGGCACAGCTGCATCCGTACAGTACAGCTTGGAAGTGCTCACAGGGCCTTGGTTAAACCGCTGCAACTTTCTCCTGTAGACAAGGCCTAGAGTGGACACTATGTCTACACTACAGACTTAGGGTGACCAGACAGCAAGTGTGCAAAATCGGGACAGGGGCTGCGGGGTAATAGGCTTCTATATAAGAAAAAGCTTCAAATATTGGGAGGCTTTATGTCCCTATAAAATCAGGTCAGCTGGTCACTCTACTACAGACTATGTAATTAAATCACCTCCAATGAGCGGCGGCCGCTGATATAGCACTGTCCATACCAGCACTTTTGTCAGTGAAACTTTGTGTCAGCCAGGGCTGTGTGTTTTCACACTCCTGACTGATAGAAGTTTTACCACCAAAGGTTCTAGTGTAGACATAGCCTTAGTTCAGTTTAAATCAGGTTTATATCAATTCAGGTAAATTTGATAAGGAATCTACTTAAACTAAATTGATAAACTCCAGGTTTAAATCAAATTAAGAGCATCCACACTGTGTTTTTCATCACTTAAACTCAATTGGTTTAAAATCACACCTTTAGTTAAATTGGTGCAAGCTTGAATACAGACGAGGCCTCGCTACAGAAAGCCTGGTGCAACCTCTAAATGAGTCACTAATATGAACATATTCTTAACAAGAAGGACAGCATAATAAGACAATTAAAATGTCTGTGGCTGTCTGAGTGTTTTGCACCATATCTGTAATCTAAAAGCAGCATGCTTAGTAGAGCAAAAGGGAGCAAGTGAGAACTATCTCCAGAGCTGTCCAGATAAGGTACAGAAAGACATACTCTGCTTTTTGTTCCTAGACTTCTCTGTGCTGTAAAAATGTAGAGTGGGTTTGGAAACTATCATCTCCTCTGTTCCCTTTTCCCCCATTCCTTGCCAGGCAATAACACCATGAGAACTTCAGATGAAGTGCCGGCCACGGCTCCAAACTCCAAGCCAAAGCAGAAAGTTTGTGTCTACTTGGATGTGAATCTCAAACACTGAGAGGGATTAATTCTCACAGCCCTCCCTGTGGTAGAGATGATTGTTCTTGCTTTGTGCCCCAGGAAACTGAGGCACGCGAGGAATAATTTACTTGCCTAATGTCACATTGAGCTGTTGCAAAGCTGGGAAAAGTACTCTGTAGGTTCTAGTCCTGTTCTTTAACCACTAAATGATAAAATTTCCAGTCACAATTGCATAGAGTAAACTGCTTTAGGAAGCCCCTACAACTGTATTCCGCTGGCTGCAAAAGGAACCAAGACTATATAGGGCCTTTCATTTTTGGTTTTTATTTAATTTTCCCCTGGAATTTATTGGTGTTTATTACCCCAACAACTAAAACAGGTGACAATTGGTGGAAAAACTATTAATAATTGTTCTGGGTAATTATTTTGGTGGATGGAAGGACGGGGGAAAGTATTCAGTAGATTAACGCTTTGATTAATGGAATTCAATGTGGTTTGCTGCAGAACTAAAAGAGAACTCAAATCATGCTACCTCTGAGTTTAAGAAAGCAATGTATCTTTAATCCCCAAATGAAACTTTTCATTTGAATAAACAGTTTGCTGCTGTAGACTTAGAACTATTAGCCTTTAAATATTCATGTTTAATAATTGGGCCACACCATTTGGAGCACACACTCAACTTCATCCTTTTCTCCTGTTTTTTAAAAAAACTTTTGAATACTTTCTAGTGTTCTGAAGCATATTCTGATCACATTTTTGTTTTCTTTCCATTTGAGTAGTCAGCTCTTTAACTGTTATCTGCTAACTGCTTGAAATGTGTCTGCGGTGGACATGAGCTGCATCGGTCTGTTCAGATGCACACATGTAGATTCACACTTACTTCAGCGCTTGTGTACCTGTTTATTGGCTGTATCTCCTAGACCAGGGGTGGGCAAACTATGGCTTGGGGGCCGCATTCAGCCCTCCAGATGTTTTAATCCAGCCCTCGAGCTCCCGCTGGGGAATGGGATCCGGGGCTTGCCCCACTCTGCATGGCTCCCAGAAGCAGCCGCCTGTCCCCCCTCCGGCTCCTGCATGTAGAGATAGCCAGGGGGCACTGCCCCCGCCCCAAAACCCTGCTGACCGGGCAGTGTGCAGAGCTGCCTGGCTGTGCCTCCACATGGGAACTGGAGGGGGAACACGCTGCTGCTTCTGGGAGCTGCTTGAGGTAAGCGCTGCCCAGAGCCTGCATCCCTGAGCCCCTCCTGCACTCCAAACCCCTGCCCCAACCCCGATCTCCCTCCCACCCTCTGAACCCCTCAGTCCCAGTCCGGAGCATCCTCCTGCACCCCCAACCCCTCATCCCCAGCTCCACCCCAGAGGCCACACCCCGAACTGGATCCCTCACCCTCCCTGTACCCGAACCTCCGGCCCCAGTCCAGAGACCTCTCCCGCACCCTGCCCTCCTCATTTCTGGCCCCCCCACAGAGCCCACCCCCCCAGCCGGAGCCCAGCCCCCAACTCCCAATGTCATGAGCATTCATGGCCTGCCATACAGTTTCCAAACCCAGGTGTGGCCATCGGGCCAAAGCGTTTGCCCGCCCCTGTTCTAGACTAATACATAGCCTTACTTCAACAGGCAGCTTTGTATATACACACAGACTAATGTATTATTGTAATACATGTAGCTCATGCAATGTGTTGTGTTTTCCTAAAAAAACTATTTTTTTAATATAATTGAATGATATAAAAATAGGGTGAAAACCGGAAAAAAATGAATAATGAAACCCAGGATTTTTTTGGTTAAATATTGGTTTAAACTGAAAACAAAGGGGCAAAACTTAACAAACTTTCAATCGTTACAGCCCTTGACTTAATGAATAGAATACCCTGACATATTTTCTAATTTGCACTCGCAGTAAAAAAAAAGCTGCACATTTGTCCAAAAAAATGTTACCTCAACCAGCTTCTTTTTCTAATAGCTTGAGACTGAGACCAAAACAGCTTCAACTACCCAGCACTCAAGTCGTTCTGGTACAATACACCACTGAGCTAATGCAGCTTTGAAAGGATACAAACATTCCTCTTGAGAGAAAGTTCAATACGTTTGGTACCGAAAATAAAGCTTGTTTTGTTCAGGAGAATGTACTGACCAATTAACTAATCACCCCTCTAATTAAGATTTTGTGAGATGCGCTTTAAAGTATCTGGTTATGTAAGCGAACAGTAGCATTAGCCTTTTAAGGATCTTGCTAGGAGTGCAGCTTCCCAGAGGTCATGGATTAGGCAGCACGCCTTGCAGATGTCACCATTACATTTACTTACTTCACACCGTAGCTCTTTGGGAATAAAATGACAGTGAAGCCTTGTGAGCATCCACAGAGTGTCCAGAGGGATGTTGGTGATGGAACAGGAGTGGGAACGTTTAAAGGAACCAGGCTTCTCACTCACCGTGCCCAATGTAGACAGAATGAGTCTGCCTCCTGCAGCAGCCCCTCTCTGCAAACAAGTTCCTTCCTTCACTCTTCCAGCTGATAGCTCCTGCCCCTGCACTCACAAAACACAAAGCTCATGTGATCACTAGCTCACAGCCTGAACTGCCTTCTTTCTTTAGCTGGGAGTTGGAACTCCAAGCAGAAGGCACACAGACTTCATTTCTTTAACTCAATGCTTTTGATTTAAGGAATGAGCAGGAGCAATGTAGTTAAAAATGGAAATGACCCATTAGATCTCCAAGACTACTCCAGGCAAGGATAGACTGTATACACTCCCTCATTAATTACCATTAATTAAGTCTTTGATTCAGCCATCCCCATTCTCACTTTACTCAGCATGGCAGAATCATGCCCCAGCTGCTGTCTGACAATCATCTCAGCACTGTATAGAAGAGGGAGCAGACAAGCAGAGATGGTCCGGTTCTCCAATAAAGGACACATTGGATATTAAAATAATTCTACACTTGACCATAGCACTTCCCCTGTTCATTCACAAGCCCCTCATTCCTCAAAACGAGCACACAGAGCAGTAAAAACTATTGGAGGAAAAGAGAAATGAGACTTACTGACAAGGCTGGGAATACAGAAAAGGCAACTGAGAAGCACCGTAGCCAGTAAAAGATCCCTCATAGCTGCCCCCTTGAAGACACTGACTTGTCTCCAGTATTCCTATCTCACATATTTATAGCTAGAGCTCCCTTATCAGGGGAGAAGATGCTTGCAACAGAGACAAATGGGTCTGTATATTGCTGACATATGTTGCCAAGATTGTGATCTGAATAAACACCAAAGTGGCCTCAGCAGTGATGGAATCTCATCACCAACTTGTCTAGGGGAGGGGGCTCCAGCCACTTCAAAGCCTTGCTTGGAAATGGCAGGTTTTCCACCCCAGGATGGGGGATTTCTCCCTCAGGGGGTCTTTGTTCTCACCACCACTTTCAACCTAATTAAGCTCTCAGTACCTTGGAGTCATTTTTAAGTTGCCTCATTTAAAAGAGATTCAAGTTATTCAGCCTCATTCATTGCACTGAATGGCCTTTTCTCCGGAGATAACCATCTTTTGTTTCCATTCAACACCAGATTTTAGATTAACCTTGGCTCTTTGGTAAGCAAATACACCAGGCCAGGCTCTGAGTCGTAGGAGATCTGCAGAGCATTCCCTCTGGAGAGCAGCCCAAGGCAGGTATCTGGGCCTCCCTTTCTTTCTTTATCAGAGGGGTAGCCCTGTTAGTCTGTATCCACAAAAACAACATGGAGTCCGGTGGCACCTTAAAGACGAACAGGTCTGTTAGTCTTTAAGGTGGCACCGGACTCCTCGTTGTTTTTTCTTTCTTTAGCAAGGTCGAACCCTTCGACTGGGAAGACGTTTCTTTCTTTCATGTTCAGTAAAAACAAGCAGGAAAGTTCCTCCTTCCTGAGCGACGGAGGAGCAGAAGCATCATGGACCCTTTTGGGACTACAATATAACTCTCTGAAGAGCTCTCACAGGCCTTGTCTAGACCAGGGACACAGAGTCCTTCTTTCAACTAAGGTAAAGCCAATTCCACTGAGTTAATGTGATTGAAAAAAGCACCTTTTTTCTGGTCTAAAAGAGGCCACAAGCGTAGCTGTCAGGGTCCCACTTTGTTATGTGGTAGAGCAAAGTCACAGGCAAAAGAAACTGAGCTCCAGGCTCTGTATCTGTAAAAGGTCACTCGTGAGAAACTGTGGCAGGCCCAGAAGCCCTGCAATGAGGGAGAGGTGGCAGAGCAGAGAGGGCAGAGTAGGTATTGGGCACAGGGATGAAAGCTCATCGCTTAGGGCATGGAGCACAAACCAGGGCGAAAGAGCCCCTGAACTGGGGCACCAAGTGGGGAGGGAGGGAAGGCACCAAGTCTGGTGTGCACATCTCCACTTGTTCTTTTTTTAACTTCTGGCTTCTATCACGTTGGAAAACAAAATGACTGACCCCCACCATCCCCGCTCCCTCTCAGCGCCTGCACCCTGGGGCATGTTCCACCGGCTGAAGCAAATCATGCAAGATCAAAGCTGTTAGAAACGTCTTAATATATCATAGAAAATGCGTCTGTGCATCTCCACGCTCTGCTTCTGTGACTGAGGAAAAGAAATTAAATCCCACAGTGGGTTTGCAAAGGCCTTACACCAGGGGGCTGGGATGGAGATAGACCGGAGACTCCCTTGTTAGCCAGGTGATTGATTAAATGGAACCCTGATGTCTGCTTCCCCTGGTCACAGTCACTTGCAAGTGGGCTCCCGGAAAGCTCCTCAGGGTGTATGCGTTGATTGTAGTCTCCTTATTCTGTACCCACAGGGGCAAGAATGATAGAAAAGGGTCATGTTGAGAGAACTCCAGCAGTGTCTCACAAACCCCAGTGCACGGGCACACAGCTGGGAGGGTGTGAACATTCCACCGGTAAATACACAGCCCCCTCGTGGACAGCAGTGCAGGGCACAAATCCAAATTCAACCAGGGCGGCAAAGGGCGCATTTTTTCTTTGGCCTAGACGTCATCTTACGACCCTCGCTGACACCCCATGACAGACTCTGCTTATGGCTGCCTGAGCACTGCCATCACTTGGAACCCCCTGAAACGTTCACCTTTGAAACTTGACATTTTCCAGCCTTGGAAGGTTGAAAAGCCTGAAGGTGAATTTCATAGTCGGGCATCAGAGCAAAACCAATTCACCCGTTTTCTGACGGGAAGCAGCGTGGAAATACCCCTTCCCCACGATGTAAAAATAATAGGAACAGCCCGATAGGCCAAAGGGCTGCCTTTGGCAGAGTGGTAGCGCTCCCTGAGGAACAGTACCCTTCCTTTCTCTGAAGGAAACTGGCCTTAATTAAAGAGTTAATTATTCGTATTGTCATAGTACCTAGGTGCTCCAGTCATGGACCAAGCCAATGTATTCTGGGAGGGTTTAGGGTTTTTTTAGTTTGCTTTCTTTCTTTTCATTTTTTATTTTTGTTGCCTTCCTCTGGAGCATCAGGGATGCGACAGCTGGAGATGGGCCACTGGACAGAGAGGGACAGGGCTGTGTCAAGGTAGAGTCAAGGTCCAGACTCCAGAGGAAATAATAACAAAAACAATGAGACGTAAATAAAAAGATTTTGGCCTCCATTCCAAAGTGTCTGGCGGTCCGGATTTGGCCCATGGTCTGCCTATGCTCTAAATGATGGTCTTACGTGGGGCTGGGAAGGAATTTTTCCCCAAGTCAGATTGGCAGTGACCTTGTGGACTTTTCACCTTCCTAGGGCTGTCTGGCTCTCTCATTTAATCATTTCCCTGCCATTGCAGAAGCCTTGAACCCTGATGCACCTCAGTCCATCTTCTCTGCCTGTGCCAGTCTACTCTCTTTGGTCATTTTGGTTGTTGGTGTTAGTCTGTAGGTGCAGAGCAGGTGGCCTGTGATCTATAGGCTGTCAGACTAGATGATCTGGGGGTCCCTTCTGGCCTTAATCTCTAGGATTCTAGGAGGTCCCCATGGCGCCAGGCGCTGTACAAACACAGAACAAAAAGACAGTCCCTGCCCCACAGAACTGGAGTTGTCCATAGTTGAAAATTAGGCTCCATGCCTGTATAGGAGCAGATTTTGTGAAGTTTGTAAGTGTCACTAAGTATAGGTGCTGACTTTTTTTCTGACACGGAAAAAATGGTGGGTGCTAAGCACCCACCAGGAGCCCCCCTATCATCTCCCCTCTTACCCCTCTGCCCCAAGTGTTTGCCGCCCACCAGCAGGCCCTACAGATCAATGCCTCCCCCTCCCTCCCACCGCAATCAACGGTTTCGCAGTATGCGAGAGGCTTTGTGAGGGAAGGGAAGGAGCGAGGGTGTGGCGCACTGTAGGAGGAGGAAGAAGGGGGTGGGAAGAGGTGAGGTGGGAGCCTTGGAGGAAAGGGTGGAGCAGGGCCTGGGACAGAGCCAGTGGTCGAGCACATTAGGAGGTTTGCGCCTGTGTCACTAAGGACAATTGCAGGGTAAATCTGTGCCCAGCTAACTTAGCTTCACACTACAGCCTCCAGGGCTGGATTTCCAACTAGGCCCAGTAAGCAAGTGCCATGGGGTGCCAGCATTCTAGGCCACCTTACCTCTCTAAAACCATGTGCAACATGAAGGCCAACTGTCGGCGGGGGAGGGAGCGCAGAAGATGCTGTGCCTAAGGTGTAAATCTGGCCCTGAAAGCCTCCATTTGCAAAAATGCCCACTCACTTTGAATGCCTCAATTTTTGTATAGCCACATAGGACTCAATTTTGTCCTCAGTTACATTAGCAGACTCTGTAAATACCTAATTCATAGAATCTCAAAGTTGGAAGGGACCTCAGGAGATCATCTAGTCCAATCCCCTGCTCAAAGCAGGACCAATCCCATTTTTGCCCCCTATCCCTAAATGGCCCCCTCCAGGTTTGAATTCACAACCCTGGGTTTAGCAGGCCAATGCTCAAACCACTGAGCTATCCCCCCCAGCTCCCAATTTTAGATGAGGGCATCACCTTCAAAGGTGCTGAGCATCTGCAGAGTCCATGGAGTTCAGCGGGAGTTGTAGGTGCTCAACTCTCAGAAAATATCAAACTATTGGTGTCTGAAGTTGGAGATCCAAAAATGGAGACCCCCAAATTCATTTTTGAAAGTGTAGGTCTAAACGGAATCCCCTCCTGTCCCATCAGTTACTCCAAAATGTTTCTGGGAAACATACGATCTGTTAAAACGAGCCCTCAGACACATAGAGTCTACTGCTCTGCATTTCCACCAAAATGGCCTCTTTCCCTGTGGGAATGAGCAGTGGGTTAGGAGCCAAATCTTGAGTTACTTTGTCACCTCTTCCACTGAAAGGTCTCACTTCTCTTTGTAGCATGATCTCCCCCGCCCCCCTGCTTGTGTGTGTGCGTGTGTGTGCACGCAAAGTCCCATAGTCCAAACCTAGGAAAGGAGGCAAATATCATGACCCCCATTACAGATTGCAAAGCTAGCGTTAAGCAAGTCATCAAGGGTACAAAAAGCTTGGGACAAAGCTAGGAACAGAACCCTGAACTCTGAAACGAGACACTGGCCTTATTCCCTACAATACTTCATGGCGAGATTCAGATCTCTGTGCTTAGTCACCCTGCCTGTAATACAGGGTTACCCCCTGCTGAGCCCCCTTCGTGGGCTTTAAGACACAGAGGTAAAAAGTGCTATGGACATGCAGGCTATTAAGCCCATCCTACATGGACAAAAACAGATATAAAGGTTGCATGATTTGTAGTGGCTGCACATAGGCTTCAGGACTGGGGATTCAGCAGCCAAAGACGTTTTCAACAGGTGTTAACTCAGGGACATTTTGTTAGTTCTAAGGGATATGAACACATGCGTTAGTTAGGACATTGCTAGAATCCTTGGGCCAGGTTGGCTAAGGGAAAGGTGGAGTGAGTCCTGCCACCATGGACATAAACAGTGGGTCGGTGCAGCAGGTGTAGGGTAACTTGCATGACTGAGCATTCAAGACAAATGCAAAAGAATGCAATTTATGTACCAAGGACTCAGTTCAGCCTTCACTATCAGATGCAGCAATCAGGGAAGTTGCACACCTTTAAATGGGAGAATTCAACCCAAACATGTTCCTCAGGGCAGAATTCGGCCTCAACAGGACAGAGGTCAGGCCCTCATAGGGAGTGGCAGGAGGAAAAGTAACTGACAGGAAGATTTAAGATGCATTTTAAAGCTGCATTCCCCCGATTTTATCTTACACTCAGACCATCCTCAGCATTCCCACTTCCACTTGCTTATGATAGTCATGAACTGGTCTCTACACAAAACCAAATACATGTAAGTTACACTCATTTTGCACAGCAAATCAGTGCAAGTTACACAGCTCTTTGTTTTAGGATCAGCTTGCAGCCCCTCCATAACTCACCATTTATTCAATGTGGACCTTGGCTCTAGCTGTAGTTGCACTGAAGTGAAGGGAATTACTATAGTCATATGGTTATTGTATGGTTTTGCGAAGACATGTTAGAATTTGTGGCCCCACATTAGATTAAACTGATATTTAAACACAACAGTGGTGTGACTCCAAAGCAGAGTTAAGGTTGTTTGAGTGCCCCAACTTTGCAGTTCTGTATCTTAAGACTAAAGTTAAAACAAATCCCAATGTGTTAATTGTGAATTTCCTCAGTTTAGGATGCTTAGTTTGGGGATAATTACAACACCTGGTCATGTATTTTATCCTAAGTTACTGATAGCCTAAGGCTACAATTCTGTCACGGAGCCCATCATTTTCCAGGACCTCTGGGACTTCTTCTGGGCCAGGGCTGGAGCAGCTGTTAGCCCCAGGGCTGTCAGAACAGCTGACCGGCGGCCAGCCCCAGGGCCACTGGGTCAGCAGTGCCCGGCCAGAGCAGTGGTGGGGTTGAGTCAGCCCCTGTTGCAGGAGCAGCGACAGAACTGGAGCGGCTGCAAGTCCCAGCAGCTCTCTGTCCACCCCCCCTTCTTTGTATTTTTAGTAAAAGTCAGGGATGAGTCATGGGCTTCCCTGAATTTTTGTTTATTGCCTGCGACCTGTCCCTGGCTTTTACTAAAAATACACGTGACAAATCTAAACCTTACTGAGCCGTGCGCTCAGAGTTAACTCCATGTGAATGTAGTTTGTGTCAAGGAATTTCCTTTTAATTAAAAATGTCACTTGAATACTGAGCAACGATTTGGAGATACGATGTATCAATCATTTTTCATCAACGTTTAGGGCCAGCTTCACTATACTCTGACTGGTTTGCCCTCACCTCAACGCAGCCGAAGCATACAGGCCAGGTAGCTATTTTGCCAAAGCAGCCCACTTTTGCCTTCCCTCTTGTCCTGAAAATTCCCCCTTCCTCATCTTCTCCCTGTTATGCAGATAGGATCATGTACTATCAGTAGCTTTTGGAATTAACTGTTTTATTGCCAGTATTTTTCATAACTGAAACTCCGTCAGCTGAGGTTGGTACCTAAAATCTTATTAATGGTAACGCCTGTTCTTTTTACGGATACAGACTCACACAGCTGCTACTCTGAAACATCCCACAGATTTATCATTTTTTCAGATTGGTTATTGTCTCCCATGGTTCTCTGTGGGACTGAAGTCATGAGCTACCCTCAGTTAAGAGTCCTTTTCAAAATGGCCAGTGTTTCCCATTGTTCCAAGCAAGAGTGAAGCCAAGCTGCCTTCAGGGAAGATATTGACCACCTATGCTGTCAGCAGGCTGAGGGAAAACCTCTGAGAAGCAGCTGAAGAGAGAGATCAGCCATGTTTGCTCAAGGCTTCTTGGGGCCTTAGTGCCCCAAGAACAAGAGGTGGCAGACATTTTGAAAGTGCAGTTCTACTCTGAATTCTCTGTAGTAAAATATTCTTCAGCCTCAGCGGTAGAAGAAACTTTTGGTTTTGAGGACAGGGAAAAATGATTACTAATCCTAAATGAAGAATTCTTCATATGCCACCTACAGACAAGATTAGTGAGTTTTAACTACAGTGGAGCCCCACTATAACGCGACAGATGGGATCCATAAAATCCCATCGCGCTAAATGCGGGGTCGCGTTATAGCGGGGCCCTACTCCCCGACAGGCGGGGGGCTGCGCTTCTCTCCCGGCTGCCCAGCAGGGGAGAGGAGCTGTGGCCCCACGCCTGCCAGGGACAGAGAACTCCGGGATTGCAGACTGCAGCCCCAGAGCTCTCTGCGGAAGCTGCTGCCCACCCACCTGCGGGGGCAGGGGACACCGGCACCTGCAACCCCGGAGTCCCCTGTCTCAGCAGGCGTGGGGGCAGCGGCTTCCAGAGAAGCCCGATGGAAGTCGCTGTCCCTCGCCTGCCGGGACAGGGGGACTCCAGGCTGCCGGAGTCTCCCAGTCCCAGCAGGTGTGGGGCAGCGGCTTCCAGGGAAGCAGGGGCTCCCTGCCTGCCGAGACAAGAGGACTCCGGCAACCCAGAGTCCCCGTCCTGGCAGGTGGGAAGCCGCGGCTTCCACAGAGAAGTCCTGGGCCGCAGTCTGCAGCCCCAGAGCTCCGCAGGTGGGGGCCGCGGAACTGACATTCTAGATTTCTTAAAGACTCATTTAAAAATCAATTTTAATTGCTATACTAATCAATGGACTTACACGTAAATTCTCAGAAAATTCATTCAATGCTCAAAAAGTAAGAGCTGTAATTGTGGGAAGGATATTGCTCTATTTTCCATACATAACAAAGTGGCTGAAGCTCTCTTTTAAGTGCAAAATTCAACTCAAACTCAACCACAGATCTGCAGCTGTTGTCTCCAGAACATTGCCTAGTTCAACTGAGATGCCAAGTTATATTATCCAACCCACCATGAGGCCAACATTTCCCATAATGTATGCACCCCACCCCAGTCCCTTCACACAGACACATTCAAGAGAAACTATTACACCCATTGGTCAAGAAACAGTTAACTCTATTTGGCCAAGAGAGTGACATATACAAGACATACATTTCCATAAAGAAAATAACCAGCCTCGGACTTCAGAGGCAGGATCACCCCACCCCCAATGCTTTTATTACCACCGAGTTCTGGAGGAGACGCTAGTACAGCGTGGCTATTCCGAGCTACTGCTGTGGTACACAGTGAAAGTCTGGGCTTGGTTCTGAAATGGGAGCTGGAGGTCAGATTACATATAAAAATGTATGAAAAAATATGGATTTTAAATAAAGAATGATCACAACTTAAGCTTTTTACAATATATTCTGGCTGAGATTTCCAAGGTAGTCTAGGGACAGAGGCGCATCTTCCACGAAAATTTGTCTAGATTAATTTGAAAATCTCATGCCACGTGTCTTCCAAGGGCCACCCCATTTCGCTGAGTCTTTCTTCAGGTAACTCCTGTCCTGGTGAGATCAGTCCAAAGTACCTAGAAATTCAAAAGGAAATTCAAAAGGGGCAAAGGCAGACAGCATGGGTAGATATGAACAAACAGTGGAAACTAGTTTGCAAGCAGCCAAGGGAAGATGCTGTAACTTATGAAAGCTTAACCAGATCACAAAATTCTAAGGACAAGTCTCCCTGAAAGATCTTTCATTGCTCATGTTCCACTTCACTCCTCAGTTCGGTGTTTTGAATGCCGAGTTTCAAATCTTGCCAAGACAAGCGGCACATTTCTAGCTGGGCCATTAGCTATGACTAAATTGACAAAACAGAAAGATCTGCAAATGATTGATTTTAATGCTCTTCCTCTGTCAATATGGAGACAATGTATGTAAAAAATTAAAATAAAATTAAACCAACCAGAAACTCACCTTCCAGAAAAGCAAACTCATCAATAGCTTCAATGGCATTATCTGTAAAACAAAGTGAATTGAAAACAATTGGCGTAGATAAAAAATACAAGTGCAGAGATAAACACATCAATATATGATTTTAACAATGATCTTTTTATTAATTTTGGAGACTACGGGGAGGGGGAGGAGGGATATTTTACAGTGTAATATTTGACAAAACAGAACTTTTTTCTTTTCATCTCTGGGAACAATCTAGTACTGGTTTTTAATCTGCACCCACAATGTCACAAAACACATGGAATCAGCTGAAAAGAGCCTTTAGTCTAGTAATGTTATTGACAAAGGGTCTTCTTACCCAAGTCTTTCCTTTGCAGAGTTTTCCTTTTTCCTTGCTGAGCATACACATAAGCATCTTTAGCTACGGTTTCAACAAACAACTCCTGCAGAATGGAAGAGACTGATTGTTACAACAAGGGGAAGGTGTGACTGCAATCTGTTGTTACAAGCAGACGGGACAGTTGAGCTCTGAAGGATTAAAGGAAAAAATTACACCCTCGCCCCCTCTAGATGCTCCCTTTCCTCCGATCAGCTCTAAGAATGTTCAATTAAACCTTTAAACTAGACATTTACAGCATATCAGGGACAAGGGTTATTAGGGGGCGGGGGCGGGGGGGAGGCGGCTTTAGAAGTCCCTGTGTATATCTGGAGGTGAGGAAAGGGAGTGTGATCACACTCGAACATGCAGCATACTTTTCTGATTCTGTGAACCAGTTATCCACTTTCTTGGATTACTGAGACCCATGGTTAATATCCCTACCCCAAGACCCGCAACTTGCAAAAATATTTCTTTGGTAAACTCTAGTCTTGGCTCCAAAGTATCAGCAATACTCTACATCACAGCAAATGGTGTCAAAACATGCCTTTGCCCTTAAGGAGGTGACCAATTTTAGGAAAGGACAACTCCATTCAGGGCTAATTATGACACTAGATGATTTGAGTTTAGCAGGCTTTGCTATCCAAAGTAAGCCTCTGTCAGGGATACCAGCTACCAACTGCCCATCACTACACCTTCTGAGTGCCAATCATATCTGCACTACTTTCAAAGGACAACACAGAATAACCAACCTTTAAGTACCTCCACCTACCACCAAATGAGCTTCTTAGTTGCAGAAAACAAATACATCTTGTACTGTGCCCTGAAGGACATGAAACTTGGGCTCTGGCTGATCAGAAGAGGGAACAAATTCCACAGAGCTGGACACTCTCCACTGCCCAGACCCCAGACTACAAGAGCACAACCACTGGAACAGAAAGCAAGAGTAGCTCAGCTGATCTCATCAGGGCACAGAGAGACCATTTACAGCTCTATTTGGGCATAAGTTAGCCTCTAAGGTGCCACAAGGACTCGTTGTTTTTGCTGATAGACTAACACGGCTACCCTCTCAAACTATTTACAGCTTACCGATCCTAACACTTGGACCTGCAACCAGAAGCAAGTTGGAATCGAGTACAGAGCAGAGGTGTAGAGTGCTCAGGTCAGCCGGATGCACTAAGAAAGTGGGCTGCCATATTCTGCACTAGCTAAAGCTCCCAAGTGCTCTTCCAGGATAGCCTTGAGAACATAGCAGCAATTCTGTTTGCAGGTGACAAAGGATTTCTGCAGCAAAGTCTGCAACCTCTTAGATAAGCGTTCCTCAAAGTTTTTCCTCGGCAGCCCCTTTCCGCTGCTCTGCGTCCACTCGCGGCCAGCTACTGGAAGACAAATGCCAGGTCTCAGTAAAAGGGAGGGAGCCGCTACTCAGAGGGGCGCCTGACACAGCAGGACGTTGCTATGGAGAAAGAGGAACTTTCTGCAGCGTAATAAGGAATCAAACTGTCATTTTCACTGCAAATCCCCAATAACTCAGCTCCCATATGTATAGTGCCAGCGGCAGGGCTCCTTTCCGCCAGTAACGGGGGGTATGTCCACCGAAATGCTGCTGAATAGAAAGCTTCTGCTTTCAGTGGCATTTCGGCGGGACAAAAATAAAACATTTCCAATTTGGCAGTCTCCATCCTGCGGCGGCACCGGGATGCGCACACCCCACATTGAAGACCACTGTCTTAGATAGCACTTATAGCCACCACTATTACAGATTCATTCTGGAGCCAGTGCAGTGAAATGGTTAAAAGAAAGGTCTGATAATAGGCCCAGTTGGCTTAACCCCTTTGTCTTTAAAAGGGGTCACTGTTCTCTGCAAGTCACAAAGCTGGGCTTAGAGATGAAATTTACATAGAGCCACAGATCAAAGGCCCCAGTGCAATTAATTTAATGACCTTTCAGGGAAATGTCAACTTGCTGGCCCAGGTAGCTGTAAAACTTCTAAAACCTGATCCGATGGGACTTCCCCCTCATTAGTTTGCTTCACAAACCAGCGAAAGGACCTGAATTTGCTGAAGACTTGAACTGTTCCTCGGAGGGCCCGTTCTCAACCCAGGCCAATCTAGGCAGGTGTAGCACTGACCCTCACATCCCCAGGTACTGGGCTACCAGCCACCGGGCTACCAGCCACCCAGCCTCACACACCAGGCCCAGCCCAACTGTCACAGCTTTTGCGATGCTCATAGAACTCAAATGTGTTTCTGGGTCTTGTGAGCCTCTGGCAGAGCTTCACCACACAGCCAATGGCAAAACCCCCATTGATTGTGATGGGGCAGGACTTATCACCATTCGCAGTAGTGTTGTGATGTCATTACGCAGCATCACAGGATTATGACATCATTCTTGTCATCATGATCAGGCAGGGCAGTTCCTAGGGCAACCAGGGCATGCTGAACCCAGGTTGCCACGGCTTCGCTGCTCTCCCGAGCTGGCTCCATCAGAGTTAGGTTGAGTATGTGTGAGATGCAACCACAGCTGGCAATTGCAGTGTAGACACATCCTCTGTTAATTGCCGGTGACCTCTCCAGCTACAGGAGGGCCTGGGTACCCAGAAGGAGAGAGACAGCGAGAGCGAGATCCCTGTGCACCATTTCACCCCCAAGTCTGGAGCATTGACCTGCACACTTCTTCCTCCACTGAAATACCCGTTCCTGTAGGGAGCACCCCAGCAGCTGTTTGGGGGAGCACAGCTCCATGGCACACAGTTTCACGTGGATGTACAGAAGAAGGCAGCACTCAACTGCATGAACACTGCTCCACGGAACAGCTTTGGGATTGATCAGCTCCATCCACAGAGATCGCAGCCAGAACAGCAAGTTAGAGCCCACCCCCAGCTGATGTTCTTGCTGGCACATGAGACAGAGACTTGTGGCATGGCTGGTACCTGCTACTTACCTGGTACTGTCCTGTAAAATCAGAAACGTGAATACAAATGTTATGACCGTGCCTGGCCGGAGTGCCCAAAGGGGCCAATTCTGCAAGGCAAGTTGCCTAGGTGTATCTGAGGGATGAATTTTTGCCTTATGATAGGAGTGGAGTGTGACTTGTGTGCTCTGAAGTATGATGAACTGGCACTAAGAGGGCAGAGCATGTAGACGCTGACACTAGAGCAGGCGTGGGCAAACCTTTGGGCCCGAGGATCACATCGGGTTTTTGAAATTGTACAGAGGGCCAGTTAGGGGAGGCTGTGCCTCCCCAAACAGTCAGGTGTGGCCCGGCCCCTGCCCACTATCCGACTCCCCCACTTCTCACCCCAACATCTTCCCAGGACTCCTTCCCCATCCAACCTTTCCTGTCCCTTCAGGGCCCCTCAGGACCCCTGCCCCATCCACTGCTCCCTGTCACCTGACCACTCACGGACTCCCCTCCCTGACTGCCTCATGCCACCCATCCAACCCCCACTCTCCTTCCTAACTGCCCCCCCAGAACCTCTGTTCCCATTCAATACCCCTGTTCCCCGCCCTCTGACCGCCCCAACCCCTATCCACACCCCGGCCCTGACCACCACCATGAACTCCCCTGCCCTTTATCCACCCCTCCACACACTCCCTGCCCCCTTACCGTGCTGCCTGGAGCACTGGTGGCAGCCCTGCCACCAGGCTGGAGCCAGCCAGGCCACCATGCAGCACAGTACCAGGTCAGGCCGCGGCTCTGCAGCTGCGCTGCCCGGCAAAAGCTCGCAACTCCACTGCCTAGAGCAGGGGTTTCCAAAGTATGGCCAGGGGCCAGATTCGGCCCGCAGCATCGATTTATCTGGCTCCCCAGCCCCTGCTGAGCAGACACGTGGAGAAGCTGCCACTCCCGCCGCACCTCCGCACTGCTGATGGTGGCCCCATGTGCGGAGGGGCTGCAGTGCAGCTGGAGGTGCAAAGGGGGGGTTGAGGAAGCGGCGTGGCCAGAGGAGCAAAGGGGGTGTGGGGGGCACAGCAGTGGCTGCAGGGGCAAAGCGGGGGCCACGGCAGGAAGAACAAGTGACATTAGCAAAATGAAGGAAGCTAATAGACAAGATGAGTTAAACAGGATAACTAGTGAGGTTAACTGTGAAGAAGAGCTGGAAGGGCCCTGAAAGAGACCATAATACAGCCACACAAGTCTCAGCACCACTCTAAAAGAGAAAGTCTCACAACCAAGATGGAAAATGGACTATTGAATGAAAGCAGAAGCCAGATTATACAGCCAAAATCTCTGCAAAAGGACTCTCGGAGATACTGCTCTCCAGTGGGAGCAAGTGATTGAATCTAGAGAGCAATTCATTCACATGCTCATTTCAGAGGTGGCCCCACCCAAGCAGAATTGCTCCTGGAAGTCTCCAGGACAGAGTGCACACCACACACTCTGTGGGATGGTGAAGTATGCTTCCCCGCCCTGTGTCCAGAGAGCTCTAATGGCAGCTGCAGAAGAGGTAATGAGTTATGTCCTCATCACCTTTGGGTTAGTTTGCCTCCTAGGAAATGCTAAGAAGGAAGTTATCTTAGCTCTTCCCTACATTTTCAAACTGGTCTCTTACTGCTCTGCTCCCTAACGATTCCTAACCATGTCTCTGACAACTGCCTCCTGCCATTAATGTTTTCCCTATGCATGGAATAACCACTCTATTCTGATCTGTCAAGACCAACCACTCTATTCTGGTCTGTCAGATCCATCCTAATGGCTCACTTCTTCCACAATGTCCAAGAAGGAAGTTAACAACATTAACAATTAAAAAAAATCCTAGTTATTCCCTCTTCTGTTGTTCCCAATGCATCCTATCAGTCATCTCCCTGGAGCAGAGTCTGTCTGAGTGCAGTGTTCCATAAAGTGCTGAGCACAGAGTCAGCAGTTCAGTAATAATAAATAAGCCATAGCCTACAGCCACAGGCTTCTCGTCAGACAAACGAACATCACAAGTCAGTCTCTGGGGCACTGAAAGTCCCTTCCCCTGCTGCAGTCTCCCCACTGGATCATGTCCAGAGTTAACTTCAAACCTTAATCCTCCACTGCATCTTTAGTCTCAGTCATGTTCCTCCGTGATCAAATATTGCTGCTAGTAACAGGCAGTGACAGCAGAAGTTGTACAACCTAAACAGGTTATTCTCAGTTTTGCTTTGCCATACAGTAAGAGGCATGAACGCAGCCCATGTTGTGGCACCATCCAAATTCTAGGAAGCTGTTGAGGGGTAGAGGCAGGGAAAGAGAAGGGAGATTTTTTTTTTTAAAGAGAGTCTCATTTTACACTGTAACCAGAGAAGTTTACTTCAGTTTCAAATGATATATGAAAAGTTCTTCCACGGGACGTTTCCCTGAAATGCAGCTGTGTGTTAGCAGAATCAGGCTCTGATCTCTGACTAAGCACCTCTTGAATACTCAAGGGTTTCAGAACAGTCTGGCATCTCTGATTTCATCTTGCGTATGCTGAGACAGTGGAGAGAACTGCGCCAATAACTGGAAAGACTTGCTGCGAATAACTGATTTTGCAAATTGATGACATTGATCAATCTCAATTGAAAAAGCAAAGACTCTGTACCGTAAAGCATATTTCTCACTACATATATTAAGAGGATGTTTACAATACTTGGGCAAATGCTAGTAAGTGTTCTGTAATGTTTTGTAAAAGTAAAAAAGTTTCAATAATCAGACATCTCACTGCTGCCCTACAGGTAAATCGTATGTGCAAGTGACCATTTTATGTGTGAATTATAGAGCGCAGATTAATAACACCAGCTAGCTTTTATCTAGCACTTTTTGTCAGTATGCCTCAAAGCACTTTACAAACAAGATCAGTGTCATTATCCCCATTTTACAGATGGAGAAACTGAGTCACGGAGAAGTGACGTGATTTGCTCAAGATCATACAGCAGGGCAGAGGCTGAGCTGAAACCCAGTGGTCTGTCCATTGGGCTACACACTGAGATTATGATGGCTTGGCTCTTTGTTGCTTGTGCATGAAAGTAAGCATAATCTGAAATGGACAAGGATCTGGGGTTATAGTGGGTCACAAATTGAATATGAGCCAATGTCATGATACAGTTGTGAGAAAGGCTAGTATTACGCTGGGGTATATTACCAGGAGTGTTGTTTGTAACAGGAGGTAACTGTCCCACTCTACGCTGCACTGGGGAAGCCTCATATGGAGCAACGTGCCCAATTTTGGGCACCACACATTAGGAAAGACGTTGACAAACTGGAGAGAGTCTAGAGGAGAGCTGCAAAAATTATAAAAGGTTTAGCAAACTTGTCCCGAGGAAAGATTAAAAAAACTGGGCATGTGAAAAAAGGCTGAGGAGGGGACGTGACAAGAGTTTTCAAATATAAGGGCTGTTATAAAGAAAACAGTGATCACTTGTTCTCCATGTCCACTGAAGGTAGGACAAGAAGTAATGGGCTTAACCCACAGCAAGGAACATTTAGTTAGGTATTAGAAAAACTTTCTAACGATAAGGATAGTAAGGAGTGGAATAGGCCTCCAAGAGAAACTGCAATCCCAGTCATTGGAGGTTTTTAAGAACAGGCTGGTCAGGGATGGCCTAGGTTTACATGGCCCTGCTCAGCGCAGGGGACTGAACTTCACCATCTACATTTCTTTGATTCTAAATTCAGTCTTTGAAGCACACAGGCCTTCAGCCACCAAAGAGCGCACCGGTCACCTTCACTTTGGGGATGGAACAGGTGCTGACTAAATGACAACAGGACCTATTGCCTGTGACCGGCACCAGGAACTGACCTGATGCCAAATACAAATCAGTGGATATCGGAGGGCAGGAGGGATCAGCAGAGTCACTGGCAAGGGCTGAAAGCTGCCTGGGGTGGCTGTTCAGAAGGGGAGAGAGGGGAGAGGAAAGCCCCGAACAGAAGAAACGGGGGAAGAGTCAGAGGGTAACGCAGGAGGAAAAGCAAAGTTCAGAAATAGGACAGACCTACAGCCCCCCAAGGTACACCCCCCCAGGGCACACCCCCCACG